>OZ023319.1:14368499-14563499 GCA_964007375.1 Ophion obscuratus | reverse complement strand
TTGCGCAGCAAATGAGTTTCCGAACTTCTCTTCAACATTGAGTAGATAATGAATGCACAGGGTCTCTGTCGCCCGCACTTACCACGGATCACACTTTTCGATACCCGAATAATACTGCAAACCATGGCTGTAATTGTTCAATTGATGACAAAGCGTGTCTATTCCCAGTGTACTCTCTTTGTTCTTGAGATCAAGCTCGAGTTGATTCTGCGACGCTCGGCAATTCCTCAGCTACACACAGGAGGCACGAAGTAGACCAAACGAAAGACCACGACGATTCATCGAATCATTGACTCGGACACAGCAGGAGGCGAGAAAAATCTTTACCTGATCCTTGCATTTGGCGAGACACGCGTCGAGGATCTTTTGGCTGCTGCGCAAATTGGACAATTCGTGAAGCAACGACTTCTCCGTATCGTCGTGCACGAGCTCGGTTCCTTTTCTCGCTTCGCGATGATAGAGACACTCCTCGACTACGTGCAAGGGACCCTCGAGATCCTGTATCGCTCTTTCGAGCACGCCACGACAGTCTTGTAGACGCTCGCATTCCTGCACGAGCTTCTCCAGTTCCGAGGCGATCTCGTTACGCCAAAATGTCACGTCGGTTATCCTCTCGCCGAGTCTACGTCCGGTGTCGTACTGGCCGTACTGGATCTTCTCCTCGGCCGCTCTGAAATCGTCAAATTCGGAGGACATTTTTGTAAAAGTGTGATATACTCGCGGTGGGATTATTCAATGCTGGAGGTACAATAACGGCCAAAAGTTTTCGGACACTTCAAATAAATGGAAAACTTCCGATCACTTTGGATAATTCCAAAATTAAATTAAAATAATATAATTCATTATTCAGAGCTATATATAGTATCTGCGTAAAATAATAAATTCAATGGATTATATTATTCTAACATTGTTTTGCAATTGTCTAAAGTGTCCAAAACTTTGGGCCGGTAGTGTATAATAAAAAATTCCATCGGAACGTCTGTCGTAAATCTACGTCCTTAATTTTTTAATTAATTTATTTGTTATGTATATGCCCCTGTCATTGGATATTTTTCACATTTTTATCTTGTACATTTTGCTCAACATTTTTTATTCCCCCCGCGCTGCTCGCTTCTTTATTTCCGATAATGAAAAATTAACATTGATCAATTCTTGTAACAGTTCAAGGCCTTAGGCCACAGTAACGGGTATAAAATCATGTGCGAATTGAACAATTTTTTTTCGTATGAAAAAGTGATTCACTCATAAAATTAATTACATATGTATTTAGCATGAATATCAAGATGTTAGAAAATATATATTTTTTTTTTTCGATGTACAAAATGGCCGACTACTAGTAATTTCTTTTGTTATCTTTTTGTTATCTTCGCGGCGTGACATTTAGCGTCCACAATTTTTGACCTAGAACAAAAAACGAAAATTCTCGTCAATTTACATTAGAATACCTAGAGAAGTACATACGGAATTTAAAAAATATAGTTTTATTCAAAAGTTGTAGGTATTTGAACTTAAGAAAAGAATTTTCCGTGAAAAATTTCGTTATAACTGCTCATAAACTGCTCATAAAGTGAAAAGTTTTCGATTAAACAGAAATTCCATAAATTTTTAATTTGAAGTAAATCGAGTGAAAATTGTTGAAGTCGACAATTTTCGACTTCAAAAATTGTCAAGTCAATTGGAAAAAAGCTGTTTCGAGCAGTCGGCCATTTTGTACATCGAATAAAAATTAAAAAATGCCTAACAGCTTGATGTTCATACTAAATAGATATGTAATTAATTTTGTGAGTGAATCACTTTTTCATACGAAAAAAAATTGTTACATTCGCACACGATTTTATACCCGTTACCATGGCCTAACCCCTTGAGGATGCTTGAATGAAATCTCGATATTGTGTTTTTAATTGTCAAATTGGTCGGGCCGTCCGTTCGTATTTACAGCTGAGTATTGAATTATCCCATAAATAATGCATTTTTTTCTGATGTATTTTTCGCCACGGACTAGTGAACTTTGGAAGAGGGGCCTCGAAAGTCTACCAGAACTATCGAAGAGCATTGTAGAAAATTAACTAGAGGATATTTTAGATTAAAAAAGAATTTTGTTTATCTTAATTTTGAAAAATAAAAGTATGAAAAGCTATACATATTTTTTTTAAATTCTTATATACAGGGTGTCCTGTTATATAATCCTCAACATATTACATTTTTGAAATATTCTGTAAAAATTTTAAGTCGATCCGCTCAACAGTCCGCGAGTTATCGGCGTTTATGGGTAGGTGCCACGAACCAGCCAATTTTAAACGCGTTTTCTTCAAAATTGCTGACCAGTAAAAATGGGATCTGAAGATTATCACCTTCAATTTTGTTCAAATTGAAAATCTGAAAAGTTATAATTTTTAAGTAAAAATGGCTTTTTTCACGCATTGATCCCTTCCTGATTTTTTTCCGCTATTTTAAATGACGATTACAATATGATACTGTGAATGCCACATTCTAGAAGGTTCAAACTAACACCCTGCATTTTTTATATAAGCCATAACAGGTTTTTACTGTAACATATTTCTGCACATATATTGTCAATTTTTTAACCATATAAACAGTGACTTAAAATTGCGAATGATCATCAATGGCGTCCACACCTACAATTAATTACCTCATAACTTTGACAGCGTCGTTTCTCATTCTCTCCGAAAAATGTGTATTTGCGTCGGCCTCGTTGTAAAATTTAATCTGTTTCTGGAACCATTCGTTCGGGGTGTATCGCGTATGCGCGGCAGCCTGGGCCGCGTGTACCGGATCACGCTGATATCCGGTCACGAGATTTGGAAATCTGAGCGGTTTCGTGGACGAGACGCCACTCCCGTCGATCGCATAGTTCGACGCGCATTTCTTCGAGCTTCGGAACAAATTTAGCAGCTTATTTAATGTTGTCGGCTCAACAACGATACACTGTGAGTAGTCTACCAGCCAGGAAGTGGATGGATCATCAATACTTCGTGAATTGCTATGAAATTTGTAAATAAAAATCCGGCGATTTCAATGCCTTCGGCAGGTGATGATGATGTCGTATTGAGAATCTGAAGATTCGTTACTAACAGAGGAACGAGCTGGACGTTTTCGTAGCCCATACTTGGCCGCCAAGGCATCAGCGATGGATCTTTGTAATGTTCGCTTCTTCCGAACGATAAGAGCGACTGCGTGTAGTAGTAAGGCGCCGGTGAATACACCGTGCTCCAAGGTTGGATTTGCTGCGTTCGAAAAAGAGTAAAAGAAAATTATTTACGCGCAATCGCAATGAGTAGTTCCTGTAAACGTATCCCCGCGTTCGACGAAACCCCCAGCCTGGGGGGAGGATTAAATAAACAAAGAAACTAATCTGCAGCCTGCAACCATCGAAATCTTCCACTTCCGGATCGTACGTGCATCTATGAGCGCGTCAGTGCAAGTACTTCCGGTGTCATGGCTGACGTACCTGCGGAAGCTCCGGAACGTAAGGCTTCGCGAAACCCTCCTTAAGCAACGTTAACAATCGAATAAAATGCAAGCTTCCCAATAATGCCCCGAGTTTATACCGAGCAATCGTAGGGACGAGAAATTCCTGCCAACGCGTTCGCGGTATCGCGCCGTAGGCAAAATCACTGTATTTTTAGGTTATGTCGATAAAGTGTCAATGTCACAAGACTCCGTAGATACTTCGAGGTACCGCTAACGCCGAATATCACTTCCTACGTTGCTCGAAAGTCCCGACACTCCCAGGTGATGTGAAAGGCACACGGGTGCGAGAGAGACAGCGACAGCAGCGCCGACCGCGGAGCAAGTGAATGTTCTTCACATCACGTTAAAATCACGCATTTCGAAGCACCCCAAAAATTCTAGAATCTCGAACGTACGACGCTTTCATGCGCGAAACCAAAATGCTACTCTCTTCCAGATTGTCCCGGCACAACGAGCGAAAGCGCAGGAAAAGTCTCAGCGTGCGCCGGCTGCCCGAATCAAAATGTTTGCGCGTCCGGAGCGACCAAACAACCGGACCCGGGCGTGGCGCTGGTCAAGCAAAGCTTGGCGTCGGTCAAGTACAAAATTCTGGTCCTGTCGGGGAAGGGCGGAGTGGGCAAGAGCACTCTGACGTCTCTCTTGTCCAGAGCGCTTGCGGCGGATGATCCAGAAAGAAACGTAAGGCTGCCTCTATAAGCTGTACCCTTTGATCGCTCGAGAAATTCGACTTATTTTTTCCTCAACGGCAATTCACTTACCCGAAGGATACACCATTCGTGTAAAATCCAAATAGGTTTTCGTAACAATTTCACCATGCAAGAGACGCAAGCTACACCTTAAGGTTGATATTTGGTAAAAATTAATCCGCTCACCCGCTGTCCCAAGCCGAGCACGTCCAGGTGATTCTCAATGTACATTTTTTCACATGTCGAATGGAGCGTGTGCTAAACCGATAGTTTGGGGAATTAACTGTAGCTGAAAATCGCACGGACTGTAGGCACCAGCGCCGTGTCATCCTGTACCAGCCTCCTATTGATTACTACCCCCTGTGTGCCGTACCGGTTGTCACAGAGCGAACGATACGGGCTGTTTACAGGATTGACCCCGTTATTCTCCTTTATTTGCTTGAGACATGATTTTATTGCCCTGGAACGAAGTAACACTGGGAAAACTTTAATCGGGCATCGGGACATGATCCAATGGTAGAGTTTCATTGGACAAAAATAGCAAAGATATTTGTAATCTAATGGCATGTTGAGGGATTATTACAGTGTAACGTGTCGAAAAATAGCTGATGTTCGCGATTTTTTTTCGATGATTAAAGCACGCTAATCAGCCTGATTTTTTATGTCAAATCGAAGCACTCGTTGAGAACAGAAAATAAATTTTTAAACGTTTGTTTTAATTTTGTTAACAGTTGAAAATGTCTTTAAAAAAAGAGTCCTTACGGTGTAGACGATTGTGGCGGTAAATATTATCTGAAACAAAATTTGTATAAAGAATGTTTATCAGTATGAAAACCGCTTTTAAAAATCAGAATTGACGAAATGGCGGCGCTTTGAAAAAAAAGTATCGACTGTAGCCGATTTTTTCGACAGTTTTTCCTTAAAAATAATATGAAGATTTTAAATCAACAACAAAAAAGCTTCCAAAGCAAGATAAAGAACGGCGTGAAGAATGTTGTGTCGAAACTTGAGACGGATAGCTTGAAAACTCTTCCTTTGAGAGTTTACCACGTTTTGAAAAGCGACATTTCGAGAAAAACGGGTCCATCCGCGCCAGGTCTCACGCAGCTGGTCGGATCCTTTTTTCTGAGAAAGGCTGTAGCAACCAGATTAATTCAAATGTCACCGCACAAATTGAACAGCATGTTTATAACCGTCTATACTATCGGATAATGCAAAACGTTTTTTTTATTTATTTTACACTGATGATCCCTCGATAATATTGGCTCTTCGTATGAGGATTGGGCGAAAGTAATTAGTCTTAAATATAATTCTTTATCCTAAATTACTGAATTGTACCATCTTATGAAGCAATTACAGATATCTAGGTTGCAGATTGCACCGACAATTGTTAAAAATCTATGAAGTAGTCTTGCCATTAACTGGTAGCTCGTAGCGCGAATAAAAAATCGTGAATTTCTTTGGCAAAATGTGGGCAGGGTTTGTTTTTTTACATTAAAATTGTTTTTTTTTTCTTTCATATTAAGGAGTATGGTTATAAGTGTCCTTAACAATTTTTCTATTCAAAAATATTTATAAATTTGGTAGCTACAATGGTTTGCGCAGGTCGCTGTTTGAAAAACGTCCTTCGCGATGACCATTGCTGCTCAGAAACAAAGCATGCGAAATAAAAAAAATCGCATTTTATTTTCGCATAAAATTATCCAGTGCTCGGGTGAAGAATTTAAGGGGTTATATACAGTCAGGAGGCTCAAAAAGATCGGTTTTTCAAGAATTTTTCTGGCGAAGACCTTTAAATCTATTAACGTAAAAATTTGTACACATATTATGGCAACTCTTAACTATATTTTAACATTTTTGATTTGTAAAAATAATTATACTAATTGTATAATTAAAAATAATTATACAAAATAATAATTTTTCACAAAATGGCGGCTCCTCAAAAGAAAAATCCATTTTTGACAAAAATTTAGGCCTTATATTGTTTATAAAATGGAAAATATGTATCGATGAGAAAAAACCTTCGATTTATTACTGAAAAATATACTTGAAAAGATTGTGTTAAAATTTAAGACTGATCGGTCCAGCCGTTTCCAAGAAAACTTGCTCACCGACTTTAAAAACACAGTTTTGAGAAAAACGGGTTCAAAGTTTCAAATGTACTTTCGAACGCTCTGACACGTCATTACAAATGTGCGTGTAACGTCAAGAATATTCGCCGGATTGACAAGAAATTTTCTGTCTGTGTACTTAAATATATGTACATTACGAAAAAAATATTTAAAAAATCGATTTTTCGAAAATGTTAACTGTATGTGAGGCCCTGAAGGCCTTAGGCCACCGTAACGGGTATAAAATCATGTGCGAATTTAACAACTTTTTCGTATGAAAACGAGATTCACTCATAACATTAGTTACACATCTATTTAGGATGAATATCAAGCTGTTAGAAAAAATATATATTTTGTTCGATGTACAAAATGGCCGACTACTCGAAACTTCTCGAAACAGCTTTTTTCCAATTGGCGTGACAAATAACTTCAACAATTTTCACTCGATTTACGTCAATTTTAAAAGTTATGTTCCTAATTGGATTTTGCAGAGAAGTACGTACGAAATTTCTGATTAATCGAAAACTTTTCATTTTATGAGCAGTTATAACGAAATTTTTCACTGAAAATTCATTTCTTAAGTTCAAATACCTACAACTTTTCAATAAAACAATACTTTTTTAATTCCGTTCGTACTTCTCTAGGTATTCTAGTGTAGATTGACGAGAATTTTTGTTTTTTTGTTCTAGGTAAAAAATTGTGAATGCGAAATGTCACGCCGCGGAGCGCCTAAAGAAAGATAACGAAAGAAAATATTAGTAGTCGGCGATTTTGTACATCGAAAAAAAAAAAGATATATACTTTCTAACAGCTTGATATTCATACTAAATAAGTAGATGTATAATTAATTTTGTCAGTGAATCACTTTTGCATACGAAAAAGAATTGTTAAATTCGCACATGATTTTATACCCGTTACTGTGGCCTAAGGCCTCAAGGGGGTAAATACATTTAAAATTTTCGAAAAATCGATTAAAAAATTATTTTTTTCCGTAATGTACATCGCAGGTCAAAAACAAAAGATCGATATTTTCAAAAAATTCAAATAGGTGTGAGACCTTAAACTGCAAACGTCATTGACTCAAGCTTTCGAAATAAAAAAAAACAAAGAGGCGACTACAGAGCCTAATGATCAATTTGTATTCAACATCCAGGTGGCGGTCTTGGACATAGATATTTGTGGACCTTCGCAGCCCAGGGTTTTCGGAGTCCTCGAGGAGAAAGTACACCAAAGTGGTTCCGGCTGGTCGCCGGTTGTAAGTTCCGAATAGATTTCCATCCGAAAACTTATTGCATTCCGCGCGTCTCATCTCGACGATTCTCTTCATTTTTAGTATGTGGATGACAACTTGTCGGTGATGTCCATAGGATTCTTGTTGAGCAGTCCTAGCGACGCTGTTATATGGAGAGGACCAAAGAAAAATGGTATTATTCAGAAAAGTAGCAATATTTGAATATTTTTCTGCTTATAAATCTATTTGCCTCCCTAGTGTTCGCGTACCTCTACGCCTTTTTACAAAGACCCTTCCCTATTTTCTGGTATTCTTACATTTGGAATTTCAAAAATGTATACATTTTATATATATATATATAAAATAATAATAGCGGAAATTTATGCGTTCTGCAGGAATGATAAGGCAATTCCTTTCGGAAGTCGATTGGGGACATTTGGACTATCTGATTTTGGACACACCGCCAGGTACATCGGACGAGCACTTGTCGGCTACTTCGTATCTCAAGGGTACCGGCGTCACCGGGGCAATCATCGTAACGACACCTCAAGAGGTGGCCCTGCTGGACGTGAGAAAAGAGATTGATTTTTGTCGCAAGGTCAACATTCCTATAATGGGAGTGATCGAAAACATGAGTTCCTTCGTGTGCCCGAAATGCAAGGTAAGCTAAAAATCTTACTCTCGTAAAGGGAAGTAGAAAAAATGAGCGAAAAAAAATAACAGATCGTACAATAATGGCACGTTCATTGCGTACTGCAGAGCAGCGCGGAAATATTTCCAGCGTTGACCGGAGGCGGAAAACGAATGGCCGATGAAGCGAAGATCCCCTTTTTGGGCTCTCTGCCTCTCGATCCACTCGTGGCAAGATGCTGCGACGAAGGTAGAGATGTTCTTATGGAAATGCCGGAATCGCCAGTGGTCAAAGCGCTCTACACTATCGTTCAACGTAAGCGAATGTTTGCATCGAGTAGCTTACGGATCTCTACTGGCGGGTCTTTAATTTTTACTTTTTCCCACTTCGCAGGGGTGATAGACGAGTGCGAGAAGGACAAGGAGAACGGCGCAACGACACAGTCATAAATCTTATTTTTTCACCATGTGATTCTGTTAGCTAATAATAAAATAACATCTGCTTTTTGTATTTTAACGGGTATTCTTGAAAACGAAACTGCTTCGAGAAAATGTGTATCCTTGGTAGGGTAATCTGAATTACCGACCGAGCCGAAATAAGAGCGAGGGTGCTGGCTAAATGTTCATTCCCAAGTGTTTTAAAACGGAATGACACCTCACCGCGGTCGGTATGGTAGAACAATTATAGATACCCAAAAATCTGAAACGGCTCTTCAGATCGCGTCGAAACTTTGCCAAACGACGTCAAATGGATAGACGAACAGCTGTCTGCCCCTCATATTTTCTGAATTTGAGGGAAAAAAAGAAGATTGGCTTATCATAAGCCAAACTACTTTTTTTTCCTCAAATTCAGAAAATTTGAGGGGCAGACAGCTGTTCGTCTATCCATTTGACGTCATTTGGCAAAGTTTCGACGGGATCTGAAGAGCCGTTTTCGAGATTTTTGGGAATCTATAATTGTTCTACCATACCGACCGCGATGAGGTATCATTCCCTCTTAAAAGAAAGACTGCTTCCTTCAAAGTACACCCAGTCACTCTGGTTTTACCGGAAAAAAATAGTTTGGAAAACAATTCAACAAATTTTTATTTCTCGGCCGATATTTGCGATAGGCGAGGTTACCGACAGTCGGTCAACCAACAAACCATTTAATATTAGAAACAATTAGATATCTCCACGCGATTTTTTTTTTCCAATTGTTCTCAATAATGATTCGTCACAGTCTTCTGAATATTACTTCCAGCGAGCCGACCTTACAGAGTTAAAGAATTCGCTTAGAAGAATCTAGAGATTCCCGCGTGATTGAAATAAAGAAAAATGATATTGGCACGACTGCTCAGCTCGTTGTTACTTTCGCCGCAACACCGCGCGCTCTCTGACGGCCGTTCTCGAACCTTTTCCGCCGAGTTTCTCTTTCGGCTTGATTGTTGGTTAACAATTCCGCGCTCGGAGCAAAAGTAGTTAAATATCTTCAAGAGCAATGGCAAAGTTCGACCTGACGCCCCGAATAGGGCAATACCTCGACCGGCATCTCGTTTTTCCCCTCTTGGAGTTTTTGTCCGCAAAGGAGGTAAGTTTACGAGGTTTCCTTACCCCGAGATATTCTCCCATGTGGCATTTGAGGTTATGATACGACGAACGCTTCGCCTCCTCACGCACAGATCTACGACGAGAATGAGCTGCTTCAGGCGAAACTCAACATTCTCAGCAAAACGAACATGATCGATTATGCCATTGACATCAGGATGGTCCTTTACCCGAAAGCGGAAGTTCCGGAGGTGAGTCTATTCGCCGACGAAGAATAACGCTGTTTGTGCTACGGCTGTCAAGGCCACTCCCGAAGATGGCAACTACCCCGTTACTCTCGCTTCATTTTGCAGGAACTCAAAGCCCGCCGTGCGGAAGTCGTTCAAGAGCTCAGTATTCTGCAGAACAATGTCTCCGTTGTAGTCGCGCTCATGGACAATGAGAAAGTAATGAAGAAAATGGAAGAAATGAGAGATTCAAAGGCACTCAGTAATTATCTCTCTCAGGAATCCGATGTATGTATATAATGTGCATAATTAGGGGAAATGATTCACTTGTAGCTCTAAATTTTGACGTAACCGCCGACCAGCTGCCATAGTTTTTGCAATTTTTCTCCGCTATTTTTGCACTAAGACCGATGGTTCCGGTGTCAAAATATGAACCTTCACCGTGGCAAGGTCTAGTAACTTTACGATTTGCCGTTAACTTGGGCGAAAGATCTCTTTTCAAAGCTTTTTTTCATCACAGTTCGTCATGGTAACTTGAGCGGCTCTTTTTCCACGAACCGAACCACCGCTGTAAAAATTGCATTCATTTGGTACCGCCGTTATCAAAAGAAATGGTGTAAACTTTGAAAGGATTCCTTGGTCGGCCAGATCCTTCGTCATTTTGGTTTAACAGATAAGGTGGGATCTAGATGGAAAAAAATTGAGCAATGTTGAGCATTTTTTTAAACTAAAAATCTATTCTTCTACATTTATCAAACTGGAAGTATACTTTAATAGTATATTTAAGTGTAAAAAAAAAAGAAATTGATTTCTCGATCGTTGTAAATGAATATCCCACCTCAAGCGTCTCGATTGTACAATTGTCTTTCTTTTGCCACAGTTCAAGGTCGAGATGATGGACAGTCTCGTGAAACTTGCCAAGTACAGATACGAGTGCGGTAATTATTCCGTGACAACTTCGTATCTCTATCTGTACATGCTCATCATGCCATCCACGGACAAGGTATGTTCAATGCACTTTTTATAAGCAATGCGCGAAACACTTTTTCCTGCACTCATCGGTGTGTCAAAATAAATCTCTGCGACTGGTGTTAAATATTGCTCTACGCGATTGCCAGAATTACCTGAACGTTCTTTGGGGAAAATTGGCATCGGAGATACTCGCGCAAAATTGGGAAACGGCCCTCGAGGACGTGAACAAATTGCGCGAATACATCGACAGCAACGTAATCGGAAATTCACTGCAAGTCCTTCAACAACGCACTTGGCTCATTCACTGGAGCTTGTTCGTGTTTTTCAATCACGTCAAAGGCAGAGATCTCATCATCGAGATGTTCCTTTATCGTCCGCAGTGAGTACATTTTCATTATTTTATCGCCATTTTGTCTCGCAAGCGGAGAATGTGTATGAATATTTTTATACCCTCCAAGCTACTTGAACGCGATCCAGACAATGTGCCCTCACATTCTACGCTACTTGGCTGCGGCTGTGATCGTCAACCGATCGAGGCGGTCGACCCTCAAGGATCTCGTGAAAGTCATCCAGCAGGTAAAGCCTCTCAGAAACGCAAACATGACATCCATTATTTATTCTCCCGTGCAAAGTAGCAACGTGCGAGTTTCCAAATTTAATCGAGTTTCCGAAATATTCCAGGAATCTTACACGTACCGTGATCCGATCACCGAGTTCCTCGAGCATCTTTACGTCAATTTCGACTTCGACGGCGCACGGCAAAAGCTCCAAGAATGCCAGACCGTCGTTTTCAACGATTTCTTCCTCATCGCTCTGTTGAACGAGTTCGTCGAGAACGCGAGGCTCATGATATTCGAGACTTTCTGCCGGATTCATCAGTGCATCAGCATAGGGTACGGTTTCCACGTCAAGACGGGCACCACCCATACATTTAAAAGAATGAGAATCGTCGAGTCTTTCACCGATGAGTGTTGAAGATCATTCAGACGTAGTTCAAATTGAACGATTTTTTTACACGCAGTTACACGTCATTTTTTTCGAGAAAAAAAGAAATCAAAATCTAGATAATCTTACCACTGTCGGCGAATATCTATTAGTACGAATATCCATAAGTCGAATATCCAAAAGTATGAATATCCATAAGTGAGTATAGAGTAGAAATGAGTGCCAGAAATGGCGGGAGGTAGAGATTTTGTTTGGATTCATTTGGGTTTCCTCTATACTCACTTTTCCTCTACCTCCCGCCATTTCTGGCACTCATTTCTACTCTACACTCACTTATGGATATTTGCACTTATGGATATTCTACCCCAATCAATTTTACACAGAATCGCCAATACAGCTGGAATTTTATCAACGAGGGCACTTAAGGCCTTAGGTCACTCCAGAGACCGAAAAAATACGTGTTTGGATTTTTTTTTTCGGAAAAAGTACTAAATAAATCGAGATTACAAAAAAGGGTGTTTATCATAAATATCAGTGACTGTATACAATTATTTTTTTAAGCGATTAATTTCAAAATGACGGCTGTGCAGCATTTTTGCGATGACGCCTCCGTTTTTCCAGGGTCCACGGCCGGACAAACAGCTCGTGTAATTTTTGAATTATAATGAGCCAATGAATTTTTTTTTATTATATATAATAACTGCTATAGAAGTACGTAGGATTTTTTCGATATATTGATTTTTGGCCAAATGGCGCACTTCTAAAGTGGAAAGTGAAAAATTTGCCTACAAAATCGTCAGATAATTGTTAATAACAAATGAACTATGCAATATAAAAAAAAATCCTACGTACTTCCATAGACAATGTATTTTTTCAAGATATATTCAACATTTCACGTGAATCGGTTGAAAATTGTCTGAGTTATGTTTCCGGCCAACTTAAAAAATGCAGTTTCGAGATAAACGCGTTTAAAGTTTAGAGTAGCTAGCTGCGGACCAGGCGGCCTTGTACTAAAATTCGAAAACCGAGTACTTAGAGATTTTTCCCGACCATAATCTTTCGGGACATCATTTTTGAAGTCCTAGGGGACCATTAAAAAAAATTGATTTTTCGAATATTCTAGAGTGGCCCTTAATGTCAGCGCGAGATACCAACGGCGGCCACATTCACAACTTTTTCATTTTCATATTTGAACTTTTGAGTTCGAAATTCTTATGAAATTCGCATCTCTGACATTGGTGAAACTCTCAACACCCCCTCCCCCTTAAATCGCATTAGTTTTTTTTACGATCAATTCTCATAACGTCGAGCGGTCGACATTTTTTTAAATATCCAAAGACTATCCGAACGAATGTTAAACCGCGCCGTGTTTCAGAATGCTCGCGGAGAAGCTCAACATGAAAGCGGACGTAGCCGAATGTTGGATCGTGAATCTAATCCGTAACGCACGATTGGACGCGAAGATAGACAGCAAACTGGGCCACGTGGTGATGGGTGGACAGCCTGCATCGCCGTACCAGACTCTCGTCGAGAAGATCGAGACACTGAGCGTGAGGAGCGAAGCTTTGGAGAACCTCATCGAGCGAAAATTGAAAGCAAAGAATCAAGATCCCGTCAGTATAGTTTGGAACTAATCCGTGTGAACGAGAGTCGACGGGGATTCGGGATCCGAATTGTTCGACGTTGTCGAATCGAACGCACGATTAATTGTAAAGCGTTTCTGCAACATTGGACGAACGAGTCAAAGTGGTGTCAATAAATTGGAAAAGTTTTTCTTTCACGCGTAATTATTGTGCATTTGTACAGATGGAATAGCTCCAAAAGCGCGCAGTCAAGAGCCAAATAAAGATCGTGATATGAGGAAGCAAAAAAAAGAGCGCCGCGTACACGTAAAGGCAGAAGTAGACGAATGAGTTCGTTGGTCTCACACGATCGTACAAACTCCGGTAAAAAAATTAACAGGCTCTTATTCCTAATGATTTATCGTTAATTAGGAACGAAAAGTATCACGGTAGAGGCGGCCCGAGCATTTTACAGACGATTGTCGAAGGATACTGGTTTTTTTTTAACGTGCATACAAAAAAGTTCATTTTCGAAGTGGTTAATAAGCTTCCCTACATCGAGTTCGAGAGAAAAATAATCTAAGAAATTTCGTACGAAATTGTATTAACTGATCTACACTTGATACTGATTATGTTGCCGAAAACGATATTTAATCGTTTTCGGCTTTCATATTTAAGATGAAAACGAAAACTTCGTTCAATGTGTTGCCGAAAACGATATAGTGGAATTTACGAAAACTTCGAAGCTGAACTTCCACTGAACGTAACTGCGTCTTCCGCAAAAAGTATCCTTCATGTTCATTAGCGAAGCGTACTTTAAAAGAAAAGGAACATTTCCGTAATTGCTCCGAGCATTGGCTGCAGTAACGATAAACCATCCGAGCGAGAAAAAAAGCAACGAAAAATTGGAGCATCGAAAAACATTTTCTCAATAGAAAACAAAATAAAGATCTATTCCAATCGACGATTGTCTATTCCAATTGCGCGTTCGTCGGATCATGAAAAAAAAACCAATAGCGTACTTTGCTCGTGAAAACGTTTGAGAAATCATTTCGTCCCTCGGTACTTGATCGATATAACTATCAAATACACTAAATAAAGAAAAAAAAAGTGTTGAATTCGGGCGTGATCTTTAAAGTAAAAAAATACTCTTGGACTGGAATCGTCGATTGCGTTCAAATGGCGTTCCGATCTCGTCCGACTTTAAAATCCTTAAATTTAAATTTGCGCGAGATTTCTCGTTTCACTGTGAAGTCTCATCGTCGTTTTCGTCCTCGACGATATTGTTTTCGAGTCCGGCAGGTAAGAAATTGCATCCGGTGTAGCAGCCTCTGTCGATGCAATAAATGAGGACGCTGCGCCAATAAGGATCCTGGAAGAGTAACGTCGGATTTCCGAGTATGACGAGAAGGGCGCGAGCTCGGGTTATCGCGACGTTGAGGCGTCTCGGCGAGGCGATAAAGCCGAGAGCATGCTTGATGTCCTCGGTGACGAAGTTGCTCGTTGATCTGACGGTCGACAGAATGATGACTTTGCGCTCTTGGCCTTGAAACTCTTCGACACTGCCAACTTTTGGCAACTCGACGTCCAATTCCAGCAGCAAATCTCTGATTTGTCGTACCTGAAAAAAGCACATCACGAATTAAGGTGTCCTATCGCTTCACACTAGTCATACCACTGAACATACTTGAAACTTCTACAATTTATATTTTTAACATATGCAAAAAAGAATTGTAATAACCAAATTTTCCATGTGTAAACTGTTTAATGAATGTGCACATTTAATTAGAAAAATGAAAAAATAGTTATTCCAACGATACGCGCAGTATTTCTAGGTTTGATATTTGGCAATATTGGTTCTATCTCCTTCTCTTTTTACTCAACCAGGCGAGTTTAACCTCCATGCTTTTCAACGACGATCTGTCAGAACAATGTCAGGTGCGGGAAATATAAAGCATTGTATTCGGGCCACGACTGGTAAAAAGCATGGAGCCTAGATACCAGGAGGTTCAGCGAGGCCTTTCAACTCGTCCCCAAAACGAGAACAAGAAATGATGGCGCTGAGGTGCTCCGCAACCTATATGTATATAGATATACGCTAAACATGGGTGTGATCTAAGACAGATCACAGATGATGTACCTTACCCCCATTAGTGTTAAGGGATAACACCACTCTAGGATTTTGGAAAGACGTTTTCTTTCCTAAAAATACTTTGGTGTCATAAAAACAATACGGAATTGGTCCTGTAGCAATTTTTTTTATTTGAAGGTTCAATTATCGCTTTGGCCGCAGCGCCTTGGAGCGCGCGCTGAGTTGCTCGTACAATTTTAAACGCGTTTTTCTCGAAACCACTTTTTTCGATCTCGGAAGACGGATTACTCGACCACCTTTGCATGCATCGATTTCGAGGTTGAAATTTTGACAGCAGCTTCACAATTATATTCTTTATGGGAGTACGTATCCGTTTTTTGATTAAATGTAAACTTCTTTTTATAAACAATTTACTGTTTTTTTGGCAAAAAATCGATTTATTTCCTTCAAAGTTCTCTATTAAAAAAAAAAATTAAAAGCAAATTTCTAGGTAGTCTCATAGCTAATAATATATAATATCATTTTTTTGGTTTTTGTTTCAGGTCTTATATTTTACGATAAAACCGTTCTCCCGTGAAGCTATATGTAAAAAAAAACACGTTTTTCTAGATGGGCTGTATCGCCGCCATTTTGAGTTTGAGATCTTTTCTCGCTTTTGTGTTTTTTTTCCGAACCGTCATGAGGAAATTATAATTCGGCGGATATTTCGACATTTGTTGTCACGTTCGGTCTGTCGTGAGGTTAGAAACTCATCCGATCACTTTCACCTCGTTGACCAATATATTACTATATATGTAGGTGCCGCTGCACCCCAGCGCCATCACTTCGGAACATTTTCGGGGACGCTTTTTTCAGCGCCTTTGCATTGCCGCTGAACCTCCTGGTATCTAGGCTCCATGGTAAAAAGCGTGGAAAATTTGTGTCGGCGAAACATGTCGGTTAAAAATGAAATACGTGTGGAAATTCGAATGAGTGAGATGTGGTTAGGACTACAGTCAGCTGTTGCCTTGCTGTCACATCTCTTTATCGTAGCAAGTGGTAATAAATCCAATACCGGAAGTTCAAATTAAACTCGATATTACGTAAAAATTAGGTCAATAAGCGTATTTTTTTGAGAGCACTAGATTACTACAAGTGTTACGTATGTATATCTGATTATTTTTAAGAATCTGACGGATTCCCACTATTATATAGACTTTTGTAGCGACCGGAAATTGAGTTTTTGTATGTCGTCTCGGAGCTCCTTTACAAAGATGCGCAATTTTAATATTCCTTTTCTCTGTAATTAGGTCGATAAACGACCCTGAAATTTTACAGAGACGATTACCAATATATTTAGTGAAGCTCAAAAAGATTATGAAAATCCTATGGAGCCTGGCGATAGGACTACCTTAAATGTAACGTTTAGGAGTATCTAAACTAAGTTTGCGAATTATCGTTTCTCTTGACGAGTGAAAGTACCTGTTTCTTATACGGCGTGATGATGCCGATGTCGTTGCCGCTCACGTTACGATCGTAGAGTTTCAAGAGATAGAGATAAGCTTGCGTAGCTTCAGCCGGATTGTACCAGCTCGGGCTGTCCGGATCCTGGCGATTTTCCCCATTGACACCGTGAAAAACGATAGCGGGTGGCAGTGCGCCCGTTCTCGCGGGCAGATCCGCCGCCATGGAGGTCAAGAACTCTGCCTCGGGGCTTCTCGTCTCCGAGACATGAGCTCTGAGCTCCGAGTCGTAAAACAATGAATTCGGCAATTCGAGAATTTCCGGCAAGCTTCTGTAGTTGATGACGAGTTTGGTGACCAGCCGGGGATCGTAGCCGTTCGCGAAGCCCTCCTTGTCACGCTGATACGGGAAGTGGTGGAGTAGCCTCGAGAGGAAGGATTCGCCGAGGCCAAAGTGCGACGCGAGTCTGCTGTTTACAACGGGGCCCAGCTGCATCGGATCACCGGCAAGTACGATTTGTCCGGAGCTCGAGTGTACGAAGGTGAGCGGTACCATGATTTCCGGTTCGGTCGCTTGGCCTGCCTCGTCCACGAGAATATGCGTGAAGTGTCCCCGGGGAAATCCCATGTTGTAGAGCAAACCTAACGCTATGCAAGTGCCAACGGTTATCCGATGTCGTCCGAGAACGCTCATCGTGCAATTCGTTCTTGGCTTGTTCGCCTCGTACACGTCTCGGGCTTTGGTGCTCCATTCGGCGGCCATGTTGCCCGTGGCGCAATAAGGCAGCAGTCTCTCGGGTATGGAATCGTCGTCGAGGCAGTGTTGAGCGACCAAACGCACGAGATCACCGGGCCGCAGTACACCGCTGTCGAGCAATCTCTCGGCAATGAGATTGGCCGAGCTGTTGGAGGGCGTCGCGATCAGCAAACGACTCTCCGGGATCGTCGTCAGTATTTGCAGCGCGGCTTCGCAGAGCGTGATCGTTTTGCCGGTACCGGGAGGCCCGAATATCACGTAGGGCAGCGGCCGAGCGACGCCCTTGAGAATATTGCGCACAGCGACTTTTTGATGGTAATTCAGATTCTTGTTATACCAAGTGAGATTGCGCTTCTTCAATTGCGAGACCTGAGGCTCGATTTTGTTCCCGGACGGATCAGGCAAAGCCGAGCCGTTGCGCGAAGCTTTGGAATCTTCGCTCTTAACGGACTCCAGACCCTCGACCAATTTTTCACACCTGCTCGGCTCTCTCGGGCTCGTCGGTGATTTCTCCGCTCTCCTTGGATTCTCGATGCTCGACTTCACCTGGAACAATCTCTCGGCTACGGAGACTTTAGGATTCCGAGTCGTACCGTCCGAGGACGCGTCGCTCGACGTCAAACTCGTGTTCGACGAACATATCGAGGACAAAGATTCGCTACGATTGTGACGCAATTTTACTCGTGGCTTTTCCTCCGCTTCGATCTCGTCCAGATGCACCTGCGGTTCCTTCTCCGCTACTCGAGTCGGGAAGAGAATCTCCGTGCCCAGATTCACCGTGGCGAGATTCGTCGCTGTGTGACAACGCCCGATCGACGAGTACGACGACTTGAAACGCACTTGACACTCCTCCGAGTTGTAAGTCTCGTGAAATCGCTGATTGAACTTCAGATGGATCTCCGAACTCTTGACCTTGTGGACGTAACCCTCGTACTGCGGGCTACCTGAGGAAATTCATCGATCCGAGGATTGTTGGAGAATAAGGTCATGGCGGGCTGGCAATTATGGGGGACTCGAGATTCACTTCTAATACATTCATTATAGCAGGAGAGCCCATGACACAAAATTTTCTCTCGTTACGGCCAAAGCCGTATAAAGATGATAGATTCGATGACCCTGAAGCCTAAATTTCAGAACTTCGTCGCGTATGACCTGAGAGCATTTTATAACACGTGCCTGGGTAAGAATTTTTTTCTGCGACTTTTTCGTGCGTATCCTATCAAAAATAATTTAATTGAATTTGTAATTCAATATTCGGTTTTAGGTCAACATTCTACACAAAATATCCACATTTCAGGTATGTAACTTATTCCGTCTACGAGCTAGAGAGCCGTGACAGCAATAGGGCTCCGTTTTGCCCTTTGGGTACGGAACCCTGAAAATGTCAACAAATATTACCACACTGTATCCATAGTATTCCATCTTATTTCCAGAATCTAGTTAAGGCCTTAGGCCGCGCTAGAGGCCGAAAAAATAGGCTTTTTGGGGATTTTTTTTCAGAAAAACGACAAAATCAATCGAGATTGCAAAAAACGGTGTTTATCATATATATCAGTGATTGTATACAATCATTTTTTTAAGCGATTCATTTCAAAATGGCGGCTGCGCAGCGTTTATCTCAAAACTGCATTTTTTAAGTTGGCCGGAAACATAACTCAGACAATTTTCAACCGATCCACTTGAAATGTTGAATATATCTTGAAAAATACATTGTCTATGGAAGTATGTAGGATTTTTTTGTTATATTCCTAGTTCACTTGTGATTAACAATTATCTGACCATTTTGTAGGCTAATTTTTGGAAAATGAAAAATTAATCGCTTCAAAAGAAATTATTGTATACAGTCACTGATATGTATGATAAACACCCTTCTTTGTAATCTCGAATTATTTTGTCGTTTTTCTGAAAAAAAAAAATCACCAAAAAGCCTATTTTTTCGGCCTCTAGAGTGACCCCTTAAATTATGAACCTGAGATACCGAGAACACGCTTTAAGTGCCAATAGCGTAGCGCATACACAGGAGAACATTAATTTTTTTTTAATGACAAACAAAATAATAACATACTCTGAAAATCATTTTTATAAGTAAATTTCGGTCAGTTGCTGGTAAAAAATCAATCTTTAGAAAAAAAGTCTGAGCTCCTCACATTATAACAGCATTTTGAAAATTTTAACAAATTTCACTGATCGGTAACGTAGATCCCGTTGGAGATGATAAAATAAGTTGTCCAGATGTAGAAAAAATTGATATCGGATAAGTTGAGTGCTGCACCTAACTAATCAGACAAATATAGGCGACGTGAAAAATGTCTGAAAACAGTATGTTGGTAATTTCGCCAGCCACACAAAAGATTTTTTTTTATTGAACCCGGTTGCTTTGCTACAGTTCGGTTAAATTTGTTGACATTTTTTTAAATGCGCTTGAGTCAGATGCTACGCGCAAAATGGCTGAAATCGAAAATTTTGGCAATAAAATAAAATCTACGTATATTTTCAATATCAGAGATAATGTAATAATACCTGTATGCCAATTTTTTCGCATAGCAGACATGGGCTCCCACGAAACTGCTACGTTTTTGACCGTAAGTGTCGACCTTGTCGGGTCTCGGGTCATCTATCGAGTTTATACGGTTTTAACCGTAAAACTGAGACACGGATTTGGTAATGGTCTTTCGTATTATTAAATTTGTTGCCAATTTACAATTAGTAATCAAAATATAAATTGTACGAAATTGAGTTTGAATATTGTTGCCGCGAATTTGTACTTTGGAAAATCCTCAAGCAGTTGAGAATTACTTTTTGCATTACTTTTTGTAATGCATTAGCGTTTTCATTACTCATCGCTTTACATTTTGTAACGAAAAAAAAAAATTCATTACTCATTGAATTAAATCTCGTAATGTAAAAAATTTTCATTACTCATTACATTGGAATTTGTAATGTAAACAATGTCCATTCCTCACTACATTACAAAGTGCAATGGTTGATGGATTTTTTTTTACATTACAAAGTCCACTCTAATGAGTAATGGAAATATTTACATTACAAAATGCAATGTAATGAGTAATGAATTTACATTACGAAATGTAATGAAATGAGCAATGGAATTTTTTTACATTACAAAATATAAGGTAACGAGTAATGAAATTGTCCACCTCACTAATGCAATACAATGTAAAAAATCTCCATTTGTCATTGTAATGAGGATTATTATTCGTTTTCCATTAGCAGCGGTTTTTGCACTGGGTCGATCTGACCCGATGGGAAACGAATAATAATGTATATTACCTTGTAATGAGTAATGGAAATTTTTTACATTACATTAGTAATGTAACTAAATTCCATTGCTCATTACATTAAATGTTGTAATGTAAAAAATTTCCATTACTCATTACATTACACTTTGTAATGTAAACAATTCCATTACCCATTACATTGGATTTTGTAATGTAAAAGGTGTCCATTACCCATTACAATGTAATGGGCAATGAAATTTTTTGTCATTACACATTACATTGCATTTTGCAATGACAACGTTTCACATTACGAAATGTAATGTAATGAGTAATAGAATTTTTTTACAATACAAAATATAATGTAATGAATAATGAACATTTTCTACATTACAAAATCCAATGTAATGAGTAACGGAATTTTTTACATTACTGAACGTGATGTAATGGGTAATGAAATATTTTTTCATTACCCATTAAAAAAGTCATGAATAATGAATTACTTTTTCATTACAAATTTCGCAACTCTGGTTGTACTCTCTTTTGTGTAAATTGTAAACAACCAATGGTAAATGCCCCCCAAAGTTCACTAATTAAGCAAAATCAACTTCAAAATCGCCATATCGATACGCGATGAGCTTCGATCGAATCTAAAAAATCTCACCTCGCGAATTGTCCCAATTGAAGCAAACGATGGCTCTGTCTCCGACAATGAGGGAGGGCCTTTTTTCAGCCAGTCCTGGCACCGTGAGACGCAGATATTCCCCGTGAGCGCGCAATACCGCGCTGTCCATATCGTAACGCTGAATATCGATGGTCAGACTGATCTCCTCGAGGTACAAGAGCGCGTGAAATCTCTTCGTGTAATTGTCAAATCGTAGTCCCTCGACGAGACAGGGAATGGCTTCGCTCGTGGCAATTTCGCACTCGATCGGTGACCTTTGCTCGTTGATCGGCGTCAGTACAGCATCCCAGAAACGTTCGGGTACGCGAAAAACGCCGCTTTTCACAGCGATGAACGTCGGTGGCTTGCAGGGTCGAACTCCCTGTACGTAATTTTCTTGGTCGTAGTCTCTACGGCAGACCGGTCTGTCGATTGCACCTGCTCGACGATGAGTCTCGACGTAGGCCGATGAGTTTTTCGCCCTCACGTTTATGCGAAACGTGCGCCCGATCTTGAAGCCTCTGAAGATGAAGATGAAGAGTTCCTCGCTCGTGCCGACGAATTTTGCTCGACACTTGAACACGAAAGTTATCGTTGTGCACGCGGGAATTCGGAGAACAGCGTCGATCGTCGGTGAATCGAGCCAAAGCTGCGATTGAGCCTTGCTGATCATGAAACAGCCGCGAATGAACACGCGCTCGGTGTTCTCCGTGTTCTCCACCGTCACCGATAACTCCGCTTCCTCGTGGACGTTCAGTTCGAATGACAAATTGTTCGATATCACTATTCCTTGCTTGTTCATCGAGAGAACGTCGAGATTCGATTGCGTCGCGTGACATCCGTTCGTCACCAGTGGGCCCGATTCGCGCTGCGGGACCTGCAAATTCGTCGATCAATCGTTGATTCGACGATTGTTGGCAAGAAATCGCTCGCTGCAGGAGGCGCCTGCTACCGTTTGGAAATTTTCATATTTGTCTACCGCGGTCGGAGATTCCCGGAGCTTACAAGGGGGCAGTACGGCAGTCGGATTTTTGTAATTTTTCGTACTCATGGTACGCGAAGTTCAGAGCTCGAATATTAATATCCCAAAGCAGTTCGAAGCCATATTCAGAAATTTTCGAGAAAATTGACTTCGAAGTTTTCGAGCGCACTCTTATCCCACAAAGATGCAACGATATTCGAACCGGGCTCGTGGCGTACCCGGTAGCGCTCGAGTCTAGTAATCGCGGGGTCGCTGGTTCGAGTCTCACTTCGAAATTTTTTTTTAAATGAAAAAACGCAAGTCATATTTTTAATTATCTCTTGATTATAAACATACATTTTCAAGTATCAATATTTATAACCTACAACATTTTTAGGATGAAAATGAAAAACGTCGGGTAAGGAATTGAATACTTTATTATTCGGTCTGTATTCGTTTGTTTTATACATCGGGTGTAATGTTACACGAGCCAGAGTGATAACCATCGTAAAAACAAGGAAAACAGTAATTTTCACGGCATCTCGCACACCGTACAAACGCTGCATTGTTACATTCGCAATTTTTCCTATTAATCTACAAGGGAGTTTATATTCCTATTAATCTACAAGGGAGTTTATGTAAATATAATATAATAATCGAGTTTTATTTGCACAACTTGCTTTACAAGTTTTTTACAAAAAGTTTTCGCTTTGTTCAAACACATTTTTCTTACGTCTACCTTAATTCTATGTTCTACCCCGCATATCTTTGCTCTTTTTTTGTCACTTTACGCCTCATCTCCCTCGCTTTCAACTCCCTCTTCCTCCTTGCGCATTTTTTTACATAGTTCCTCTATTTCTCTGAAATACTGGCATATCCCTATATTTATCTTTCCACTCAACATGTTTATCATTTCCCCCTTTATCGCCACCTTATCCACTCCTCGCACCCACTCCTCAGCTTCCTTTTTCGCTTTCGTCGTTACAATTTTCCATCCTTTTTCACATATTAGCAGGTGCTCCATTGTTTCATTTTCTTTCTCGCAGATTCTGCATCTCCAGTCTTTTTCCCCCTTCTTCCCCGCCCTCCATGTATTTCCGCATCTTAATCTTGCCCACATTTCTTTATCCCTACCCTTCACACCCTCTTCCGCCCAATACTTCCATGGCCTTTCGTCATTTTCCACGATATATTTGTAGTTGCTATTATATGACGATTTTCCTATTCTTTCCTCCTCCTCGTCCAACATTTTCTTTTTTAGGCATTCTAAACCTTCTTTCATCTTTTCATCTATTTTACCCTCTTCCCTTTTTTCTCTTATCATTGTTATTACGTCCTCTATCCCCATATCCTTTAACACTTTCTCCAAATTCTTCCCCCACTTTGATGGCATTCCATTGCCAATTGCCCTTACCTCCTCCATCAAACAAATTTTTGGCCATCTTGAATCGTCCATTCCCAGCACCTCTCTTATGTACCTAAACACTCTTTCCCTTATCAAATAGGCCATTGTTGGCACACCCAGCTCCCTTCTCCAAATATAACTCGGGGTTGTTTTACTTATTCCTAGCGCCATTTTGCAGTATCTGCTCTGTATTCTTTCGAACACCCCAATTTCCCCTATTCCCCAAATCTCTACTCCGTACATGGCTCCTGCTTTTACTATAGTTTCTAATAGATAGAGTCTCTCTTCCATCATATGTCTTCCCGCTCTCTTCCATATCCCCCAAACCATATTTGCTGCCTTTTGCGTTTTCCCGGCCAGCTTTTTTCCATGTGCCCAAATTGAATTTCTGCTTGTAAACCAATACCCTAAATATTTAAACTCGTTCACTATCTGGATTTTGTCCCCTTTAATCCCCCATTCTTCATTCTTCCTTCCTTTTCCCCCATTCCTAAAAATCATTATCTTCGTTTTTTTCGCATTTATTTCCATTTTATTATTGTCTGCCCATTTTTCCAAGTCCTTTAATATGCTGCTTAAACCCTCCACTGTATCAGCTATCGCCGCCACATCATCAGCATATTTTATTGCAAAAATGTTTTCCTTCCCCATTACCACTCCTCCTTCATTTTTCTTTTCCCACATATCCTCTAAATCATCTACGTATATATCGAATAAAACCGCACTTAATGCGCATCCTTGCCTTACCCCTATCTTTGTTCTGAAACTGTCCGTAGTTATTCCATTCGTTTGCACCTCTGCCCTTGTATCCTTATAAATTTCCTTTATTGTTTCCAGCATATTCCCTTCGATTCCTTTCTCTTTTAATTTTCTGATCATTATTTCCCTACACACTCGATCAAAAGCTGCCTTAAAATCAACAAACGCTACATATAGCTTTCCTCCCTTCACTTTTAATTGTTTATTGATGACCGCGTTTAAAGTAAATATCTGATCCCTTGTTCCTCTGCCTTTCCGGAATCCTGCCTGACTTTCTTTTAATTTTTTGTTCCTCTCTATCCATTTGTTTAGCCTCTCTGTCATCATTTTTGTTAGCAACTTATATCCTACATCTAATAGTGATACCCCCCTATAATTCTCCGCCTTGTCCCTCTCTCCATCTTTATATATCGGCACAATCCTTGCTGTTTCCCATCCCTTCGCTATTCCTCCTCTTAACCATATTTTGTTTAAGGCCCCTCTCAGCTCTTCCCTTTGTACCCTTGGTAGTGACTTCAAAAATTCCCCACTAATCCCGTCTTCCCCCGCCGCCTTTCCGTTTTTCATCTTCTTCAGAGCCCCATCCAGCTCTAGCAAGCTGAACACCTCGTAAAATTCCCTTTTCTCTTCTCTTTCCGCCTCATTTATTTCTGTCTCTTCTCTCTCCGAGCCCCTTTCGTCTTCTTCCCTTACGCCCATTTCCCTCTCTTGATTCTCTTCTCCATTCAGTAATCTTTCAAAATGCTCTTTCCATTCTTTCTTGGTTATTTTACCACCAATTGTACCCCTTCCTTTATTCCTGAATTTATTAATTGCTTTCCACCATTTTGTCATGTCCTTTGCCTTCCCGACCTCCTCCCAAATTTTATACCGCCATTCCTCTTTTGCCCCCCTGTATGTTTTTTTTAATTTCCTCCTTTCTTCTTCTAGCTCTTGTTTTTTCTCCAGATTTCTTTGTTTCGTAAACGCTTTCAATTTTTCCCATACCGCACTTCTCTGCTTTTTGCATTCGTCGTTGAACCACCTTGGCAACCTTCTCTCTCTCTTTGTTTTTTTACATTTTTTCCTTAACCCCGACTTCTCGGCCGCTCTCCAGATTTTTTCTTTCACCCCCTCCCAATCTTCCCTCCCTTTATCCATTTCTTTCTCTTTTTGTATTTCTTCTATAAACTTTTTTGCCTTTGTATCATTCCAGAATAACCTATCGCTTTCTTGTTCACGCTCCTCTTCTTCTTCTTCCTCTCCGACGTTATCCTCTTCCCATACCGCATATATTGGTAGGTGATCAGACTCAATTCTCTCTACCACTTCCATCCATTTGATTTCATCCCTTCCACCCCTATCCACAACTATTATGTAGTCTATCACTGACCCACAACATTCGTCCCCCCCTCCTATGAATGTCACTTTGCCCTCCCTATCCCCTTTCACTCTTCCGTTCAACACCTTCAAACCCACCTCTTCGCACAGGTTTAACATTCTCCTTCCTTCCGTGTTTAATATCTTGTCTTGGGATCTTCTTATTTCCCCGCCATTTTCATCCAGCCCTCCCTCGTTTATTGCTTGCTCCCCCCCTATTCGTGCGTTCATATCCCCAACAATTAGTACTTTCTCTTTTTGTTTCGCCTCTTCCATTATTACTTCTCTCAGCTGTTTTTCTATCTTTTGTATACCAACATTATTATATATTGTTATTATTGCGGTTTTCCCCCTTATTTTATCATTACCCAATATTAGACCAAATGCCCATTCCCTTATTTCCCAATTCCCGTCCCAACTCTTTTTTATCCCGACCGCTTGACCTCCCTTCGCCCTTCCCCGTTTAGCCCCTGCTTCCTTATGCGCTGCTTTGAACATCCACTTAAATTTCTCACTCATTTTTGACCTTGCGTTCGTCTCATCTTTTTTCTCCACCCACGTTTCTTGCAAAATGACTATATCCGCTTCTTCTATAAACCCCCACGCTTCCCCAATTTTAAATATTCCTGCAACATTCCATAATAATATTTTGACTTCGCCCCTTCCCTTTACGCCTTCTTTCTTTCCCGTCTCTTCCCTTAACCCCGCTGTGTCTTCTTTCTTCTCTCTTCGTTCTTCCTCCAATTCGTCATCCTCAACGCCGTCCTCCCCGGTCGTTCCGAAATGGCTGCCTCCATCCATCCTCTACTCCCATTCTTTCGATATCTCCTTTCCCCTCGTTCCATTTCCACCACCTCCCTTCCAACCAAATTTTCATGTACCTTACTTCCGCTTGTCTGCCGTATCTCCTCTCGTGTTTCGCTACCTCTCGCAACCACTTTTGTATCTCTTTCTCCCTTTTGGTGAAGTCATTGTTTATCCATATATTCGTTCCCTTCAGTTCCTTCCTTCTTCTCAGGCTCTCCATCTTTTCGGTCCAGCTTTGGAACTTCAATATTACAGTCCCATTCCCAGAGAATTTTGTAGTTGTTTTTCTCCTTATATTCTGCCTGCATCTTTCTTCAACCTTCTCCAACACCTTGTCCTTTTCATCTCTCTCCCCCTCTTGGAATGTAATATTTATGTTATTCCTTCGATGCTTCCTCCTATTGTTTTCTTCTTGCCACTCTCGTTCATTTATTGCCCGTGGCTTCCTCCCCAGGATCTCCTCGCGATTTGCGTCTTCTTCTGCCTTCGTGACATTGTTGTTTTCATCCGCTCCTACTGCTCTTCTTCTCTCCTTTCTTACTACGTGCCAACCCCGTCCCGATTCCCCTGTTCCACATCCTGACTCCTCGAGATTCCTCCACCCCTCTTCTTGTTCTCTACTCCCGTATCTTCTGTCCTCACTTATTTTTTCCGCCGTTGCCCTTCTCGCATTTCTCTTTCCTTCTTCTCTGTTGCACGTTGTGTTTTCTTCGAATTTTCCTTCTGTCCCACCCTTCTCCCCTCCATGCTTACTGCCTTCGAGCCTGTTTATCATATTTAGCAACATACGTCGCTCCTCCCCCCACTGCTTCTGGTCCTGCTCAGCTTTTTTTCTTATTTCCTTCACCTCCCTTTTGTACTCCTCGATCTCCCGATGTCTTTCCGCGCATTCCTCGCACTGCTCCTCACCCTCTTCCTCGCATTCTTCCTTTATTCTATTTACTTCCTCCCTCCACCACTGTTTCATTTTTTTTTCTAGCTCGGCCACGCTATTCCTCATTGTGCATCTCATCCTTACCTCCGCTTCTTCAATTCCTTTCATCCACGTATACACACAAAGATTGCTGACGTGTTTCTCTTCATGTTCTTTCTGCCCTTCCTCCTCTCCATCTTCTTCTGATTCTTCCAATTCTTCGCCCTCCTCGTTTTTCTCCTCCTTTTGATCATTTTCCTTTTCCCCGTTTCTCTTTTTCTCTTCCTCATCCTCTTCAGTATCTCCATAGTTTTTATATTTTTTCAGTGGCGGCGATTGTATCTCGCACACTCCACCCGTTGATTCTATTAACTCGAAGAATTCCCTCACATCTCTGTTCGTTTCCTTTTTCTTTGGACGCCCTCTCTTCCTTTTCTCCGTTACTTCTGCTGCTCGTCCTTCCTTATCGGCCGCTGTCTCCTCGTGGTTCCTTTCAGTCCCACGGCGCTGCTGCTCCCTTTCTCCTGCCTCGTTTCCGCTCTCGTTGTCCCCTCTCGCCTCCCGGCCATCTTCTCGCCTAACCTCTTCTTCACACTCCCAATTAGTTTTCCTCGAAACTTCGCCCATCTCACTGTTTTCCACTAAACTTATTATCACTTTGCTTTCGGCTGCTCCTCCCCTCTCTCCTCCACTACTCACTTGCCCTTTTTCTCCCTTTCTTCCTCTCAAATTGCTGCGATTTACACTCCCGGCTTTCTCAACGCGTCCGCTCTTGCCTCGTATCCAACCGGAAGTCTCGAGTTTATGTAAATATTATTACTGGATATTTTTACGTCGCCTATTCGCAATTTCAAGCAAGAGATAATCAAAAATAAGACTTGCATTTATCATTGACAATTATAATTACATATATGTGAATTAGCATAGATTTTATGATTTTTATCCCGGGATTATTTTTTTTTTTTTTATAAATAATCACCTATTGTTATATATAAATAATATATGATCATATATGAGAAAATATATAATTATGTATAACTATAATGAATTTTGTACATAAATAACTATATATGGATTTTGTCCATATATAAACATATATAGATATATTATATTAATTATATATAATAATATGTGATTATATACAACACAAATTTATCGGGATATTTAAATGACGGAGGTATGCGAATTAAAAAAAAATGGAAAAAAAAAAAATTTCGAAGTGAGACTCGAACCAGCGACCCCGCGATTACTATACTCGAGCGCTACCGGGTACGCCACGAGCCCGGTTCGAATATCGTTGCATCTTTGGGGGATAAGAGTGCGCTCGAAAACTTCAAAGTCAATTTTCTCGAAAATTTCTGAATATGGCGTCGAACTGCTTTGGGATATTAATATTCGAGCTCTGAACTTCACGTACCATGAGTACGAAAAGTTACAAAAATCCGACTGCCGTACTGTCCCCTTGTTAGTCTTACAACTTAAAAATTATTCAACCGAATTCAATAAATATTAATTAGTTATCAAGTTATTCAAGCGTAAACGCAAAGGGCGTGAATTAAATGGGGAAAAAATCGTCGGGCGCTACGATTCAGGCTGAAGTTGAAGGGCTGAATTTTTTTAAACCTAATATTATTTAAGGCCTTAGGCCACATTTATGGGTATACAATCATGTGCGAATTTAACCATTTTTTCGTATGAAAAAGCGATTCACTCGTAAAATTAATTACACATCTATTTAGTGTGAATATCAAGCTGTTGGAAAATATATATATATATTTTTCGATGTACAAAATGGCCGACTACTCGAAACTTCTCGAAACAGCTGTTTTCCAATTGGCGTGACAAAGAACTTCGACAATTTTCACTCGATTTACTTCAAATTTAAAAGTTATGTTCCTAATTGCATTTCGCAGAGAAGTACGTACGGAATTTCTGATTAATCGAAAACTTTTCATTTTATGAGCTGTTTATGAGCAGGTATAACGAAATGTTTCACTGAAAATTCATTTCTTAAGTTCAAATACCTACAACTTTTGAATAAAACAATATTTTTTAAAATTCCGTACGTACTTCTCTAGGCATTCTAATGTAGATTAACGAGAACTTTTGTTTTTTGTTTTAGGTAAAAAATTGTGGATGCTAAAATAAAAAAAACAAAAGAAAATATTAGTAGTCGGCCATTTTGTACGTCGAAAAGAAAATTCTTATATCTTGACATTCATACTAAATAGATGTGTAATTAATTGTATGAGTGAAACAGTTTTTCATACGAAAAAAATGGTTAAATTCGCACATGATTTTATACCCGTTACTGTGGCCTAAGGCCTTAAACGAGTGAATTTTTTAAAGCCTTATATTGTTCGAAACTGCAAAAACGATTTTGTTTCGACGAGTATACGTTGTTTTTACCTGATTAAGAGGCACCACCGTCAAGGAGCGCCACGTGTAAATCCCTTGATCGCTCTCAATACAGTCCGTGACTACTTTGTCGCCGACGCACGGTACGTAACCAGGCTCGCAGGATCCCTTATTGAATATCGTGTCCCTGTCGATGCTTCCCGCTCCGATCTGCGGATCCCACTTGACAACGCTGCCAACTTTGAGCTTCGACCTGAGTGGCTGCAGGTTGTCCACTTCGAGAACTTCGCCGGCCAAATCACCCGAATTCTCGTCCATCTCCACGAGTGACTCGAGCCTGAGCCAATCGCCCGGATACGGTACAAACGTCGAGTTCGTCTTGTCGAGATTCAACGAAATGTCGGCAGGTTCCAAAAAAACTTGTCTGCCCTCGCGCCTCATCACCTTCGCGACTAAACTACGTTTCATCGTTTGTCCCTGCTTTACGCATTCCCCTCCCACCGGCGACTCGTCGTCGTTCGTCTCGTCCCAGTTGTCGTCTACGCGATATATTATTTTACGTATTCTCGGCGGCTCGCTCCGATCCCTACGGTAGCCCAAGTAGTACACCCGGTTTCCCACCTCCAAATTGTCAATGTGCACGTTGGACGCTTCGCACATGTAGAGCTCGTCAACGAGCACGTAATTGGACGCTACGCCGGTCACCGTGCCGGTCGTGTAGAAACATCTGTCAGGATCGTTGTCGGCCTCTGCGTTCGCCGCTGCCACAACGTCGCACGACTCCTCCTTCGCGTCTTGCAGTCGCGCCAAGAGGTCGTCGATGTTGGGCTCCGCCACGCCGCCGCCGCTGCCACCCAATACGTACTTGGCCGCGTTGAACAATAACGAAAACATTTTGCGCCTAGTTCTTCTGACCGTTGTCCATATACCTGGAGGTGAAATTCATGACTCAATCTTACAGCCCAGTCGGTTGAAAAAGTAAGGCCCTCCCATTGGACATTTAAAAAAGACTGCAATTTTGAGGGAAACTGGAGTTGGAGCTTTTTGGACTAATTTGCTCTGCTAATTGATACTCTACAATGGTGTTTAGAAAATTCAATAAACTTTATCAATGTCAAAGATTTTGTTGGAAAATTCTTTATGTGCAGTTTTTGAGAAATAGATTGTAAGCTTGTTAGTTTCTTGGATTTCTTTAAAAAAACGAGTTCAAAGTTCCTGTTTCAGTTCTTGGGCTAACACATTGTTGTCGCTCTTGAGTGATAATAAATCCGGAGTGATAATTTGTGCATTTGACATCTTGATACCTCCACTCCGTAGCCTTCAGGTAATCCAATTCCTTGCGGAGAGATTGCACTCGCTTCGCGTGCAATTCCCTGATGAGCTTTTTCTGTTGCTTCTGCACCTGAAGCTCGGACTTCATGTGACTAAGGATTTTGGAAGTTTGGGAACTGCCGGAGGCAAGGCCGGAATCCTGAGATTCGCTTTGTCCCGAGGATTGTCCCAATGCGCTCGGCGAGAGATTCGAGGAGTTCATCACTCCGAGATCGAACGACGATATCTGGGAAGAATTGTTGATATTTCCGAGGATATCAATCGCGTCTCATTGGGCATAACCTCAAAAAACGTCGGAAACGTTTTTTCCGCATTACCTACGAGTAGAATTCGATATGGACGAGAGAAAAATACGGAGCGATCCTCGTCATCCGGAATGTCTTTTCGGTTTACAGAACGCTTCAATATTTGTCTTCGGTCACCTAAACAAATACGATGGCATACTGCGAATGTTCAAACGAGCGCGCGAACGTAAGGAATAAAAGTTTCGAATGCACCGACGTGAAGTTATGCCTCGTCCGCATGACTTCCGGTCTAACTAATACGTCATTTCCGGTAAGCTTCTCGTTCAATTTGTAGATCATGCTGCTCATGAAGAGCCGCCTTCATTGTAGCGTCAAAATGTGTAATTCGATGTCAGAAATTTGAAGAACTCGTCACTTCCGGTTTCAGGACTCTTTCGAAGATAATACGCATTTGAATGCCAAAAATCACACGTAGTTTTCCGCCAAGCGATATCGCGAGATATTTCTCAGATTGCGAATTCACGGAAGCAGTCGGATAATGAAAAAAGTACAAACGAAACGTGGCGGTTTCGGGTTCGCCAAGCCGAAAGACCTCTTGAAGCCGTTCAACTTTTGTTGCGACGTCAATCATCAGGACCAGGACACTCATTACAACACGAGAATCGCGCCCCTCGTCACGTCGCTGACGAACATCGCGCCAAAAACCGCCGAAGGACCGGATCTGAAATTTCGTCTTCATGACGTCGGCAAACCGACGGTGACGACCTTCAAGAGCGGAACTCACAAGGTAAAGAGTCACGCGGCCATAGGCCACCGAGGCAAAATGCGAGGCCGGGGTCCGCTACGATGGTACCTCGAGGACGAAATAACCCTGGCGAGGGACATAATCGCGAACGAAAAAGTAGAGAAACGCAAGAGGGCGGAGAAACATCGACGCGATTTATCGAAAGCCAAGAAGAAACGTCGAAGATCGAAGAATCGCAAAAGTCACGAAGTTGCGGATGATAATCGAGGCAACGACGAGGATCCCAAGGATGTCGATAAGGAAGGATAATCGCCTCTTCAGCTTTTTTTAACGTCAAATTTCGCAAAAAAAAAATTGTAGTTTTATTGAGATTTTTCGAAAAGAAAGTCTTGAATAAACGATTTTCATAATATACATATTGTAATTATGTTTATATGAATAAAATTATAAAACGAAAATAATTATCTAAAGTATATACTTCCATTTTTTACAATTTTAAATATTTCTTAAGGGGGAAGTTCCTTTTATAACATGAAGAGCACGAGGAAGCTGAGGGACTACTTTATGGCCCCGGAATCGCAGATTAATCGATAGATAATTTAGTCACAAAATGTTCGAGTCTTGGAACTTTAAACGCGTTTTCCTGCAACCACTTTTTCGTGAACCTCGTGCAAAATAACTCAGAAATTATCTAATCGATGATTTCGGAATTTCGCACACTTCCAGATAATATAATTACCGTCTATGTGAACCTAAAGTTCTTTGAAAACGATTTTTAAAAACGACTTTTTTATTAACAAATACTATAGCAAAAATTCCATGAAAAATACATCATTTCTTCAAACCCGTGCCATTTTTCGAGTTTCTACGTATCTTTCGTTCTTTTAGGTTCACATAGAGCGTGCGGGTTTTAGAAATCTAAAACGTCTTGGCTCTGATGTTTCGGATTAATGCACCGGACGCTAGGTTGTACGCCGCGGAACAACTCAAGCGACAACCCTCTCTGAGGGAAGTGTCGTACAGCCGCAAATTTTCAAAATAACAAAAATAACATATTCAAATATGTAATAACATGTACATACGATTTTGATTATGTAGAATAAAGTTTCGACCAAAAAAAAATCTTCAAAGTTCGCTTATTTTGGGCAGCCTGAAGCGATCTTCCCTCTTAATGTGAGGTAACAAAAACGATTGAACTTGCAAGATAAATCAATTTGAAGACCAAAGAAATAAGAAAAATTTACCAAGTAATTTGCGAGAATAAGAAATAGCGCATACAATGTTGAGAGCAAAGCAATGTGAAGCGATGGATAAAACGATAACGACGAGGAAACGGTGCAAAGGAGCAAGAAAAATCCCTATCCGTTATTTTTCCATGACTTTATTAGAAAAAATTAGATTTGAGCGGCGTACAAAGATCCGTTGTTTTTTCTGCTCTCTCTCTCTCTCTCTCTCTCTCTCTCTCTCTCTCTCTCTCTCTCTCTCTCTCTCTCTCTCTATCACTCATTTTTTGTCATTAATCAATTTTACAGTATACAATGATCAACGATTTTCAGTATACAAAGGAACTACGTGGAAGTCGGGAAAGAAATCGGCCATACTATGAATCTACGCCGAGGACCAGAGCACTTGAAAAACGCTGGACTTTCAGGGAAATGCGCGCTCTCGGAGTTCCCGTGCATCATCTTCGATTCGTGAATTACGATCGACCTTTTTTCTAGTCCAAAATCGTTATAAACAATTAACAAAACGACCTATATGACTGGTATCATTTTATTGATTAAAAAAAAAGGAAAAGTAAGGCAACGAGTGGAATCGTAACAAAGCACTTGCCGCGTAATGTCCGAGTTGGACTTTAGAAATTTACGTGTCAAGGAAAGAAGTAGAACGTAAAGTAATTTGAGGTCCGCGCATCTGCGAAGCTCTTATCGATCGAGAAAATTCAAATCGAATTTACAGCTTTATGTTTTTTTCCTTAAAAAGAACTCGCTGAATTTGTTCTTCGAATACATGTAAATACAATACTCCTCGACTTGAATTTTCAAAAGCACAGCTGCCGTTCGAGCCCGTTCGCCACAGCCGTCGAATAAATAAACTAAGATGCTCCAGGCATTTGTTTTTAAAGCTACGCGATAATAAAGCACGAAAGCTCAATGGCGATAAATGAGGGAAAACAAACTCGTGAAATAAAAAGGTAAGAATAATGACAAAACTTTCGGTCGAAGGACCATCCGTACATTTCGTGCTTCCACTCATTACCGACGCACGAATTCACTGTTCCCTCGTTCTCGCGACAAAACACGTCTGTCGATCACTGTCATGGGGAATCAGTCTTTAACGGATTATTTTTCCTTTTAACGCCGTTCACGCACCGTTACGAGCAATTTTCGACATTTCTCATTCGAAAGAAATTCCGTGGCCGAATGTGCCAAAAACAAAAATATCGCACGGATATCACCGTGTGAAAGTAAAAACGAAAAAAGAAAACGAATTTAGCCATTTCATAGGCGCAAGGCGTGACCTGCACTCGGCGTTTGCGAAGTGGGCGCGTGAGAAAAATTAAAAGAAAATTCTGAATGCTCGAACGTATGAATCCGCTTATCGGCAACTATGTTGTAATTATATATAAATTTATATAAATTTATATATATATATATATAATAAAGAATGCTCGATCGATTATAATTTCCAATGGAATCGATAATCCATTATCGATAGTCCTTGAACGCGTACATTTTTGCCGCGCGCAGCACGTCGGTCTTCTCTCTCTCTTTTTTTTTTATTGCGTTTCTCGAATTTTTTGGGAATGTTATCGTCGTCAGGACGACGACGACGCCGCCGAAGATTTAATCTTTCTCGGGAATACTCACGACGCTAATTTCAATTTTCGCGCCGGTGCTCTCAACGCTGATGATCTCGTCTTTCTCAAAGTCCTCGAGTTTCTCGTGGTTACTCACGACGCCCGCGACGATTTTTTCCGAGTGCGGAGTTTTCGGGGTCGTTGGAGGTGCGACCTCGTTTCTCGTTGCTGAATCATCCTTGGGCGTACTTACCATTAGATTTTGCTCGTCGAAGGATAATTTCCTAGGGCGAACGAGGGACGAGTCTTCGTTGGGCAGTAGCGTCGTTTCGTCGAAAATTTCCCCGGTTGATTGTTCGGCGGTGGTCTCATCGACGGTCAAATCGTTGCCTTTGTTTATGCAACCGGGCACGATTTTGTCCTCGAGTGGAGTGGAGTTTCGTCTCTTGTTGCGATCGGGAATTTCGCATTGTTCGGATAATTCGAGAGGTGTGATATCAGGCAAAGTGTTCTCGGACGGACTTTTCGGCCTTGATTCCTCGTTCTCCGGGCTGCACTTTCCCATACTGTCGATTCCTCCGTCGGTCCCATTGACGTCGTCGTTCGCGAGTTTCTCCTCGGTTTTTTCAATTCCCTCGCCGACAGTCTCGAGACTCGAAGTATCCTCCGCGAGCTCGCAGGCGTGCGATATCGTCGGGGATTCCTCCTTGACGTTGCTCGTAGTCTCCTCGACACGGACGAACGATGCTGAGCACGAGGAGACGCTTCCGTCGTGGCTCGTTGCGTCCGACGAGATTGTAACGACTTCGACGCCCGAAGTCTCGCAACTGGACGTTCTTTCCTCGACAAGCGTATCCCGGTGCGAAGCAGCTATCTCCGGCGAATATTGATCAGCTATTGTCTCCCTGATCCCCGTGTCGTTGCTCGTTGTTTCGTCTCTCTCGAGACTCGGCCGTTCCTCGCTGGATCGCTCGGCGCAGAGCGGTGCGAGGATCTCAACGATGTCTCGGCCATCGAGGCTCAGGCGTACAACGGCCGGTTCCTTGTCCTCGAGAATCTCGTACTCGAACATCGTGATTCCCTCGTTGACGAGGTCGAAGAACTTTTCGCAAGCCTCCTGGGACCAGGATCGCGCGTCGTCGGGCATGCGAAGCGAGCAACAGGTGGACAGTGCCGGCTTGCGAACAATGTCCTCCGGCAAGACTCGCAGCTCCGTGGTGATCGCAGAGTTCCCGTAATCGATGTAAAGCACCTCAGTGCCGGCATCCCCGTGGGACAATATTTTCGCCCTGTACCATTGATCGTCCTCGGGAAATTTCGCGGCGCATATCATGCCCTCCTCGAGATGTTCGAGTGGCAAAAAGCTCTCGGCGGCCACGAGGTGATCGACCATAACCTCAAGTTCGGCGATCGAGCTCTCGGCTTGTATGGAGAAGTCGGCGGGCGAATTTGCGTGGCTGACGAGCACGTTGGGTGAATTTTCCTCGCCAAGGGGCGGAAGTCTCTCCTCGATAACGGGCAAACGGGGTGTGCACAGCTCGACGAGGATCTCAACGATGTCACGTCCGTCCTGTGTCAGACGTACGATCGACGTGTCATCGCGTTCCTCCAGTACGTCCAATTGGAATATCGTCGCCCCGTCCGCCGCCATCGTCACGAATTCGATGCAAGCCTCCTCGGACCATTGTTCCACGTGTTCGGGTAACGCGAGGCGGCACTTCTTCGAGAATGCCGGCTGTGCCGCCACGTCTTCCGGTATCTCCCGTATTTCCGTCGATACAGCCGAATTCCCGTAATCGATGTATATCACCTCGGTCCTCGTGTCGGAGTGAGAAATCACGCGGGCTCTGTACCAAGCGTCGTCCTCGGGAAATTTAGCGACGCACAAGAGGCCCTCCTTGATCTCTCGGGGCTTGGGAAACATGTCGGCAACGATGAAACGATCGGCGAGTATCTCAAGGTCACCCACGTATTTCTCTTGTTGTACCCAAAATTCGTTGGGCGAGACTGCGTGACTGACGTAAGCGGCGCGAGGATCAACGTCGCGCTCGATTATCTCCTCGATGAGATCGTCCTCCGTGTGAATTCGCGAGGCGTGATTGCGTCGTACGAGCTCGTCCACGAGGCTCTCGCCGTTGACGAAGAGCTCGACGCGCCTCGGGGCGCTATCCGCGATCACCAGAGCCTCCATATTCTCGGCACTGGCGACCGCGCCCTCGAACCACGCGATGGCCGCGCTCGTCCAATCCTCCGCCCCGTATGGAATCACGTCGAGTCGACACTTGATCGCGTATCGCTTGATCGACTTTAGGCTATCCGGGATTATCTTGCTCTTGCCCTGATTCGTGTAAACGACGTCGGTGTTGCCGTAGTCGATGAAGCGAACCGAGGTTATTTCCGGATCGGCCACTATAACCTCGGCCCTGTACCAGAGATCGTCGACGGAGTACATCGCCAAGCAGATTGTTTCCTCCTCGGGTATTCCCTCCAACGTCGGACAATCGTTTGCTTCGATCTGCAAGCGTTCCTGCAACTGCTCGATCGCCGCGAGCTCTTCGTTACGCTGGAGCCAAAACGAGGCGGGACTGTCGGCGTGATGGCACGTCACGTTGTAACGCCCGCCGACGATCATTTCCGGTATGGGCGCCTGAACGTTGGGATTCGTCGAGATCTCGATCGCCTCGAGGGCGCTCAATTTTTCGCTTATCTTGCCCTCGTTGTTGGTCAACTCGGCTACCCACTTTTTGTGCACGTTGTACATCGTCGCGGTGAACTCTTGATCGAGCAAGTGAGTTTTGAGAATTTCCATCTGTTCGTCCGACGTGCCACCTAGCGTCACCGTCAGCGACACCTCGATCGCCAATTGCGCCTGAGCGTAGAAATCCGCCTCGAGGAGGCGCAAATTTTCCAACGGTATGTCCTCCTCGTTGCCGTAATCGATGTAACGCACGATCGCACCCTGCGCCGTTGCGCGTATTATTCTCGAACGATACCAATTCTCGTCGGCGCTTCTCGCCGCGCAAAGAGTACCAGGCACAATGGCCGGGAGCTTCTCGTCGCTCTCGCCGGATGCGCTGTAACGCTCGTACAGCCGCGAGAGCAAGTCCGTGTCGGAGTCGAGATCCAAAGTCCTCTTTAGCCACACGCTCGATGAATTTTCCGCGTGCGAAACGGCAACTTTCTGCGTCGAGTAGAGTATCGGCATCGGGCATATCGGACATATCTCCTCGGTTTCCTCGTCCCCGGCCAATTTGATGCTTTTGCCATTCTCGTCGTACAGCTTTACGATCAGTCTGCGGAAGAACGGAGATCGGTAAAGGAATATTCCAGGGTAACAGGTTTGAAAATCTGTTTTTTGCGCATTGTTAAAAAATATGGACTTTCACAAACGTGCTGTTGAATTTTGGTCGCGAAATTCGAATTTGTCCGGTCGCTACAGGTTTTATTAGACTAAGGAAATTGCCTTTTCTCGAAATGGCGTTTTTCAAAACGGTGCAAGATTTTAAACGAAGAGTTTTCGAGCTATCAGTCTCGAATTTTGCCACATCATTCTTCACGCCATTCCTTAGCGTCGTACGCAAGCGTTTTGTTTTTATTTGAAAATTTTGCATTTTTCAACACGAAAAACTGTCGAGAAAAGGGCCCAATTAGACATTTAATTTTGAAATGGCCACCATTTTGTTTATTTTCATTTTTATAGACAAAATTCTCCGTAATCGTCTCTGCAGTTTTTGATACTGACTGATAATCTCTTTGGTTTTTTCTTTCAGACAATTTTTGGAGTAGGACTTTCCAATGTCATGCGCAATTTTTTAGACATTATTTTGCAGTGGCCGACAGAAAATTATATAAACAATAAAACTAAAACATCAAAAATATTTTTATGTACAGCATAAGTCATTTGAATAAACGAAAAATACTGATTATCGAATTTTTCTTTTAAAAAATCAGCAAATTTCAAGCCGGATACTTGGAAAAGTCCTTTAAGGCCGGAGCCTGCATTAGAAGGTTCGAAAAATCGCTTTTTTTATTTCTTAAATCGATAAATAAACTATCCAAGAATATATTTACAAAGGCCAACTGTACATATTTTCGAAGATACAAGGCCAAAGGCAGAGAAGCGATTGATATTTGATATTGATATTTCCTTCTATTGAAAACTTTGAAGCGCGTTTTCTCGTTTTCAAGCTCACGATTTTTCCAAATTGGCGGGCGTGAGAGCTAAAAAAAACTAAACGATCTATTGAATCAAACCAAAGTTTATTTTCTTCAGTATGAAAATCTCTCCTAAGTGAATTTAAAAAGTCGTTAAAAAAGTCTTTTCAAATCATTTTTATAGCACGTTAAAGTGTTTTTAACACCTTTTTTTTCAAACCTGAGAAAAGTTATAATTTCACGATATTTTCAGCTTTTTCTTAATTCACCCAGAAGAAAAATATATGACAATTGAAAATTTGTATGCCTTTTTTTTTGTTTCAGTCAACAATTACGAGCTGCATCTTTCTCGCCGATTGGGGAGTGCAGTGGCAAGACGCACATGGAATAGGCTGATAAATCTGCAGTCATTTGGTGTTTTATGTGGATTTTTTTTATACATTTCAAATATACATAAAAAGATACCTCGATGTTTACTTGGCTGACTTCTTTTTTGCCCTTCTAAAAGAATTCCTGAAAGAACCCTTTTTTTGGACCTTCTAATTCAGGCTCCCCCCTTAAGTTCGATGACGTCGCGCGGGAAAAAAAAACTCCTGAACGATGAAACTCACCTGTTATTGTCGACTTCTTCAATAGCCACGATCACGTTCGTATTTTCGATCTTGTCTCTTAATTTCTCATCTAGGATCATGTCGGATTTGGCGTTCTTCAAGCAACACTCGACGGCCTGATTCTGCATGACCGACAACGGTGACGGGAGCGCGAGCATCTGCGTGAAATCAACGACACGGACATTTTTAATATTCAAACGTTAGACAAAATGATGAACCAAACGTCTCTCGACGTTAGCCGTAGACTCGTTCGGTTGATCGATAAATCGGGTTAACGTGTCAGTAGTTGTGGATTTTTGAGCGTGGAAAATCTTCGGTTTCACCATCTGCTCGATCGTCGGCTCAGAGTTGCTGCACGAGATCATTTATACTCGAAACCCGAAACAACGAGCTTTATAACTCAGTCCCAAATACCTCGCTCCAGTTAATAGAAGAAAAAGAATGCTTTGAAGAATTCAGTCCTTCGAACGTTAGTTGATCGCAGTATGTATGGTACATTAGTGGTTTTACGTGGCACGCAATTCAAATATATATATGGGTTCAAAAATAAATGTTCACTCACCCGGACAATATTATTCGGTATTAAAAAAATTCATGTCAATTTTGAGCTCTTTAACTCAAGCCCAAATGAGTAGCGCTTGATAAATTTATATGTCCGAAGAATGTGCATTTTTTTCACGATTAAAGCATGATAACGAGGAAAAAATCTCGGTCAAGTCTTAGTCAATATTATATATTTAAAAAAAACCTATTGAATTATTAATATTTTCTTGAGAAATTTGGCACACAACTTTGTTAATCTGCACACAAATAAACGTCCAAACGATTTTTCAATTATCTTACTTTTTCCTTTAAAATTAATTTTTTTCCCACAACCCTCATTTTTGCATTGTCACTGTAGCCTAAGCCCTTAAGAAATCTTTGAATAACCGCAATTTGTGTAAAAATAATAAAACCGAATTTAAAAAAGCGTTTTAAAATTGCAAAGGTTATAAGAGTCCAACCGATTTGGCAAACATCAACAAATTGTTGAATTATTCGTTTCGTTTACCAACTTTCCGCTTAAGGCTTACCACAGTAACGGGTATAAAATCATGTCCGAACTTAACAATTTTCTTTCGTATGAAAAAGTGATTCACTCAAAAAATGTATTACACATTTATTTAGTATGAATATAAAGATGTTAGAAAATATGTGTTTTTTTTTCGATGTACAAAATGGCCGACTACTCGAAACTTCTCGAAACAGCTTGTTTTCAATTGGCGTGACAAATACCTTCAACAATTTTTACTCGATTTACTTCAAACTTAAAATTTATGTTCCTAATTGCATTTCGCAGAGAAGTACGTACGGAATTTCTGATTAATCGAAAACTTTTCATTTTATGAGCAGTTTATGATCAGTCATAATGAAATTTTTCACTGAAAATTCATTTCTTAAGTTCAAATACCTACAACTTTTGAATAAAGCAATGTTTTTTAAATTCTGTACGTACTTTTCGAGGTATTCTAATGTAGATTGACGAGAATTTTTGTTTTTTGTTTTAGGTAAAAAATTGTGGATGCTAAATGTCACGCCGCGGAGCGCCTAAAAAAATATAACAAAAGAAAATATTAGTCGTCGGCCATTTTGTACACCGAAAAAAAATGTATATGTTCTAACAGCTTGATATCCATACTAAATAGATGTGTAATTAATTTTATGAGTGGATCACTTTTTCATACGAAAAGAAATGATTAAATTCGCACATGATTTTATACCCGTTACTGTGGCCTAAGGCCTTAAATCAGAATAAAATCGCTTTATCTCTCTCGAACTCAAACTTGGCATGCAAATATCTAATACCATAGTACGGAGGGTTGAGAGTTGACGTTTTTTTACAAACCCATATACATATATATTGCGTTACGGCGACTAATATAATATTAATTTTGAGTGATTGTTTTTTTTTTTTTAAATTTGTTGCATTTACGTAACGTTCCCGTGGCAAAAACTCACGCAGTTCAAAGGTATTTCGTCATTGGCTCCTGTATCAATGAGCCTCACGTGAAATCCCGTAGTGCCTGAACAGTTTACGACTACGGCTCGTCTCCATCCCTCGTCCGTATTAACGAGACAACCCGCGCCGAGACACACCTCACGGTACGAGAGTCTTGGCATCACCTGACATTGGCAACACTAATCCTTAGTTCGTTCGTCTCGCGCTTATCGTCTCTTTTGCTTTTCGCTATCAGTACAACGAGCAGCCCAATCACTGGTTTTCTTTTTCCGTGTCACCTTCGACGAGGATATCGCGCAGGGACGAGAGGTAAAAAAAGCTTCACTTCGAAAAACTCAGGAATACTCCACGATTTTCTTAGCGAAAAGACGATTTGAACTTTCTCTGAAAGCGCACAGCTGAGCGGCCCGGTACTCATGCAACGCATTTTCTTCCAATGTGACCAGCTCAGAGAAAGTAAAAATCGCTTTCCTCGCAGCAACGAGATCAAGTCAGTGGCCATTGTTACACTGGGGGATATTGCGATATCTGTGGCCCCTAATTCGGACCACGCAACCTTCATATTTCACTAAAACTAGGACTTTTTTCAAGAGTGCTAAAAATCGGAATTTAACTCTTAAAGGGATGACACAGGGGTTTCAAAGTTTATATGAGAAAACATATTTTTTTTTTGTCAGATTTGCTTGAAACTTGGCGTAAGTACTCTACAATACAAATAATTGAACACTTATTTCAGCATTTCCTAAAATTCAACCCTTAAGAAGGTTCAACGAGAGTGTTGAAGTTTGTATGATACAACAAATTTTTTTGTCAGATTTACTTGAAACTTGGCATAAATATACTAAAATACAAATAATTAAACATGTATTTCAGCAATTTTCAACATGTAACCTTTAAGGGGATTAAACGGCAGTGTTAACGTTTGTATGAGAAAACATATTTTTTGACCACTTTTGAAACTTACCAAATTTATTTGATATATAACATTATGTTTTCCTCGCTGTTCAGTGCGTGCGGACAGTCAAGTAGTACTTTTAACCCCTTAACTGTATTTGTTTGGGTTGGCACCACACAAACCCAAACAAATACATATTTAAGGGGTCCTCTCACTTTAGACGCTAAACAAGGCTGTTTTCATGAATTTTTTGATAGGTTTATATTATAGATATTGATGTAAAAGTTGCTACACTTAATAAATACACTTAAAAAAAATTATTAATTCAAGTCACTATAAACGAAAATGGTAGTTAAAAAGATGTCCTAAAAAAATTGTAGATTTGCACTGTTGATGAAATCTCGGAGATGGATCATTCGAAACAAAAAAATTTAACGGTTTTAGATTCAGTATTTTAATGGCTATAGCGCATTTCATACGATTTTTTGATATATACAAAAATAACGAAAAGGCGGACATTTTTCGAAAAAAAAATAAATAAAAATTAAAAAACGTGTTTTTTTCACCGGTTTTGGCAAAAAAAAGTAAATATCAAAAAATTTTTAAATCCTCAATATGCGCTATAGCTATAATTGTAAAGAATATGCGGTTAAAATTTCATAACGATCGATTTAATAGTTTCGAAGTCTTTATCAACAAGCCGTCGAAAAACATTGTTTCGAGAAAAACGCGTTTAAAGTTTGTTTGGGTTACATAAATACATTTTTTTTAAGGGGTAAGGCCACTGTAAATTTTTTGAAAAATCGATTTTTTTTTATTGGCTTAAAAAATGGTTTAAACCCTCTAGTTTAAAAATAGTTTAAATCCTTTTAACTTCTTTTTAAAAAATTTTCCAATAAAAAACTATTCGCAAAACTTTAAACGCGTTTTTCTCGAAACATGGTTTTTCAAAATGGCACGCAGCATAACTCGAACAATTTTCATTTTTTTTACTTGAAATTTTAACCAGATGTGAACATTTACATTATCTTGAGAATGTCGATCGGAATTTTCAAGAACTTTATTTATTGATTTTTTATTAACAAAAAACTTGCCGTTTTTTTCGTCAAAAATCAATTTTTTTTTTCAAACGCACGCCAAATCCACAAAAATTGATACTTTTTAAAATCCGATCGACATTCTCTAGCTATAGCCCTCTAGATTAATGGTTTTTTTTTTGTTCTAGATTCAAAAGTGCACCAGTGGTGCTGCGTGCCGCGGAGCCCTGGAAGCAAAACATGTCCCGGGAAGATAGCTGTGGAACCGCCATTTTGTTTTTTTTTTACTGTAAAAAAATGTTATAATAAAGTTTAATGTATGCCCGATAACACCATTAAAAGTTTTTTTTCAAATACCTTCAATTTCGGGAGCAAAAAATTAGTGAAAAAACCTTTTTTTTGGGCCGTTACAGTGGCCTTACCCCTTAAATGTATTATTTCGAAAGTGTATTTATTAAGTGTAACAACCTATATATCAATATCTATAATATAAGCATATCAAAAGAATTCATGAAATCAGCCTTTTTTAGCGTCTAAACTAAGAAGACCCCTTAATTATTTGTATTGCAGTGTATTTATACCAAGTTTTAAGAAAATCTGACCACAAGATATGTTGTCTCACATAAACTTTGAAACCCCCGTTTCACCCCCTTAAGGGCGAATCTCGATTTTCACCACTCTTAAAAAAAAGTCTCATTCTGGGTCAAATATGAAGACTGAGTGGTCGGAATTAGGGGCCACAGATATCGTAATACTGCCTTACACTGCCTTGCGGAGTACAAAAAATCGTGAAGAATGTTGTTAGCGGAGCTCCAATTTGCCAATGGGTTAGATGTTCGTTTGTTGTTGGTTTTTATAAGTTTGTGAAGACGACAATAGGACGAGCACATTCGACAATAACGTGAAAAGTCTCTAGCTGACGGGTAATTTGCGGGGAAAAAAAATTAGCCACACTCAATTAATGAATTAATCAATCGATACCATACGTCGTGCGATGCAACGTTACTTCGAGGATTAACGGGACGATAATGATCGATTACGAGTTGTGAGTTTCGTTATTAGCGGATAATTATTACCAGCCTAGGCGACTACCTCCACAGGTTCGAATCCACGCTTCAAGATTCTATCGAACAACATGCTATTATTTAATATTCTCACACACTGATCTCTCTCACTCAGTCTCTTTCTCTCTCTCTCTCTCTCTCTCACGCGAGCGCTTTTTTAAGGCATTGCAGGGAAAACGCAAACCATATACCTGTAATCTGTAAAATAAAAGAACAAACAACGAGCACAGTACAATCCAGCATTCGAGAATGCGTTTTGCTTACGTTCGAATCGTTTTGAGCCATATAGTCGTCTATCGCAGTATCAGTTGCGGTCGCGCTCGGCAATTGGATGTGGAATTTCGAGGCGCTCGCCACGTTTGAAACTTTCACGCGTAACACCTGTCCGGCCAGTAGACTTATGTCGAATCTCGGAAGTTCCTCGATCGGCGTGTCTGCCACCGTTTCCACTTCTGCAAGACGAAAGTAACGTTGTATTGCGCTCGTGTGGCAAAAAAAAAGAAAATTCACGGTTACGCATTGTTGACTCAGAAATTCCCGGACTTTGCTAGCTTTTCCACCCGGGTTTTGCAAATATTCCAGGGAGATTGGGGCAAATAAAGAACAATTTTTTCAAGATCAAATATATATGAAAATGTTGAATATTAAAATATATATTTTTTAAAACTGAATTTCGAAAAATAATTTAAACAATGCAAAGTAAAAAAAACGTATTAACAGCAAATGCAGATCTTTTTTTTTATTATAAACGGAAATTTTGATGTCGATAAAAAATAAATATAAACACTTATCTACAATAATAATTGTGTGGTTGTGTATCGACAAATCGAATGCGAATATATCGAACTTGAGAGTAAGTTTTTAGTTTTGTTAAATTGTCAATATTTGGCACTGATATAACTTTTTTTGTAATAATATCAATATTTTATATTTATACAGGGTGTCCCAAAACTCAACGATAATCTGAGACCGGATGAAAGGCCAAGTTATACCAGTTCTGGGAAAAATACAAAAAAAAATCCATATCACTCAGTTCAGCGATAATAGACATTTAAAAAAAAAAGTTGAAATTCGACACCCTTGGTCGCATTTTCAAGTCCTGTGATCACCAATGTCACAATTTCGCTGTGATTTTTTAAATTTCGTGATCTTCATTAACGATGCTATTAATCGCAACTACAAATTAATGCAAAAAACATTGTTAATTTAATAAAATAAGTTAAGTTTCAGTGAGTCATGGTTCACAAAAATATTGTTACTTAACTTTGACACTTCATTTTGAAAAAAAAATGTACTACACTACCCTTGGCAAGTTGTTTCAAAAGATGGCGCATTTAATCAAGATTTCAAAATGGTGCAACACTTGCCACTTTTCTTGCCATTAAAAATTTTATTTCTTATTTTTTTCAAATTGAGCTCATTTTGAACAACTCAACATTAGGAATTTTTGTTACTAAAATTTGTTATTTTTTGTTTCTGGTCTGAAATAAAATTATTATTTTTAGTAAAGAGGTAATTGAGTCAGTTAATAACCAATTTTTATTGTAAAAAACATATGTTTTTTACAATAAAAATTGGTTATTAACTGACTCAATTATCTCTTTACTAAAAATAATAGTTATTTCAAAAGATGGCGCATTTAATCAAGATTTCAAAATGGTGCAACACTTGCCACTTTTCTTGCCATTAAAAATTTTATTTCTTATTTTTTTCAAATTGAGCTCATTTTGAACAACTCAACATTAGGAATTTTTGTTACTAAAATTTGTTATTTTTTGTTTCTGGTCTGAAATAAAATTATTATTTTTAGTAAAGAGGTAATTGAGTCAGTTAATAACCAATTTTTATTGTAAAAAACATATTTTATTAAAAAACATATTGTAAAAAACATATGTTTTTTACAATAAAAATTGGTTATTAACTGACTCAATTACCTCTTTACTAAAAATAATAATTTTATTTCAGACCAGAAACAAAAAATAACAAATTTTAGTAACAAAAATTCCTAATGTTGAGTTGTTCAAAATGAGCTCAATTTGAAAAAAATAAGACAAAATTTTTAATGGCAAGAAAAGTGGCAAGTGTTGCACCATTTTGAAATCTTGATTGAATGCGCCATCTTTTGAAATAACTATTATTTTTAGTAAAGAGGTAATTGAGTCAGTTAATAACCAATTTTTATTGTAAAAAACATATGTTTTTTACAATAAAAATTGGTTATTAACTGACTCAATTACCTCTTTACTAAAAATAATAATTTTATTTCAGACCAGCAACAAAAAATAACAAATTTTAGTAACAAAAATTCCTAATGTTGAGTTGTTCAAAATGAGCTCAATTTGAAAAAAATAAGAAATAAAATTTTTAATGGCAAGAAAAGTGGCAAGTGTTGCACCATTTTGAAATCTTGATTAAATGCGTCATCTTTTGAAACAACTTGCCAAGGGTAGTGTAGTACATTTTTTTTCAAAATGAAGTGTCAAAGTTAAGTAACAATATTTTTGTGAACCATGACCCACTAAAACTTAACTTATTTTATTAAATTAACAATGTTTTTTGCATTAATTTGTAGTTGCGATTAATAGCATCGTTAATGAAGATCACGAAATTTAAAAAATCACAGCGAAATTGTGACATTGGTGATCACAGGACTTGAAAATGCGACCAAGGGTGTCGAATTTCAACTTTTTTTTTTAAATGTCTATTATCGCTGAACTGAGTGATATGGATTTTTTTTGTATTTTTCCCAGAACTGGTATAACTTGGCCTTTCATCTGGTCTTAGATTATCGTTGAGTTTTGGGACACCCTGTATTATTATAAATATATATAAAGAAATAAATATAAATAATATAAATAATGAAGAATAATTCAAATATTTTTAAAATACACAAATATTTATTTTTATACTCTTCAGTTTTTTTTTCAAGTCGGCTTCGTTTTTCGTAATTCTTGCAATAAAACAACTTCTAGAAAAAAAGCCGAGAATTTTCAAAATTCCCTGTCGTTTCCCTGATTATTCCAGGAAGGAAGTAATTCTCGTTGTGTTCCCGGTTTTCCATATGCGTAATAGCCATAAAATTGTAACACTCATGCAGTTTCTACAAAATAAACTGAGAATGATCGTTCAACAAAGCACTTGAAGCATTAAAGCGAATTAAAAAAAAATCCCGCTGTACATGCTCGCGTAACGCGGCAAAAGTTTTATCCCCGAAATGTCTGATCAAATTACCATTTTTTTCGACGTTGACGTGGGCCGATACTGCGAACGAAGCGAGCGATTTTTCAACCAACAATCCGGCAACATCAGCGTCCTCGTTTCTCAAGGATACTATGTACTTTGCGTCCTTGAACTCGTGGAAGGTGCACTCGAGATTCTCGGACTCGAAGCACCTCTCGATATCTCGTTGGTTAGATTTCGTCCAGCTGGTTCCGTTGGCCGGTACGATATTTTTCAACGAACACGCAACCGCTTGTTTGGGCATATTCGTGAATTTTTTCTCGACTCGATACGTGTTACGGTTCTCAACCATCGCGGTATTGCCGAAATCGATGTACCGCACGATGTTGCCACGTTCCTTGTTCAGGGCGAGTACCTCGGCGCGGTAGATTGCCCCGTCGTCGGAGAAGACCGCCATCACCGCGGAGCCGACCTGAAATTTTTATTTTCATCGAGTTTTGAAATTATTCTTCGGAAATATATATATATATATATAAATCGAGGGGTTGGTTGGAATATCAAATTTCTGAAGAAGCAACATCACCATCTTGGGTTAAGAGGGAAATACTTAAAAAGTTTGTCTGTCATTTCTCGAAAAAAGTGAATGAGCCTTATTTATGTACATAGTCAACGAAAAAAATATTCTTGGTACCTCCTTAGTGCTTTATACTAATATTAGGGGATTAGACTACCGTGATAATGAACAAAAATTGTTGTTCGCTTGAGACAACTTAAATTAAAGACGAAGTTCCAACATATGGTGCAAGAATCTTACTCTTGAACGACGTTTTTCTTCTTAAGGTAGTCCTATCGCCAAGCTTCAATCCATAGGATTTTCATAATTTATTTTGAGCATCACTAAATATATTACTAATCGTCTGGGTAAAATTACAGGGTCGTTTAACGACCTAATAACAGAGAAAAGAAATATTAAAATTGCGTATTTTTCTGAAGGAATTCCGAGACGACATACTACTGTGTCCAAAAAATAAGGTGACATTGTATTTATTTCGAAAATTCTTTATTTATTTTTCCAAATCAATTTCATCCCCTTCAAAGTAATCCCCTCCCGATGCAATGCACTTATGCCAACGGATTTTCCAATCTTCGAAACACTGATTGTAGTCACTTTCCGGGATGGCCTTCAGTTCCGTCTTCGCTGCGGCTTGAATCTCCTCTATCGTATCAAAACGGTGTCCCCGGAGCGATGTTTTGAGCTTGCTGAACAGCCAGAAGTCGCACGGCGCCAAAAACACAACCCATATCGTTCCGCAACCACCGTATTCACCTGATCTGGCGCCGTGCGACTTCTGGCTGTTCAGCAAGCTCAAAAGATCGCTCCGGGGACACCGTTTTGATACGATAGAGGAGATTCAAGCCGCAACGAAGACGGAACTGAAGGCCATCCCGGAAAGTGACTACAATCAGTGTTTCGAAGATTGGAAAATCCGTTGGCATAAGTGCATTGCATCGGGAGGGGATTACTTTGAAAGGGATGAAATTGATTTGGAAAAATAAATAAAGAATTTTCGAAATAAATACAATGTCACCTTATTTTTTGGACACAGTAGTACAAAAACCCAACTTCCGGTCACTGGAAAAGTGTATATAATAGTGGGAATCCGTCAGATACTTAAAAATAATCAGATTTACATAGTTAACACTGGTAGTAATACAGTGCTCTCAGAAAAAATTACGCTTAGTGACCTAATTTTTATGTTATATCAAGTTTTATTTGAACTTCCGGTATAGGATTTATTACCACTTGCTACGATAAAGAGACGCGACAGCAAGGCAACAGCTGACTGTAGTCCTAACCTCATCTCGCCCATTCGAATTTCCACACGTATTTCATTTTTAACCGACGTATTTCGCCGACACACATTTTCCACGCTTTTTACCAGTCGTGGCCAGAATACAATGCTTTATGTTCCCCGCACCTGACATTGTTTTGACAGATCGACGTTGAAAAGCATGGAGGTTAAACTCGCCTGGTTGAGTAAAAAGAGACGGAGATACAAACAATATTGCCAAATATCAAATCTAGAAATACTGCGCGAATCGTCGGAATAACTATTTTTTCATTTTTCTAATTAAATGTGAACATTCATTAAACAGTTTACAGATGGAAAATTTAGTTATTACAATTTTTTTTGCATATGTTAAAAATATAAATTGTACAATTCTCAAGGATGATCAGTGGTATGACTAGTGTGGAGCGATAGGACTACCTTAACGTTCTTTTCTCATTAGTTTTTAACAATAATGCAATTTTCCCTCGAGAAATCGAGAAAAAATCCCGTTTTTGCTCATGAAAACACGATAACGAAAAAAAGCTCGGTCAAGTCTTGACCACTATTATCTATTGTCAAAGAACTCATTTTTTTGTTTAAAAAAAAAATGTTTACAACGTCTTTAAATATTCATATTTTTAATATAAATTTTATTTAAAATAAACATTTTTGTAAATGTACATAAGAATAAATGTCCAACGACTTTTTCAATCATCTTACTCATTCCTTCAAAATTACTTTTTTGTAAATAACCCTGATTTTCGTGTGCCCACAGTAGCCCAAGCCCTCAAGAAAAGTTCTCTTTTCTGAAAGACTCTGTCGTGTATATTCTGCACAAACAACCGTAAATTTTCATCAAAGGCCTTTCTTTTCTTCAATCATCCCCCCGCTTTAGGGTTGCTCCCTAAAGCGAACAAGGTCAATTGAGTTTGTAAATTTACCTGAAGGGGCTCGTTGACCGGTTGTCTGTTGGCGTATACTTGTTGCATCTCGTTCATCATGGCTCTGAACTCGTCCTTCCTCGTGAGTGTCTGACAGTAAAAAGACTCGGGATTCGTGAACCACGTGATAATGACGTTCTCCTTGTTTCCGGGGGCGCAGTCCTCGACGAGCCATTTTTGATCGATCGGTGCGTAATCCGTGGCCACGATCGTTTGTCCCGATCGTTGACGTCCCTTCGAGCGCGCGTTGTTCTTCGCCTGCGCGAGATCAGCCCCGTCGCTGAATTCCTCGTTGATGTAACTGGCGGCGGGATTTCCGTCGATCGTCTCGCGAAGTAAAACCTCGAAAACGTTGTCGCTCGCAGCGACGAATTCGGCCTCGAGACACTTGTTCTCCGTGAGTTGATCGAATCGATCGATGTCTTCGATGGTCCAGGTAGTTTTGTTGATCGCCAGTAATTTGCAGGCTATCGCCTGTGCCGACAATTTTGCGCAATCGGCCTCGAGCTCTTTGATCTTGTCGAATGCGACGGTCTCGACGTTTCCGTAGTCGACGAAACGCACCGTCGCGCCGTTCGACTCGACCGATTGAACGTTGGCGCGGTACCATCTCGAGTCCTCGGAGTATTGAGCGACGCAGTCGGTGCCTTGCTTGATCGATCCTCGATCGAGGATCTTGCCGCCGTTCTCGTAAATCGCGTCGATCTTCGCCATCACAGGGTCGAGCTCGACGTTGTCGGGGCTGAGGTGTACGTGAAAATCGCCAGGGTCCTTCCTGTAGACGAGTTCGCAATTCTTCACAGCGCCAACCGTTATGTTGGGCTTTGGTATACTGGGATTCTTCGGTGTCGGAGTCGTTTTCGTCGTTCGCGCGTCGGTCGGCTTCATCTGCAAACGTTACACACGCCGCTCAAAAATCTCGATCCGATTTTGTCTGTAGTTGCAAAAAAATTAATTCTCTGCGAACGATTGGACGAGAAAAACAAACCAGCAGTTTATTTAAACCAGAACCGTGTCTCGTTAAAAAGCGTTTTTCTTTTATTTATCCCCGGAAAAAAATGATTGGAAATAGGGAACCTTATTGCCAATTTCTCCCGCTAGAGGGGACATTATAACGTAAACAGATGACGTTTAGTGAGATTCTCTTTGGGTTTGCCCGTGTTTCTACGACTACTGTTGAATTTTCTGTAAATAATCCGTTTGTCGTGAATTGTGAAAAATTTGTGCAACTGAATGCAGACACGAAGACGTTCATTTATTTCCTAAAAACGTAAAACTTCGCAAGCAATGGGAAATTGCTATACGTCGCAAGCACTTTACAGCCACAAAACATTCAAGGCTATATTCTGATCATTTTAGATCTGCAGACTATAGAAATGGCGGATTCGTTACAGCTCAGTATATAAACATAATATTTTTGACGCTATTTACTTCTGAAAGTATATTGTAGAGTAGTTAATCATCATAACCTAAAAATGTCTATTTGAAATATTCTCATTTATTCAATCTTCTGGTATTATGTTATTAAATACATAATACTTACCTAGCTTATTTTCATTCTTTACGGGCATGAAACTGAGCCGGAAAACATTGAAAAATGGGGTTATACCTTCCCTGTTCGTTTGGAGCAAAAAATAAACTTTAAAGAATGAACAGAGAAGGAAAAGAGTAGAAGCCGATTTTTCAATTCCGGTGTAGTCAAATGTCCGTAATTATTGTCCATTATGTCCATTCATATAATTTTAGTACAGGACAGACACCGCGAAAAGTGACTTTTTCGAAAAATGAACCTAACCCCCCCCCCCCCCCCATAAAAAGTTATGGGGTTTTGAATTTCGGGGAACAACGAATGATAAAATAGGGCATTTTTGAACATTTTGACGCCTATATTAGATTTGTTTCGGTTTATTTGGAAATAAACAATTTTTCGGAAAAGTCACTTATCTAAAGAATTGTCAAATTATTCGACACTAACTGCAAGAACTTTGCTTCAAAGTACCCAGTTAATTCTATTTTCATGACTCATTTCGGATTTTTAGACTCAGGCATGGTTGTTACACATTATTGACTTAAAAATTCCCTGACTTTTCCAGATTTTTCACACAGATTTTGCAAATCTTCCAGGGAAATTGGGGTCAAGTGAAGAACATCATTTTTAAAGATCCGATATATGAAACGTAAATATTAAAATGGAATTGAACAAAAATCAAATTCGAAAAATTATTCAAACACTGTAAGGGGGCATCCATTAATTACGTGAGGTGATTTTGGCGATTTTTCGACCCCCCCCCCCTCTCCCCCTGGTGAGATGTCGTGAGATTTAGCTCGACCCCCTCCCCCCTCCCCTAATCTCACGTGAGATTTTTCAAAATGCATACGTTCACGGAAAATAAATTGTAGTAGAAGTAACTGCGGTTGTAGTACCATTTACTCCACCATGTAAAGTAGTAGGGAGACTCTCTCTACGTGATAAAAATTACGTCATTACTAAAATTACTAAAACTACTAAAAATTACGTGATATTTGCCGAAACCCCCCCCCCCTCTCCTCCACGTGAGATTGGGTGAGATTTCGCTAGACCCCCTCCCCCCCGCCTAAACGCCTCACGTAATTAACGGACGCCCCCTAAAGTAAAAAATGCATTAAAAGCAAATACAGAACATATTCTTTATTACAAACAGAATTTTTTAAGTCAGTGCCAATAAATAAAAAATAAATATAAACGATTAACTAGAATGATAATTGTGTGATTGTGTATCAACAAGTCGAATGCAAATGTATAGAGCTTTAGAATAAATTAGTCATTAGTTTTTTAAAGTTTCAATGTTTGTGCACTGACATCACGTTTTTGTATATAATGAAGAATAATATAAATATTACAAATATATAAAAATATTTGTTTTTATACTTTTCAGTTTTTTTTTCAAGTCGGTTTCATTTTTCGTAATTCTTGCAAAAAGTAAATGCTGGAAAAATTCCCGAGAATTTTCACAATTCCTTGACTTTTTTCTGATTATTCCAGGAGGAAAGAAATTCCCTGAGTTCTCCCTGTTTTCCATATGGAGGGGAACTGTGCTAGTGACGGATAGACGGACAAGGCAAAATTACAAAGCTCCCTCGTGACGACGAAACCCAACAAAAAATATGACGTTGAAATTTGCATCCTTCGAACGGAAAGGTATTTTTTCATTTTATATTTTTAAATTTCTATCATTATCTTATTTTGCTGCAAATTGAAGTTGTAAATGACTAATAACAATACGTAGAAACATTCGAGCTGTTTGCACAGCCTAAAGGCTGTATACATTTACAACAACCAAAAAGCGATTTCTTTTTTTCTTTAAACGATAGAACTATATATATAGAATATTTACCCAAAGTTTCAAAGCGAAATTCAAAAAACTTCAAACGTTACAGCCCGTCAACGCTGTACCTTGCCGCTCGGAATTGGAGCAGGCGTGAACTTCAAACGCGCTTTTCTCAAAACGGCATTATCGAAACTGGCGTGCAGGATTACTCAAAAACTATTAAGCCGACTGAGTTGAAAATTCATAGAAATATTGATAATATCGGTACCTTCGACTTGACGAAAATTGTTTTTCCAAAACTGGAAAACAAAACTACGTTTTTAATCCTCATTTTACAGAAATGTTGCATGAAATGTTGATTTTTTTTTTGTAAATGCATGCCATTTTCTCAAATTTGCATTTTCTTCGTTTTAATTACCCTCGCATAGAAACTATACATGTTCTAATTGAAAAAATGTTTTAACTTTTTTGCAAATCAAAGTCTGCGGGAAGCTAGACTGCACACCGATTCGCAACTCCCGCGGCGACCTTCCTATAACACTTTGCCACAGCTCCGCCATTTTTATGACGAATTCATTTTAAAAAAATGTTTCGTATACTTAAATATACTATTAAAGTATACCTAAAGTTTGATAATTGTAGAAGAATTATTTCATAGTTTAAAAAATCCCTCAATATTGCTTATATTTTTCCCGTCTAAATGTACATCCCACCTAAGGCGGCCAAAAAATTGAATAATCAAGAAGAATTAATTTTCGTTGTAGTCTAACGAGGCAAACTTCAACGTCATAAAAAAATTCGTATCAATGCTTCTTGCCTAGCGTTATTGCAGGCAATTGGACGAAAAATTCAAGTACCTCGTTTTTATCGCCAAAGTCTCGTCTGTTGTCTCGAATTCTTGACGATGCCCCGTTCATTTTCGTATTCTTGAAATTGGCTCGATCGCTTTCACCATCGCTGTCGCGGCTATTTGGTGTTCTGGCGGGGTCTCGGCGGCCTCTGCTGCCGCTGCCACGTGCTCCTCTTCGACCGCCACGTCCGCTGCCCTTCGACGACGTATCCGAGTCCTTGTCGCTCCAGGTTTTTTCCGCGCTGCCGTTTCTCTCGTTTCGCCAATTGTTTCCGGAATGCGAGCGAGCGTTTGCGAATGTTCCGCGACCGCCGCGATCACGATTGTCTCTGCCAGGGCGTATATTCGCGTTCGCGTCCGAGGAACGTTCGTATCTCTCGTTTCTCTCGTACTTGGATGCTTCCCTCGGCGAACGTTCGTTCTTCGTGTCGTTGCGTGAAAATTTGTCGTTTTGGGGTTGTCCGCTATTCGGGGACCATTCCTTGTCGCGTGGCTGATAACGATTATCCCGATTGTCGTGTCGTCTCGTCTCGTTATCCTCGTTTCTCCAAATGTTCGGCTTTGCCGTCTCCGTCGAATTGTTACGTTCCGAAAATTTCGGAACCTCCGAGCGTTGATTAAATTTGGTGGTCTGAACGTCACTGGGAAAAAACGGACGATCGTCGCTTGAGATATTTTGTTTGTTTTTTTTCGGGGCCGGTTGATAACTTCAAATCTCGCAGCGTTAAAAATCGTAGGCGACAATCCCATTAAGGTAGTACAAGCACGTACTGGATTATTGAATCGCTGTCGATTTTCATGAGCTACAGATAATGCACACAGGCGCAGGTGCCAACAAATTTCAGGCTTAAGGAAAGACTAAATATATTAATAATCGTCTCTGTGCAAATTCAGGGTCGGTTATCGACCTAATTACAGAGATAAAAAATATTAAAATTGCGTATTTTTGTGAAGGAATTCCCAGACAACATACAAAAATCCAATTTCCGGTCGCTACAAAAGTGTATATAATAGTGGGAATCCGTCAGATTCTTCAAAATAATCAAATTTACATACTTAACACTTGTAGTAAGGCAATGGTCTCAGAAAAAATACCGCTTATTGACCTAATTTTTATGTAATATCAAGTTTAATTTGATCTTCCGGTATTGAATTTATTACCACTTGCTACGATAAAGAGACGTGACAGCAAGGCAACAGCTGACTGTAGTCCTAACCTCATCTCACTCGTTTGAATTTCCACACGTATTGCATTTTTAACCGACATATTTCGCCGACACAAATTTTCCACGCTTTTTACCAGTCGTGGCCCGAATACAATGCTTTACATTCCCCGCACCTGACATTGTTTTGACAGATCGACGTTGAAAAGCATGGAGGTTAAACTCGCCTGGTTGAGTAAAAAGAGACGGAGATAGAAAGAATGTTGCCAAATATCAAACCTAGAAATACTGCGCGGATCGTTGGAATAACTATTTTTTCATTTTTCTAATTAAATGTGATTATTCATTCAACAGTTTACACATGGAAAATTTTAGTTATTACAATTTTTTTCATATGTTAAAAATATGAATTGTAGAAGTCTCGAGTATGATCAGTGGTATGACTAGTGTGAAGCGATAGGACTACCTTAACGAAAAAATCCAAAGGTGGCAGATTTAGCGTGATTTTTTATGAAATCGGTGTTATAGCTGTGATCTTATTCAATTTTATACGTATTTGACAATTGGATGAACGTGGGAACAAAAAGCGTATCGTGTTTCAGGTATTTCGAGGATCAAAATGATGAAAGAAATAGCAATCGGCGAATGTTTCATTAAGAATTCTAGAGTTAACAGGCTACGTCTACCTAGACCCGTAGAAAAATTGCACTTTACGAAGAAAAAAATTCATTCGACAGTATCACGTTTTTGCTGTATTCCGTGAAGATTGTCATTGAAATTTTCCCAAAATTGAATGAGCTACAGCTTCTAAAGGTAGCAGCACCATACTTCAAACTTTAAACGCGTTTTTCTCGAAACACTGTTTTCAAAGTCAGTGGACCTCGAGAACCACTTGTTGGATTGTTTCCAAATTTGGAGGAGATATGATGAGAAACAATTAAAGGCTGATAACTATCTCACTTTTTAAAAATCGATCTTCAATTTTTAATAGTTACGTAAAAATGACGACCTTTTTTCATGGACTTTGCATGCTCGAGTTTCGATTCGTCGCCACGTTGTTAAAACAACATTTCAAATATCGACTATCGTTAACGACTCGTATTTATTGTTAAGGAATCATCACAGTGTAACATTTTCAAAAAACCGATTTTTTTTGGATTATCCGATAGTTTAGACGGTTACTAACATGCTGTTCATATACTTACATAAACGTAAGTAGAGAATTTATATGAGAATTCCACACTCGAAACTTTGAACGCGTTTTTCTCGAAATGTCGTTTTTCAAAAAGGTCCACACTCTCAAAGGAAGAATTTTCAAGCTACCCGTCTCAAATTTGTACACAATATTTTTCACGCCGTTCATCTTGCTATGGAAGCTTTTTTTTTAATCTTTATGTTTTTTCAACAGAACGTCGCGAAAAAAAATGTCATCATCTGCCAGCAGCCATGTTTTTGTTGTTTTTCTGTATTTTTTAAAAAGATTTTTGTCAAGGCTCTCAATATATGCTAAGGACATATATTGTATATGTACCTTAGTGTTTAAGAAATCGTTTTTTTTTCAACCAACCCTTTCCCAGAAAACATGTTTCGGGATTTCGCTATTTCTGTCCGGTAGATAATCTGTGTAGATGTAGCCCCTTAAGGGGCCAGTCCACTATGAAAATTTCAAAAAATCACAAGAAAGCAAGACTTGAAGAAATCGACGATGATGAGCAACCAGAAGGGATTTTGTACGGTGCTGGAATTGCCGATTGAGTTTAGGTAAGAGTTTTTCATAGTATAAACTTCAAATGCGTTTTTCTCGAAACACTGTTTTCAAAATATAGCTCCATCGTATCTCTAAAACTAATAAACTTATTCTCTTGAAATTTGAACCACATATTGTAAACATGATTCGCAACAAGATGACCCTCGATGGTTTTCAAATTTTGATTTTTACTCTTTTTTTGCGAAAAACTGCAGAAAAAACGCGTTTTTAAAAACTTTTTTCGTTTTTCATCTGCCATTTGTTTATTTTTTGATAAAACATTATATCTGAGGTCCATTTTGTGGCTGGTGTCATACTGAATCTAATGGACTTTGATTTTTTTGTTTCGGACAAGCCGTTGCCGAGTTGTGATGGAGCTACCTAGCCCACCTATTTTTGAGGCGTTACGTTAAACTATAGGTTTTGTACTTAAAAATGAATAAAAATGAATTAATTTTTTTTTAATGTATTTCAATACTTTATTTATCAAGCCCAACAACTTTTATATTCATATCTTTTATAAAATCCTCAAAAAAAGTCGCGATAATAGCTTTTTTATCGTGGCTCCAAAGTGGACTGGCCCCTTAACAGCAGCGATTCGTCCGCAAGGATAGGACTCACTCTGAACCGATATCGTAACGCTATGAATTCGGCACGGCTGATTTATCAGGCGCGCTAAGTCCCTAAGTGAGAACGACAGCCTTGAAAAACGGTAAAATTCTCGAAATTCTTGCGAGAATGAATCATTTGCAAATGTACAGCCGATCGTGAGATTATAGCAACAAAATTGCTATGTCTGAATACATTTCGCAGGTTATATTTACGTGTCAAACTTATCTCCCAGTCAAAGTAAATCGAAACTGATCCAGTCTCAATATTTTACAGACCGCGGAGCATAGAATCGAGTTTAAAGCCTTATATACCTTCGAAAAGTAATTTTATCGTTCTTTTTTTTCTATTGGCTTCAATCATGTACCAACATCCTAAGAATTATACGGTCCAAAGAAAAACGGCTTTAAAACCTTAAACGCGTTTTTCTTGAAACAATGTTTACAAAATCGGGCGTAAGCATAGCTCCTACAATTTTCTACCGATTAACTTCAAACTTCAACTGTAGCTTCTCAGATAGAGTTTTTTGCGATGCATACACAATCTTCGTGATCGATGAACAATTACGGTTTTTATAAACAAATTAAGGCTGTTTTTTAGTCGAAAATGCGACTTTTTTCACAATAGTGCCAAATTTGCAAAAGTCAATATTTTGCAATAATCGTGTGTGGTTCGCTAGCAAAAATCATGTAGATTACGAAAAAAAAAGTTTCCTTTTAGGTACTCATGTGCGTCTCCAAAAAGTTCGCCTCGTGGCCTCAAAAAAGGCGTTCTCTTTCTACCGCCACCGGGTCGTCATTTTGTAATTTTTTTTGGAACATAAAAAACTGATTCGAGTACCTACAGATATGTAAAAAAAACCTTCAAACCTCATTTAGATTGCTTTATTGGAATTTAAAAAAATCCCAAAAATCCTTGCTGCCCGACCATCCAAAGGTATATAGCTCCTTACGGAAAATTGTACTGTATCATGTTGCGATTTTTTAAATATTACAATAGGGGTATCTGAACATTTTCATAATAAAACTCTCGTTCGACTATTTACTGTGCATGTACTACCTTAAACACCCCGATTCCCCGAGCCTTAGTATTGCAAGCGAAGTTCAGTTGTTTACGAGTCTCCATATGCGCCAATAAGTCTACAGCGATGATAAGAGTAGCGTCGATCGGTAAGTGTGACAAAAAAACATTGCAGTGACCAAAAAAAAACGGCAGGCCAACAACTCTATTCTTTATTTCTCTATTCTCAGCCATCTCTGTCCTTAAATATTTCTATTCTGGAACAGGTTTAATCAGAAACATCTCTATTCCAAAATATCGAATGTCTAAAACATTTCTCTGTCGAAACATATCTATTCGTAAAGATCACAATGCCACAATAAGTCAGTTCTGAAATATTACGGCTCTTAAATACAGTCCGACCTCCGAATAAGAAACCCGACAATAAGAAACTTTCCCCAGTTTCTCACTCGAGCGCTTCCCCCACTCCGACTCGAAATCCGAGCTCGAGAATTTTATGCGCGAAACCTCTGGTTAAGAAATCAGCCTGGGAGAGATTATTCGGGCATAATAGAGTGAACGTCGTAGTGTAAATTGATGTGTGCATGCGTGTGTGAATGTAACAAAAAATCTACAAGTTTATTAGAAATTTGTTGTATTCATTAAAAAGATACACATATGTGTTGACAAGATTTCATACAAAATAAAAACAAAGATAAGGGCGTTTGAAGATTTTCATATAAAACAGCAAAAGTTTCCGAGACGTAAAGAAAAGCGTTTTCGTCTTGTTGCGTATTATTTTGATCCGCAACGCACTCAACTGATGGTGGAATATTTTCAAGAGTCGAACTCTTTCATTGAAGATGAATCCTCAAAGATATTGACTTCTTCTTCATTTATTTAAATGGGATAAAACAATGGGGACATAAAGCTCTTTGTCTAAATTATCACCCTGTGGCGCAGATTCTGTAATATTTTCTTCGACTTGCATACTACAATCTGATCTCTTACGCTTCTTTACAGTTTCGGTCATTTTATAACAGTTAGTAGTAATTCAGATACAGTAGTACACAATAATCTTCAATAGTATGTATATTAAGGTGAAACAAAAATTCGCTAAATAAATGTCCACACGCAGTCGAAAACGTTTTTGCATGGGCGATGTGAATACTAAGTTGCAACTCGTTCGAGCGAGTTTCTTGTTGAGAGGATCGCATGCGGAAAAGAGTGAGAGAGACAGACAGAGGTATCGAGCGCGGAGCGCGCGCCTGGTGGGGGTATGCGATATATACGAAAAACTCTTCCCCTTGGGGTCTTTTGGTTTCTTATTCGGAGGTCGGACTGTATCTACATTCCATAATCTTTCGTATCCGAAACTTTTCTATTCTTAAATATCTGTATTCTTCAAAATCTCACGTGACATCCAAAATATCTGTATTTCGACAATTTCATCTCACAATATCTCTCTTCCGAAACATCTCTATTACAAGAGCCTCTGCGTTGCACTTGTTTTATTCATGGCCAATACAGTAAATGCAATATTACGAATGGAATAGAGATGTTTCGGAAGAGAACTATTGTGAGATGAAATTGTCAGAATACAGATATTTTGGATGTCACATGAGATGAAGAATAGAGATGTATAAGAATGGAAAAGTTTCGGATACGTAAGATTGTGGAATGGAGATATTTAAGAGGCTATACCAGTGTGACACTTTTAAAAAATCGATTTTTTTTTGTTGCTTTTTTCTACAGTTTATACTTTCAAGAATATCATTATCATTTATATAATTTATATCAATATCATTTTATCTTGCAAAAATCGATAGTTGAATCTTTAAACGCGTTTTTCTCAATACTTTTCTATGGAAAAAGTATGTAATATAGGTCAAATATAGCCAAATATATTCTTAATTTTCCGAAACATTAAATTGAGTACTTTTCTTCAAAAAAAAATTCCCGAAAATCACCCACATTTTCAGCGTTCGCACTGGTATAGCCGCTTAAGAGGAGTAATATTTCACAACTGAATTATTGTAGAATTGCGATCTTTACGAATAGAGATGTTTCGGCAGAGAACTGCTTTAGACATGAGATATTTTGGAATGGGGCCGTCCATATATTACGTCATTCTAAATTTGGGGGGGGGGGGTTCGTCTGCGGATGACGGTAAATCATGGATGGGGGGGGGCGTTTCGAAATTGACGTCATTCTTGTGATACCAGTTAATTCAAAATGTACAATAGTATATTGTACAACTAGAGTGGTTTCCCCGCATGAGTGTTGAAAAATATTTTGCAAGTACCTAATGGTATTAATTATTGAACTCATTATTTATTTATTTATTACATAAGGTTTGTCTACATTATATTCAAGAACTTCAAATAACAGCGTACCTATGAAAATAGTTCGATCGAGCCAAAATGAATATGGGGAGGATACGGAGATATTACCCGTGATCCAGGATTTGCAAGAATGGGTGAAAACTCCGTGGGAGCTATCCAAAGAAAACTAAAGAATAGGGAAGAATAATATTATTATATTAATGAAAATTGCCAAAGTACAAAATTATAAAAGATGATTCTATAACAAAATATGGGAGCTATCCAAAGAAAACTAAAGAATAGGGAAGAATAATATTATTATATTAATAAACATTGCCAAAGTACAAAATAATAAAAGATGATTCTATAACAAAATGTTTTAATGTTACCCAATTTTTCTCAAATCCGCAAATGTTTTAATTTTGCCAAACTGGTAATGACGTCAGTTTTGCGAGAGGGGGGGGGGTCATTAGGAAATGACGATAGGATGATTGTAGGGGGGGGGGGGGGGTCGAAAATCAGCAAAAATCGATGACGTAATATATGGACGGCCCCAATAGAGATTTTTCTGATTAAACCTGCTCCGAAATAGGAAAATTTGAGGAGAGAGATGGTTGAGAATAGAGAAATAAAGAAAAGTTGCCGTCCCGCCTAAAAACCTTTCACCACCAAGCTTCAGGTCATTATTCCAGCGCTCGCTTTTCATATTTTCTTCATAAACACTCAACCATGGTGTTTTTTCTCCCTCGAATCTTGCCAAATCAAGAATTCTCCAAGTCAGCGTTTTCACGATGCAATATTCTTTCCTATAACTTCAAGAGAAATTGCGAAAAAAGCGCCAAAGAAAGATTATCGCATCACTCTCACAAACGGATGAAGCGTTAATTCGTCGGAGCGTTTATTGACGTTTAAGGGGCTTCGTCTACCTAGACCCGAAAGAATGGCCGAATTTCGATTTTTTTTGGGAGACGGTCGGTGAAAAGGGAACACATTTTTTTTAACACAAAGATATATCGATAGCCTTTAAAAACATCACCAAAAAATACGGGAAACCACAAAAATATGGCCGCCCGCAGATACGGTTTTCAAAGTCGGTGGACATAGCTCGAAAACCACTTCATGGATTGTTTCTAAATTTAGAGGACATACGGAGAGAAACATTTACAGGTCGTTGACGAACGCACTTTTTTAGAAGCCGCCATTTTGTCAAAAAATATTATTTTGCTTGTTCCTTCGAACAAGATAATCCATAATATTAACGAAATATTTTTGGTTCTTTCATTTTAGACGATCCAGTCGAGAGATATCGTGCTCACCGCAAGACGCCTTTTTTTGAGGCGCTACCGGAGATCGGCTATAGCAGCTTTCAAAATAATTATTTTCACAAATAAAAAACGTTTAAATACAGTTAAAAGTTACCATAATATGTGTACAAATTTTTACGTTAACAGATTTAACGGCGGGGTAAAGTTAATTCGGCGAAAAAAAGGCATGTTTTTAAGATTTTTTTTTGGCGTAACGAATAGTGTTCGTTTATTGAAAAATTTACATACAATAAAGTAACATTTGAACAACATTCTCCTAAATTTGCATTGCAAAATATTCAAAATTGAGCGAGTGAAAATTAAACCCCCTAGGCGGCTCGAAAAAAAGTTGGTTTGCGGTGTACACCATAACTCGCAACAGAATCATTTGAAACAAAAAAATCAAAATGTATTTGTTAAAGGAGATGTTTCTCGAGGTAATGACGGGAGGATTTTTTTTCTTTCGATTTTTCGTAGCACTTGGGAGCCAAAAACCCGATTTTCGCTAAAAAAATCGGCTAATGTGTTGTCGAAAAATTAGTAATTATTAAAAAAAACAAAAAAGCTCTCGACAATACCTGGTGAATTATGTGAAGAAGTACTGTGCAAAATTTCAAAGCGATTGGTCCAGTAGATTTTGAGTTATCGTGCACACGGACTTCAAATATGACAAGTCTCAGAAAAACGGTTTGAAAAACGCAGAAGAGAAGAGAAGGGCATGGAGCAATAGATGCTCAAATACTCATAACTTCGTCAATTTTACTCCGATCGACTTGAAATTTTAACACAATATTCTTGATATATTATGCAATCATTTAAAAAATGAAAAAAAAAATGAAAAAAAAATTTAAATACTTTACCCCGCCCTTAAAGGTCTTCTCAAGGAAAATTCTTGAAAAATCGATCTTTTTAGGCCTGACTGTATACAACCCCTCAAATCGATCTTAATTTTTTAAATAATTATGTAAAAATGACTTTTATCGTAGATTTTGGATGCTCGAGTTTCAATCCGACGCCACTTTGTTAAAAAAATATATATATTTTAAAAATCGACGATCTTCGACTCGTAGTTATTGTTAACTTGAACAACCCGTTTGGTTTTTAGATTCCAGACGGACCGTTTGAGCTGGAGTGTCCACCGCCAAACGATCAAAAAAAAATCTCATCATCTGCAGGCAGCCATGTTTTTGTTGTTTTATCCATATTTTTTGGTGATTAAAGAAAATGTTTCTCAATACATGTACCATCGTGTTAAAAAAAAGTGCGTTTCATTTTAACCAACCGTTTCCCAGAAAAAGAAATCGGAAGTGAGCCATTGTTTTCGGGCCTCTAGATAGACGTAGGCCCTTATCCAAGCGCAACATTGAATCGGCCACGGAAAGCAACTAAGGTGTGTACGAACATAAAAGTTATTGGCGTACTGTGCCGCATCCCTTACTAAATTGCCAGCATTATATTGCGTATAGATATATCGTACAAAACTTTACCGTGCAGCGTTTACGTTTTGGGATTTAGATTTTTGTTGTTGGCCCACGGCAGATTGCTTTTTAACGTTGGACCTGTATCAAGGCACTCATGTATAACGAGACGTATAACGAAAAAAAAAAAAAACAAGAAGAATTGCCGACGCTTCGTCCGCCATTGGCTTACCTTCGATTGAGATTGGAATGCGTAAAATTGTTGGACTTGTCGTTGTAATTATTTTCGATTCTCGTCTCGACGTTACCATTGACGACGCTGGCTCGCTTCAACTTTTGCATGATACCAACGAGAGGATCGATACTCGCGTCGTAGAGATCAACGATCAGACCAGCCGTCGTCACCTGCGAGACTATCATGGCCACCACTTTCGACAGCAGTTCGACCCTCAGACTCTCGTAGAGCTCCTCCGACGTGATCTCCTTGTCGTAATCGTTCAGAATGCAACGTATCGCCTGAGCGCGAACTTTCGCCAGTGCGCTGTCGCGTATCGCACGCAGTGACGTCGTAGCTATCGTTTCCTCCTTTCCGTAATCCACGTAGAATACACGCGCGTTGTCACCCGACACGTTCAAAATTTCTGCTCGGTACCTGTTTTGCACGCACGAAACCGTTAAGGAGTTGCTTCGAAGCAAGGATCGGCGGTAATCTTGTGAATTAAGAGGCCTTAGGCCACAATAACGGGTATAAAATCATGTGCAAGTTTAACCATTTTTTTCGTATGTAAAGGTGATTCACTCTTAAAATTAATGACACATCTATTTAGTATGAATATCAAGCTGTTAGAAAATATAGATATTTTTTTTTCGATGTACAAAATGACCGACTACTCGAAACTTTTTGAAACAGCTTTTTTCCAATTGGCGTGACATTTATTCGACAATATGTTCCTAATTGCATTAAGCAGAGAAGTACGTACGGAATTTCTGATTAATCGAAAACTTTTCATTTTATGAGCAGTTTATGAGCAGTTATAACGAAATTTTTCACTGAAAATTCATTTCTTAAGTTCAAATACATACAACTTTTGAATAAAACAATATTTTTTTATTTCCCTACGTACTTCTCTAGGCATTCTAATGTAGATTGACGAGAATTTTTTGTTCTAGGTCAAAAATTGTCGATGCTAAATGTCACGCCGCGGATCGCCTAAAAAAAGATATCAAAAGAAAATATTAATAGTCGGCCATTTTGTACATGGAAGAAAAATATATATATATTTTCTAATAGCTTGATATTCATACTAAATAGACGTGTAATTAATTTTATGAGTGAATCATTTTTTCAAACGAAAAAAAATTGTTAAATTCGCACATGATTTTATACCCGTTACTGTGGCCTAAGGCCTTAAGGGGCCAGTCCACTTAGAAAATTTCAAAAAATCGAAAGCAAGCAAAACTTGAAGAAATCGACGATGATGAGCAATCGATTTTGTACGGTGCACGCATTGCCGATTGAGTTTAGGTAAGAGTTTTTCATAGTATAAACCTCGAACGCGTTTTCAAAATCTAGCTCCATCGTATCTCTAAAACTAATAAACCGATTCTCTTGAAATTTGAACCACGTAAACATGATTCGCAACAAGATGACCCTCGGTGGTTTTAAAATTTCGATTTTTACTCTTTTTTGCGAAAAACTGCAGAAAAAAACGTTTTTTTAAATACTTTCTTCGTTTTTCATCCGCCATTTTTTTTATTTTTTGATAAAACTTCATATCCGAGGGTCATTTTGTAGCTGGTGTCATACTGAATCTAATGGACTTTGATTTTGTTGTTTCAGACAAGCCGTTGCCGAGTTGTGATGGAGCTACCTAGCCCACCTACTTTTGAGGCGTTACGTTAAACTATAGTTTTTGTACTTAAAAATGAATAAAAAAGAATTAATTTTTTTTTTATGTATTTCAAGACATTATTTTTCAAGCCGAACAACTTTTATATTCATATCTTTGATAAAACCCTCAAAAAAAATCGCGAAAATAGATAAATCGTACCATTGGCAATGCCTGCTGGAAAGAGCGAGACACTGTAGACCCTTGGTGAGCTGGCTCGGTTTCAGTGGTGGGGCGGTAGTCACGTGTTTGCCGATGCGTGCAACGAGGGATTCGAATAGGCGCGCCTCGCTGTCCAGTTGCACGTAAATGACGGCTGAATTCATGTCAACGACCTTGACAAATTCCCTGGACTCGGGTAACAATTGTTTGGGGGATGGCCACGCGACGATTGGATCCTCGAATGCTGATCGTAATATGTCCTTGACGTTACGACCGTTCTCGTAAAGATCGCCGTACTGTATGAGCGGCGAGCCTTCGGACGGTCTCACGTGAAGCAGAAACGTTTTGCCCGCTACGTAACGTTTGAAGTAATCCTTCATCTCGTCGTTGATACGAAGCTCGACGACGTTGCTCATCGTCAGTCTTATCGACAATACACGTGGATTAATGTACTGCCTTGGCAATTGATACACGTCGCTGTAGGGCAATATTTCCACGTGGCCGTAATCGACGTAATGGAGTTTGCAGTCGTGCTCGCGTACTTGCATAACCACAGCGCGTAGAAGCCTCTTGTCGACGGTATAACGTCCGAGGCATACGGTGCCGATGACCGGTGGCTCGACCAGCGGTTGAGGCGAGTGCATATGGTTGATTTGCGACATGAGGTTGTTCAGCTCCGCGAAGGTACTCTTCACCTGGACCGAAAACATCAACGGACCGTCCTCCACGTAGGACACGCACACCTCGTGCTTCGAGCCGATCTCGAGGATTCGCGATCTGAATACACCCGCGTCGTCCACCAGCAACGGCGGCGTGTGCTGCATCTTCGGATGTTGATGGTGGCCCATACTTGGCGGCTGCACCCGCCAGTTATCCGGATGGTGCTGGGCACGCGCCACTCGGAGAGGCTCCACCGACGGGTACTTGCTCGCCGGATTGTCACGAGGTGGCGGTTGGCCCGGCACTTGAATCTGCATCAGAGGCTTCGGCATCTGCATCATCTGGGCCTGGTGAGCGCAGGCGTGGGCTCTGAAATTAACCGATTACTTTATCAACATCTTCCGAAAAATCGCAAGGAAAGATTCTCGATTGTGGATTATCGTGACGTTGAAGTTTGATCTTTTTTTATTTGTATATTTCTTCATTTTCGTCATTATCCAATGCCTTTTTCTAACAACAATACGTAAGAAAATATAGCATTTTTCACATGGTGTTGAAGTTTGCATCGTTCGCATGCAACGAAAGTTATTTTCAATTTATTATTTCATCGTTATCCAAGACAATATTCTGAAATTTTGTCGTAGATGGCTGAATCAGAATCCTAAAGAATGTTTGCGTGATTTTCGTAAGTTGAATCGGACAAAGAAAATTTGGGAAATTAAGAAACAATCATGTTCGTTGCGATCGAACGTTGAAAACTTCAATGTCATATTTTTTACAGCCTGAGGCCAAAAAATGGAAGCGATTGAAAAGTATCAATTTTCGTCGCCCAACGATGCGAATTTCAGCTCCATCTGTAGATTTACATTTACGAGGCTAAAATAGAATATTCCGAAATTTTTTATTCCTAGGAGAGGAGGGTGCGCTTTGGTGATCTATTCGTTTTCTCCGTGGTTTTAAGGGGCTATACCAGTGTGACACTGTAAAAAAATCGATTCTTTTGCCTTTTTCGACAGTCTATGCTTCCAAGAATATGGGATGAGATTTTTATACTTTTAAGAATATGAAATGAGATTTTTTTAATTTGCTGACATTGTAACTCAAAGAGCAATTATCCGATTTACTCGAAATTTGAACTGTGTACTCTTGAATATATTTACTCTACAATGACGTAGGATATTTTTGATTCGATGAAAATTGACGACTGGCATTGAAAAAAAAACGATCATTTTATAGGCAAGAAAACAGACTTTTTTCATAACTACGCCATTTTGTTAGATTTTGATATTTTTCGAAAATCCTACGTCATTGTACAGGAAATACCTTCCAGTTTAAAGACATTTTTCAGTTTCAGCTACTCAATCGGCCGGAATCTTGTCAGCAGTGAAGGAACTTTTTTTTGCGCCTCCGAAGGCAGCGCATAAGTCGCTTGGATCTGAATATTTTTTTATGAAAAAATTATGTAATATAGGTCAAGTATAGCCAAATATATTCTTCATTTTCCGAAACATTTAAATGAGTACTTTTATTCCAAAAAATTCCCGAAAATCCTCCAAATTTTTAGCGGTCACACTGGTATATCCCCTTAATGCGATCACGCGTCTGCAGATTTTGATCGGCCTGACGTTTGCATAGTTGGAGTGCAACGAAAATTTTATTTTTTCTTACTCAAATTTCTTTTAGCAGATTTGAGTTACCAAAATCCGTCAGCTATTTTTTAGTAAGATTATTGGGAAATGCGCAATTAAAGTTTGCAAAAAAGATGTGGAATAAGAAAATGAAACAACAAAATAAGAAAATGAAAATATGAATGTGAATTTTCATCGCGTTCCAACGATGCAAATTTCAATAACATAGATTCTATAACATTTTGAATTTACCAGAAATATAAAGAACCTCAGAGCCTTTTCCATAATTTGAGATATCAAGTTTAAATACAATGAGAAACGTTCTTCTGCAAACCGAGCATCTTGATACTCATGCCAAGGACTTTTGTTTTCCAATGTGGCAAACTCAGGGAAAATGGAAATCACGCTCCCGTAGTGACGACATCAAACCAGTGAATCTATTCTACTGTGTTACGGAGTACAAAATTGTATATCTTGTTAACGGAGCTCCAATTTGCCAATGGGTTGGATGTTCTTCTTTGTTTGTTTTTGTATACGTTTCCGAATTCGACATGAGGACTAGCACATACGACGATAACGTGACAGGTCCATAGCTGATGGGTAAATGGCGGAGGAAAAAAAATTGATTATACTCGATTAATTAATAAATCAATCGATACTGTATATCGTGCGATGCAATGTTTCTGTGAGGATTCACTGAGTGATGATCGATTACCAGTTGTGAGGTTCATTATTAGGGGAGTAGAATTATTAACAAACTCTCAGTCTCTCTCTCTCCCTCCCTCCCTCCCTCCCTCTCTCTCTCTCTCTCTCTCTCTCTCTCTCTCTCTCTCTCTCTCTCTCTCTCTCTCTCTCTCTCTCTCTCGCTGTTTCAACATATTGCACAGAAAAGGTGTACCATATCCTGGAATCTATCAAATCAAAGAGCTTTAAGATTCTACCAAAGAGAAGGATAAAAAAAGCTTTTAGGGCTTGCAGCTAGTTGAAATTTGTTCAAATATCGATTTTTGTTTTTTGACGGATTCTCAAAACATTTCAAAACGCTCATGAAAAATTTTAAGACGATCCGTTCAACATTGAGCTTAAAAATTATATCTCAAAAGACACTCCATCAATCAACTTCATATTCGACAAGCTTCATTTGCATATAAAAAAGCAGTACTTGAAGGAAGGAAAATTTGTTTTTCTGCAATTTTTTTCATCAACGATAGTAAAGCATTTTTTTTGCCGAAAATTGATGCTTTCACTTTGATCCTCAGCCATTTTTTATTGAAACCAATATTTCACAGTCAAACCTTGATATAACGAAATCCTCGATATGAGAAACATTTGTCCATTGCCTTCCGATAGACACCCGAAACCTTGATACAATGACATAATCATATGCATTATGCTCTAATTGCTAATTGCTTGGTAAAGTGGTCTCATTCAAACCTTTCTTTCTTTAAAAAATATCCTCATATTCGTAATACTCGTATACTTTTTTTAAAGAACTTTTTAACACTTTCACACCTGACAGGGCATATGCTGTCAGTGTGAAAATTTTTTGAAATTACAGCAAGGACAATATATGTCCCAGATACTGAAAAACATCTAGGCACAGAAAATAACGCCAAGTTGCGCCGCCAAACGTATCATGAGCACAGTCTTGTATACAGGTCTGGAAACGAAGACACATTTCAGCGGTGAGGAATTCGCACCCTTATTGAGCAAGTTTTTGGAACGGAAAAGTTGATTTATTGCAATAATCACTTGGAGGAGAAATAATTGTTCCCAGTTCAAAGGTTCAAAGGGTTAAGGAACATGACTTTGGTATAACAACACTTCAATATAACGAAAACTCAATGTAACGAACTTCCCTTGAGATTCTTTATATCAACGTTCAACTGTAATAATTTCTTTCATCCAAGCACTAGATAATTTCATGCAAAAACTAAATGTCTTTGATTCTTTGATTTCGATGATGTTGAAGTGTGCATCGTTGGGGCGCAATGAAAGTTTCTTTTACATTTTATTTTCCATGCTTTTATCATTATAGAAGCTCTTTTTTCATAGATTTATTTTTTAGATCGTTAAATAAATATCTTTGATAATGGCTGAAAAATGTTTGTAGACAAAACCTGCTAAAATAAATTAAAGAAATTTATATATACTTATTATCGTTGCATTCCAACTAGGCAAATGTCAACTGATGAAATTTTGAAAGCAGCGGTCTGTGCAACCTTTTGCAACTACTACATTTATAAATAACATTCCACACAAAAATTGTGAAAGATACACAAAAGCATATTCTTAAACCCTGCTTAGGCGCACCGTACAGTTCTGGATGTGCTAAGTACGTTCAAAAATCGATAAAAAAATCACGAATACTCTTGAATCCTTCTAGAATGTGAATCCACAGTTCTTCAAGTACAAAAGTTATATTTGTTGCTATAAAATTGCTAATAATTGCCAGGAATTGCAAAGTGAAATTTCTCTTGGCGCGAAATTGGTACGATGGCACAGGATTAATGAAAGAAAAAAAAACTTTCCAACCTGAACACGTTAACCCAGAAAAAATTCACCAAAATTCATCTTTTTTCCAGTCACCAACTAGGTGCAAACCATCACGATTGTACCGAGCAACACGCATTATTGGATATTTTCAAAGTTTGACGTATCAAGCTAACCATCCAGCTGATTTTTCCACCCCAAGTATCGACACCGGACGACATCAAAATTGCATCATTGGAACGCAATGACAGGGCTTTTTTCAATTTCCCAAATTTCCTTTGGCATATTTGAGCCAAGAAAATCACGCCAACATTTTTCATCATTCTTATTTTGCATCCTACAACGTGAATCTTCAAAGTATGATTTTGGATTCTGAGAAGAGCAAAAAATTGACAATTTTTGTCGCATTCCAACGATATAAACTTTAACCCCATCGTCACCGGCTCTTCCGTATCGAACATCCCCACGAACACTCCGGCGCTTCATGCTCGGACAACAATGAAGATACAGCCAGACGCCGTGGCTCTCCTGAATCGCAAGATCTCGGCCGGCCGTTCCGAAGAGGAAATTCACCTGAAAATTTCTTCGCTGGAGGCTCGCACGGCGTAGTTCTCTTCCACGAGAACGTCGGCGAAGTTGCGATTGCCGAAGAGCATGCGAACGAGTCGAATTTTGCCGTGGGTGTTGACGATTTTAGCGGGATAGCTGCTGTAGCGAATATTCCTGAGGATGCTGCCGAGAACGGGTCCCTCCCAGGTGCGAGCTCTCGGCATGATGTCAGCGACGACAAAGTCCTGTGCGAGCGGCGGTATTCTCAGTAGATCGGCAGCTTCGGGTATGCCCTCGAGTAGTCGAATGTCGCACGGCTGAAGAGTCTCGGTATTGCCGTAATCGATGAATTGCACGAGATATCTGCCGTTCTCCGGTGCCAATATTTTAACCCGACAATAACTTCTCTCGTACATCGCGCAACAAATGAGATTCGGCCAAATGGCGCGTTTCTGTGGCACCAAGGAGCCTAGGCCTTTTTCAAATTGGCCGGTCAACGCGTGTAGCAATCTCTCGACGATGCTACCCTCGTCTTTGTTTGTTTGCGCCCATACTCGCAAAAGTGGACCGTCCGCGTCAATGTAAGTCACGAACATGTCCAAGTCCGAGTTAACCGTAGGACACGTCATTATCGCGACGCTGTCGCGTACGACGCTAATAATTATTTGCTCCTAACGCGCGAAACTTTGATGTAAAGACGTAGACACTGGTTCTTACCGTCGCCCGCTTTATTCTTCTTTTTTTTTTCCTCGGCCCTCTTGTTCACGCACTCGCGCACGGTGTTTCCCCTTCAAACGTCCAGCAACGTCTGAGCGAGCCCACGAACGCTACGAGATCCTCCGGGCGACCACCTGGCGACCAATACCGCAACTACAATGTTAACGCGATAGGAGCTGCACTCCTCCGCGTGCGTACGTTTAGATTCGCAGCTCACGACGCGATTGATACGTCGGATATTTTACGGTCTCCTCGATGCTCCTACCTTCTCTCGTTGCTTTTTCTTCCTTTCCTCGTTCGACACGGAACCGGAACTCGATTCGCTCTTTCTTGCGCCTCACTTCGAATACAATCTCTCGGGTACACAGTCTCGAGCGGCCGCGGCGAACGATAAGAATACGTTCCCCGAGCCCCGTTGCTCGCTTCTTTTGTTTGGAGAGAAAGCGAAAGAGTCGCCGAGAAGAATAAATGCTTACGACGCGTGTTTATGTTGTGCGCTCGGAGCTTCGCGAGCGCGGGCGGGAGGGGGGCGAGAACGCGGTCGCACAGGCATTTCTATATATAAAAAAAACGCGTAACGGTATTTTCAGTCGCGCGTGTGCGTTTCTACGCATGTACAGTATGCGGAATTAGCGGGAAAATTTGCACTCCGAGCGTAATCGAATGTAAAGTAAAACTATTCGTTGTTCGGTAGAAACGAAATCTCGAAATTTGATCCCTGAGCCTTGCGGTTAGGCAAATACTCGGAAGATTTCTTCGTACCGTATGGGCGCATCGGGCATTACCGGGATAAAAATAATTCGGCGGGTTGACACGTTAGCCTCTTTATTGTTAGGTAATACAGAATAAAGTTCGCGTTGAATACTTTAGCTTTGTTTATCGTAATAATAATACTTTGCACTAGAATTCCCTCGATTCGTATTCACAATCTGGCGTGATCGTTCGACGGATCGTCATTGTTTTTTTTCGTCTTTTTAATTGCACGTGCGATCTCGAGACGCGACGAATTATTCAGCCCGTGAGAAATGTACACACACGCACATGTAGTCTCGTCGACGCGAACGCAACGATAAAAAATGAGATTTATATCGTTGAATGCGAGGAAAATTATTTTCCGATCGAATTTCTCTTTACAGATTTTGGCTATGGGAGTCCTTGAATCGTTTTATTTTTTGCGAGACTCATTTGGGGAGCCACAGTCGAAATCTGCGGAAAAAAATATTTTACACGAAAACAAGGAAATGAAAGTGTAATTTTCGTTGCGTTTTAACGATGCAAACACGACGAAGAAAAATACTCGAAATTCTCTGTACGACGGTCGGTACTCTCGGAGTCATTTGCGGATGGATCGTTGAGCAAATGGAAGATTCGACTTCACGGGCGATTCGCTCGAAAGTGGCTAATTTGCTAATGTAGAAAAAGAAGGAAAAAAAACAAGCTCCACAAGGACGTAGGGTTTTTCTCTCGTGTAACTTTTGACAGGCGCACCTCACGGAGGTGCGTGACTGCAGCGTGAGCTTCCTAATCGTCCTCCTCGCCCGAGGAGTACGACGAGTTCGGCGCCCAGAGTAACGTCGAATTGTCGGAGAACGATCGATCGCCGATGCTATCGTCGGCCTCCTCGTTGTCGATGCTCAATCCGAAGTGCGAATCCCGAAGAATCGCGTCCGTCAATACCAACGAGCGCATTTGCTCGAGCACCTGGTGTAGCGAGTCCGAGCGCGGATCGTTTCGGTCGGTGAGCGGAGTCGCGTCGCCGCTCGCGTTGCCACCTGCCGGCGTTTGCGGCGTGTTGCTCGGGGGCACCGGTGTATTAGTCCCGTCGCCGGTACCTTTGAATCATTTGTTGAAAAGCGCGTATGTATGCTCGTTTTTACATTCATCCATGGGGCTGGAACTAACGGATTGCACTTTTAGTTAAAATTGTCGAAAATATCGATTTTTCGGCTTCTCTTGATTGTCAAGATTTTCAAATGTCGAAAATATTCATGGAACGTTTTAAAAACGATCCGTTTGAAATCGAGCTATTTATGGACTAGATTTGCGATTGCGTTCCAACGATGCAACATTTTAACGCGTTTTCCTTAAAATGACTTTTTTCAAGATCGGTGACCACGATATTCCCAAAAATCACTGTAATGATCAACTTCAAATTTTACAAGCTTCTTTTACATTTCGAAAAACCGTGCTTGAACGGAGGAATTTTTTTTTTCGATGCATACTTTATTTTTATTAACGAAAATCGATACTTTCACTTTAAGGGGTTATACCAGTGTGACACTTTCAAAAAGTCGATTTTTTGGCCTTTTTCGACAGTTTATACTTTCGAGAATATGAAATGAGATTTTTCAAATTTGCTGACATTGTAACTCAAAGAGCAATTATCCGATTGACTTGAAATTTGAACTGAGCACTCTTGAATATATTGACTCTACAATGACGTAGGAAATTTTCGATTAGATGAAAATTGACAATTTGGCATTGAAAAAAACGACCATTTTATAGGCAAGAAAACAGACTTTTTTTCATAACTACGCCATTTTGTTAGATTTTGATATTTTTCGAAAATCCTAGGTCATTGTACAGGAAATACCTTCCAGTTTAAAGACATTTTTCCTTTTTCAGTTTCAGCTACTCAATCGGCCGGAATGATGTCAACAATGGAGGAACTTTTTTTTGGCGCCTCCGAAGGCAGCGCATAAGTCGCTTGGATCTCAATATTATTTTATGAAAAATTCTGTAATATAGGTCAAATATAGCCAAATATATTCTTAATTTTCCGAAATATTTAATTGAGTACTTTTCTTCCAAAAAATTCCCGAAAATCACCCAAATTTTCAGCGTTCACACTGGTATAGCCCTTTAAACCGCGGCCATTTTTTTCAAAAATCAATATTTAATTAAATTCTCCATCTAAGCACTGGATAATTTAATGCAGAAACTAAATGCGTTTGATTCTTTTATTTTGGATGTTTTGTTACCGAGCAGCAGTGGTCACTGCAAAGAAAGTTTTTCAATGAGCGGCTTGCCAAATCATTGTATCCATGGTAATTCTTTAGGTAAGTGATTTTTCCGAAAAATATGATCTGATTTTTCTGATAAAATACCATTTGTTGGTTTTGTTTAGGTTTTTGAACATTTCAATCCAAACAAACCCAATACAGGCGTCGAAATGATAAAAAATGTCCTATTTCATCACATGTTTTCGCGAATTTCAAAACCCCATCACTTTTTATGGGGGAGGGGGTGGGGTGAATTTCAATGTCCCCCGACTGAATATCACGATTTATAACCCAATAAATGAGAAAATAGCAAAAGTGAGCCTAACATTATCTTTTTGCTAGGTAACTCTTATCTAAAGAATTACCAAATAAAAAATTGCAAACGTTAACAGTTTTTTCCAGAAAAAGTTTCCGAAAATTCCTTTTTTTTCCCCGACTACGAGCTAGGTGTAACCCGTTAATTAAGTTTTTAGGGGAGGCAACTTGACGTTAATTGTTTTTTTTGGGTGGTACCTCGAAATTAATACTCGGGATTCGGAATGCGGACATCTAAAAATCGACCCTTGATCTTAAATAGCCCAATTGGTCAGTGAAAATGATTTATTTTTGGCCAAAAACTTTTGTTCATTGAAAACGTCAAAATTCGCGACAAAAAATCGACTTTATTTGAAAATGGACTCTGAATTTTGCTTTATAGCTCCTTGTGAACTTAACATTGATACAAAATGTTTTCTCTTCTACGAAGTTACAATGCTCCTTTTAAAAAATCTGTGCGAAATTCATTGCACGATCTACTCCGCATAAGAATGAGCCCTGATATTAATTTTTAAATATTTTTTCCGGTTTTCGAATGTTTTTCACGCTTTTTATTCATGCTAAACTCGAAATTATGATCGCAAAGACCGTGATTTGGAAAAGAGGCTTTTTTCTACAGAAAAAGGAAACATAGCGTCGTTGGTATTGAGAAACGTTCTCTCTTTGAAAAAAAAATCTTTTTTGTGCCACCACAATCAATAACAAATCAGAACGCTCCATTCAGCCGATGCAATACGGCACGTTAGCCCAAGTTGCAGTTTTTCGATATTGCAGTAAGTTATTTGGCTCTCTTGTAAAGTCGTCTGAAAATCACATGGAATGAATTGCAATATCAACGACGGTAGTATACAATATTTGTCGAGCAGCTTCGGTACAGCTTCTTCGTTTATATATCCCGGATCAAAACAAAACGAGAGGGTAGAGAGAACATTTTATTGCTCACAAAAATGCCCGAACACAAAAAAATTGCAGTAAAATCGGCTTCGCCCAAAGATAAATATAATCGATTTTTTTAATTCGGGAGATACTGTTTCTCAAAAAATGGCCACCATAATTTTGTTTCGCATCTAAATATATCCATAAACAATAACAAACAAAAACGTGCATAGCCCTTTTTTAAGGCCTTAGACCACATGGGTATAAAATCATGAGCGAATTTAACGATTTTTTTCGCATGAAAAAGTGATTCACTCGTAAAATTAATTACACATCTATTTAGTATGAATATCAAGCTGTTAGCATATTTTTTCGATGTACAAAATGGCCGACTACTAATATTTTCTTTTGTTATCTTTTTTTTAGGCGCTCCGCGGCCTGATAGCATCCACAATTTTTTACCTAGAAGAAAAAACAAACATTTTCGTCAATCTGCATCAGAATACCGAGAGAAGTACGTAAGGAATTTAAAAAAATATTGTTTTATTCAAAAGTTGTAGGTATTTGAACTTAAAAAATGAATTTTCAGTGAAAAATTTCGTTATAACTGCTCACAAACTGCTCATCAAATGAAAAGTTTTCGATTAATCAGAAATTCCGTACGTAGTTCTCTGCGAACTGCAATTAGGAACATAACGTTTTAATTTAAAGTAAATCGAGTGAAAATTGTTGAAGGTATTTGTCATGCCAATTGGAAAAAAGCTGTTTCGAGAAGTTTCGAGTAGTCGGCCATTTTGTACATCGAAAAAATATATATATTTTTTCTAACAGCTTGGTATTCATACTAAATAGATGTGTAATTAATTTTATGAGTGAATCACTTTTTCATACGAAAAAAATGGGCCTTAAGGTCGACTCGGTATAATCCGAATTTCGACCAAGCCCAGAGGTCGTAAATTCCCAAAAGGACATCAGCAGATAGATCCTAAAGGCGTGTAATAAAACACAATCCCAAAAAATTGTACAAACTCTCCGCGTACCCTGTGTATCGCTCGCTGGGCTCGCGGGTCTCTCGGCTCCTCGTATTTCCCTGACAATTGGTACGTCTTCGTCCTGTTGCTGTTGGGCGTTGAGCCTAAGTCCGGCGACCCCCTTTTTCGGCACGTTGTACAAGTCTCGCTTGATCCTGCGGTGCCTGGACGGATCGTTTCTACGTAGCTGGAGCATGGAGCCAAAGTCAGCGATGTACAAAAAGCCAGCGATGAGAAGTTCGCAGGTTCTCTTTCCCTGTTTGTAGGCTGTCTCGAGTTCGAGGCTCGTTCGCTGATCGTATTGCCACCAGCCTGCAAGCACGTAGACGAGCGTGAGTAGTGAGCTGGTCGGGGCCGTTGGAGATACAAAAAAAATCGAAAGGGAGGATACCTGTTGGTTTGCTGCAGGCTGCAGCAAAAATTGTCCGAAATTCTGTAACTCGACGGGACAAATATTCCACCGTATTTTGAATCGAGGGGTCTGAGCCTCAAGGGACATTTTGAAATTGAGAAAGAGACGTTTAAGGGGTTATATACAGTTAAAATTTTCGAAAAATCGTTTTTTTTTTAATTTCATTTTCGTAATGTACATATATTTAAGTACACACGCAGATTTTTTTCGTTAATCCTGCGAATATTCTCGCAGTTACACGCATATTCGTAAAGACGTGTCAGAGCGTTCGAAAGTGCTTTTGAAACTTTAAGGGGCTAGACCAGTGTGACACTTTAAAAAAATCGATTTTTTTTTTGCTTTTTCGACAGTTTATACTTTCAAGAATATCATTATCATTTATATCAATATAATTTTATCTTCCAACCATCGATAGTTAAATCTTTAAACGCGTTTTTCTCGAAATGAGATTTTTCAAATTTGCTGACATTGTAACTCAAAGAGCAGTTATCCGATTGACTTAAAATTTGAACTGAGTACTCTTGAATTTACTCTACAATGACGTGAGATATTTTAGATTGGATGAAAATTGACGATTTGGCATTGAAAAAAACGACCATTTTATAGGCAAGAAAACAGACTTTTTCATAACTACGCCATTTTGTTAGATTTTGATATTTATCGAAAATCCTAAGCCATTGTACAGGAAATACCTTCCAGTTTAACAACATTTTTTTCTTTTGCGGTTTCAGCTACTCAATCGGCCGGAATCATGTCAGCAGTGGAGGAAGTTTTTTTTTTGGCGTCTCCGAAGGTAGCGCATGAGTCGCTTGGATCTCAAAATTTTTCTATGAAAAAATTATGTAATATAGGTCAAATATAGCCAAATATATTCTTAATTTTCCGAAACATGTAATTGAGTACTTTTCTTCCAAAAAATTCCCGATAATCACCCAAGTGTAGCGTTCACACTGGTATAGCCCCTTAAACGCGTTTTTCTCAACACTGTGTTTTTAAAGTCGGTGAGCAAGATTTCTCGAAAACGGCGGAACCGATCAGTCTCAAACTCTAACACAATCATTTCAAGTATATTTTTTAGTAATTAACCGAAGATTTTTTCTCGCCACTAAATATCGTCCATTTTATAAAAAATTTGAGGGAAGGATAGGGGTTTGCACTTAAACATTTACAGTTAAACAGTTAAACATTTCAAGACTATAATCCCAAAATTTCAAGTCAATCAGAGCAAAACTCTCGAAGTTATTGACTATTTAGTCCCGCTCCTCTGACACTGAAGCTCCGACTTCTCTAAACGTCAAACGCGTTTTTCTCGAAACCACTTTTTCAAAGTCCGTGTTCGCTGCCATTTGGAAACTACATGACCGATTTATTTCAAACTTGGTACACACTTTCTACATATAAAATACCTCCCCCCAGCGGTTAGTTTGACATTTTTTTTACACTGAGGGGGTTTTCCACTCCCAAAATGGCGGAATTTTTCGTGAAAAATAGCACTTTTCACTTTACATGACCACCAAAAATTTAGAAATGAAAAAAAAAAATTATCAAAGACCGTTGGGCGGAGAATTTGATGATACTTTGACTAAATTTTAATGGTACTAGATTTCAGATAATTTTTAACTGAGATACAGTGAACACCGCAAATCGCGGTTTTCCAAAGGCGTTCTTGGAAAAGCTTTGTCACCGGCTTGTTTGTGGATATTTTCGCGTACAAATTTCACGGAATGTTCTTGAAATGACACTCAACAATGTACAAAAGGTTTCAATAAATTTACTCTATCTATATAGATGAAAAAAATTCGCAAGTGGTTTTTTTCACCCTGACACCCCTACCCTCCCTTTAAAGGTCTTCTCAAGAAGAATTCTTGAAAAATCGATCTTTTGAGCCTCCCGACTGTATATAACCCCTTAAAAAAGGACAAGGTGTAAACGCCAAAAACCGAAGATATTTTCTTGATATTCAACTTTAGCTGGCTCGTCCCATTTAGCGAGCGGGCAATGCGCGCTACCGAATTTCCATCGCGTTGCGAAATTTGCTGGCGCAGGCGTATGCAGCGAGCGAAAAAGGCACGTCAAAAATTGCCATGCACTTTCAACGCAGGAGGGAGAAAAAAATGTCAGTCCTTTTGCGTGCGCAAACACTTTATTTCACAATTATATATATATATATATGTGTTTATGTATTGTGGCATATGTATGGACCGTACGAACATGCGTACGGGCAAATTTGTACCATTGTTTGCAACTTCGTCACGTGGAGCTCATTCATGCAGGAGTATGGCTCGCGCCTGTCGACGGTAAAGTACGTAATACTAAATAAAAAAGAAACGAGGTAGAAAAAAAGATGCAATTGTATGGAAGAAGTTCATCTCACGCCCGCTACTCCCTTGCACGTAGCCTCTCTAATGTCCCGCTTAATATTGCGCTTGAAACGCGGCTGATACTTTCTGTACTGTACGTTTTCCTTAAAGTCAACGACGTAGAGTTCACCGCAAATTAAAATATCGCACGATGTATCGCCCATTTTGTATATCTCCTCCAAGTCGTCGCTGGTCCTTTGATCGTACTTCCACCAACCTGAGGGACGACGAGGGCTTCAGTCAAAATTTTGCTCCGTTCGCACTTGGTCAAATTCGAGGGAAGGGGCGGGGAGGAAATGTTCTCGTTGGACAACGAAGTTGGGCAATCGCGTGCGGAAGGATTAATGCATCGATGTAAATTCTATCGCAAACGTATGTACCGATCGAGGCGATTTAATTCGCGCGTGACCCGATCGGTTATTTACAAATAACTGCCCAACTCGGTTCGGGGAAGTACGAGCAAAGCTTTTCGGGAGTTTCTTTCTTTTTCTGTCCGACTATGATACATGGTTGTTACGCATTGTTGACTCGGAAATATCCTGACTTTTCCAGGTTTTGCAAATGTTCCAGGGAGATGGGGCTCACGTAAAGAACAACATTTTTTTTTTAAGATGAAATATATGAAAATGTTTAATGTAAAAATAAAATAAAATAAACTGAAATTATAAAAATAATTTAAACACTGCAAAGTAAAAACAAATACATTAAAAGCAAATACAGAATCTGTTCGTTATTGTAAACCAAATTTTTTATGTCGGTGCTAATAAATAAAAAATAAATATAGACACCTATCTACAATAATTGTGTGCTTGTGTATCGACAAATCGAATGCAAATGTATTGGGCTTTAGAGTAAATTAGTTTCCGAAATTTTCAATGTTCGGAAGTTACATAACTGTTTTGGTATACAGGGTGTTAGAAAGGTTGATGTAAAGCCTTAAGGGGGTGATAGGTCACCTCGTCAGGAACATATCTACTCTAGGTTACCTTAGTCCAAAGTCTAAGGATTTCGAGTTATCATGGTGAGTATGATTTTTGGAAAATTTCCCAAAATTAGGTACTAACTCGTTCACAACGTTTAAACAGACAATAATGACTAAGTAGAAACTTATTTGCATCTTAGCTTAAGGCCTTAAGTTACAGGATCGGGTATAAAATCATGTGCGAATTTAACCATTTTTTTTCGTGTGAAAAAGTGATTCACTCATAAAATTAATTACACATCAATTTAGTATGAATATCAAGCTGTTAGAAAATATATATATATATTTTTTCGATGTACAAAATGGCCGACTACTCGAAACTTCTCGAAACAGCTTTTTTCCAATTGGCGTGACAAATAACTTCAACAATTTTCACTCGATTTACTTCAAATTGAAAAGTTGCGTTCCTAATTGCATTTCGCAGAGAAGTACGTAAGGAATTTCTGATTAATCGAAAACTTTTCATTTTATGAGCAGTTTATGAGCAATTACGACGGAATTTTTCACTGAAAATTTATTTCTTAAGTTCAAATACCTACAACTTTTGAATAAAACGATATTTTTTAAATTCCATACGTACTTCTCTAGGTATTCTAATGCAGATTGACGAGAATTTTTGTTTTTTGTTCTAGGTAAAAAATTGTGTATGCTAAATGTCACGCCGCGGAGCGCCTAAAAAAAAGATAACGAAAGAAAATATTAGTAGTCGGCCATTTTGTACATTGAAAAAAAAGATATATATATATTTTCTAACAGCTTGATATTCACACTAAATAGATGTGTAATTAATTTTGTGAGTGGATCACTTTTTCATACGAAAAAAAATTGTTAAAATCGCACATGATTTTATGCCCGTTACTGTGGCCTAAGGCCTTAATGTGTATTCGATCGACAAACACCACTACAATCATCTGTATCCGCACAACTAACTAAATGTGACGGGTTGAATAATTAAAAGCTTGTCAAAAAAATTGAAATAGCTCTTTTGTTAATGCTATTTTTTAAAAATAACATCAACATAAGAGGTAAACGAGACAGTACCTAATTTTGGGAAATTTTCCAAAAATCATACCATAACTTGAAATACTTAGACTTTGGAATAAGGTAACCTAGGTTAAATATGTTCTTAACGGGGTGCCCTATCACCCCCTTAAGGCTTTGCATCGACCTTCCTAACACCCTGTATAATGGACAATAATATAAATATCAAAAACATACGAAAATATTTATTTTTATACCATTCCGTTTTTTTCCGGTTGGTTTCATTTTTCGTAATTCTTGCAAAAAGTTAATTCGAGAGAAATTCCAGAGAATTTTCAAAATTTCCTGACTCCCTGATTATTCTAGGAGGAAAGAAATTCCCCGAGTTTTTCCTGTTTTCGATATGCGTAACAGCCATGTGATATACTTGAAGGGGTAACGCCGTGTTGGTACAACTGATACGGAAACTTTTCAGTTAATGGAAAGAATTAATGAAATTTGTTGGAAATTCACCATCAGTTCGAAAAGTACACAGAAAGTACAAACTTTTGCAGGATTTTTCTCAATTGAAAATTGCAGCAGACTAGTGGGTTCGACGCTGTCTCTTTTTTTTCTTCGATTTTTCGAATATTTGGGATTGAACCTCGAGCTGAATACCAAAACGTTTATTCAACATACCAAATTCAATGCTAGAAAAGCCCCAAAGATTTTGCGAATCTGAAAAATCTTTTCGCATTTGAAATAGTGATAAACATTTTTTTTCATGCAAGATAATTGCTTTGAGAATGAATCTTTTTGAAAATCCTCAGTACTCCTCTAGTGTTTTACGTCTACATTGAGCAAAGCTTTGGTATTCTACTGCAGGCTTGATCCTAAGCTCGAAAATTTCCCTACAGCAAGCTGCCGCAAAAAAAGCTTCGTACTGCCAGAGTGTGCAATTATTTTATTTTAGGCAAAACCTCGAAAAAAATGCCTCCTTCCGTGTGTATACTTTGCGCCAATTGCAAATTTTCAATAAGTAAATTAATGATATAAAGATCAACATCAAAGTTGCCATATCAGCTGCTTAAGTCGGTGGCGTGACCCCTCTTGCAGTTGCTCGTTTGTCTTAAGGCCTTAGGCCACAGTAACGGGTATAAAATCATGTGCGAATTTAACAATTTTTTTTCGTATGAAAAAGTAATTCACTCATGAAATTAATCACACATCTATTTAGTATGAATATCAAGCTGTTAGCATTTTTTTTATTCGGTATACAAAATGGCCGACTACTCGAAACTTCTCGCAACAGCTTTTTTCCAATTGGCGTGACAAATAACTTCAACAATTTGCACTCGATTTACTTCAAATTTAAAAGTTGTGTTCCTAATTGCATTTCGCAGAGAAGTACGTACGAAGTTTCTGATTAATAGAAAACTTTTCATTTTATGAGCAGTTCATGAGCAGTTGTAACGAAATTTTTCACTGAAAATTCATTTCTTAAGTTCAAATACCTACAACTCTTGAATAAAACAATATTTTTTTAATTCCGTACGTACTTCTCTAGGTATTCTAATGTAGATTGACGAGAATTTTTGTTTTTTGTTTTAGGTAAAAAATTGTGGATGCTAAATGTCACGCAGCGGAGCGCTTAAAAAAAGATAAAAGAAAATATTAGTTAATGTGCCATTTTGTACATCGAAGAAAAAAAATTTTAACAGCTTGATATTCATACTAAATAGATGTGTAATTAATTTTGAGTGAATCATTTTTTCATACGAATAAAATTGTTAAATTCGCACATGATTTTATGCCCGTTACTGTGGCCTAAGGCCTTAAACAATCTAAGAGTACAAAGCGAGTGAAGAATTCATTACCGTTTCGTCCCTCGTAGAACCACTGATACTCCTCGTCGGCAGCGGCGGGTTTGGGATCTTCCTCGACCTCGACCAGCTGGGGATGCTCCACAAAGTCGGGTGGGATCTCTTGTCGGCACATGGGGCACCTCTTGCTCTGATTGGCTACACCCTTGACGCAGAGGTAGCAAAAAATGTGGCTGCATGGCAAGCGCGCGGGATGGATGCAAGGCTGTAGGCACACGGCGCATTCCAGTGTCGTCAAAGTACCTGAAGTATTGGTAAACGATTACTTCAACCTTGCCCGAGCTATCGATATTCATTCTTGTCCTCAACGCAAAAACTTGAAATTCGAAAGCTTGAACTGATGATGAAGATGGTCTAATTGACGGATCGTCAATACCATTGGCATAACTGACGAACTGCCAATAACAAGGCATTGACGGATCATCGATACTATTGGCATAGTTGACAAACTGCGAGTAACGGCTAGATCGACAGATCGCCAATACTATTCCCATAACTGACAGCTTGCAGGTTGACTGATTGTCAATGCTATTGACATAATTGACAAGGGCCATTGGCGGAATGACGGACTGTCAATACCATTAGCTTAACTATCAAATTGCTTGTAACATTGGCGAAATTGACAAATTCCAGGTTTTGGCAGGATTGACAAATTGTAAATAATATTGGCATGATTAATCAAATAATGTCATAATCGACGGATTGCAAATATTGACATAACCGAAAGATTGTAAACATAAAGAGAATTGATAATTTTTTTACATAATATGGTACGCAAACATCGGAACCATGATTAACAATGTTGTAAACATTGTCCGAAATGACGCAAGCAAACAGAAGAGAACAAAAAAAACATCGTGTACTTACCATCCTTCTCGTCTCTCTCCTGTTCTTTCAGATTCGCTTCCGATTTCTCGGAATCTTCGATTTTCGCGTGCGCCATATTGACTCGTGAAACGTCAAAGAGCTTGTGATTCAAACGATCGTTCGTAGATTCCCCAAAGCGAAATTATTCGTATACATTATAGTTCAGTTTCTCGATCCGTCGTGCGTCACTCGGGACACCCGTCGAGCCGCCATTTTCGTTGTTATGGCTCCCCAGTGGTGCTCAAACTCGGACCCTTTTCTTGTTGCCGCTAGCTCGTCACCACGCGCTACTCGAGCGCGGCAAAATCCTCGTAATTTTTCCAATTGCTCGCCCCGTCTCTTTCCGCGTGTAAAAATAAATCGGGAACTTTGATTCGCGGCGCAATTGTCTTAAAAATCGGACAACTACTCGACGAGGCTATAAAACTATTCGACACTTCGAAAGTGCCGCCATTTTTTAAAAGACGAGTCATCTTTTCAAGTCCTTTTCTCCGAACGTTGAAACGAAATAGTTCGACGTGTGAAGTACTTGTATTGTATATCGTCGCCGGCATTAAGATCCCTTTAAGATTCCTAAAATACGCGTTTCTCCGAAAGGGCAGAATCGTAAGGGCTCATTGGGGGAGAAAAAAAATAACGATCCAATAAAGTCAATGATATATAGGGACCACTTGAATTCTCATTGAGTGTCCCACGTGCTTACAACGGGCGTCTGTTTTGTTTTTACTTCTTGAACTGCTCAACCGTGTGTATGCTCTCGGTTGTGCGAGAGAAAGCGAGACCGCATGCTGTTTACAACGCGACGGATTTTTCACTCAAGCGGATAATGTAAATACGGAATAACCAGAGGACACACACGTGTGTGTGTGTGTGTGGATATATATATATATATATATATATATATATATATATACGCATTACGTGCCGCTTGGGTGAAAAAAATCGGTGAATATATATATATATATATCGTACAATGTTCGCCCGCTGTTTTATATTAGACCGAACCCCATCTATCTGCTTTCTTTCGGCTTAGCGCTTATATTAGCTATAGACTTTAGAAAGTGGAAATACCGACTTGACCTCCAAATTTCGGATTATTTTTACGATCGGACTTACGGTGACCACATGTATATCGTAAAACCGTAGTCATACCTGAGCGAATAAAAAAACGTAATGCGCGATCAGGCAACTTAAGGGCATGTACAAGGCCAACACAACCTCACAATTTTCCAATCCAATTTTCTCATGGTTAATTTTTTAGGAAAAACAAAGCATTAGGCTCTGGGCAATTCCCTGACGCAGAGCTTAGTGATTTCTTTTTGCCCTAAATGAGAAATCTCTGTTCGAAACTTTCAGCTATCTCGCACTCATATGTCACGTGGGAGATCTTCTACTTTGCCTTAAGGGGCTATACCAGTGTGACACTTTCAAAAAATCGATTTTTTTTGTTTGCCTTTTTCGACAATTTGTACTTTCATATCATTATAATTTATATCATTTATATCAATATCATTTTATCTTGCAAAAATTGATAGTTAAATCTTTAAAGGCGTTTTTCTCGAAATGAGATTTTTCAAATTTGCTGACGTAACTCAAAGAGCAATTATCCGATTGACTTGAAATTTAAACTAAGTACTCTTGAATATATTTACTCTACAATGACGTAGGATATATTCGATTGGATGAAAATTGACGATTTGGCGTCGAAAAAAACGACCATTTTATGGGCAAGAAAACAGACTTTTTCCATAACTACGCCATTTTGTTAGATTTTTATATTTTTCGAAAATCCTACGTCATTGTACAGGAAATACCTTCCAGTTTAACGACTTTTTTTTCCTTTTTCGGTTTCAACTATTCAATCGGCCGGAATCATGTCAGCAGTGGAGGAACTTTTTTTTTTGACGCCGCCGAAGGCAGCGCATAAGTCGCTTGGATCTCAATATTTTTTTATGAAAAATTTATGTAATATAGATCAAATATGACCAAATATATTCTTAATTTTCCGAAACATTTAGTTGAGTACTTTACTTCCAAAAAATTCCCGAAAATCACCCAAATGTAGCGTTCACACTGGTATAGCCCCTTAAAGAGCGGGGAATCCTCATCCGTTTTAGATCGTGGGTGCTAGTCGACGACTTTTTTTCCGTTTCGCATTTTCGATCACGTCAGATGAAATTGACCTCAAGCTATTTTCGGTTTTAATTATTTTTAAATTATTATTATTGTTATCATTTGTTTAAATTATTATTATCATTTTGAACGTGGAACGATTTGAATAATGTAATTTTTTAAACATCGCCATTATCATTATTAACTGTTAGCCTCGATCTTTATCAAGACCGGAAAATTATTATTATTATATAAATACATATATACTCGTACATGGATATTTTCGTAACAAATTTATTCATCTTCGAGGCAGCACACATTTCAGAAAAAAATCCATTGTTCGAAAACGCTTTATACTTCGAAGCCTATCGGTGAAAAAGTTGGAATCATAATTCGCAAATCCGTATTCTCGAAGGGTTAACACGTGAGGTGAAACACACCGGAAGTAGATTCGCATCAGGCTACATAATCAGGGCCGAATTTAGAGGTCGGAGGCCTTGGGGCAACAAAAAAGTGGAGGCCCCCCCCCCCAATTATTTTCCAAATAAAATGAACAACTTTTTTTACTCGAGTTTTTCATAAATAATTTATTGTGAAACCAAGTAGATTCTCTTAGCATTTAACAAACATATATAAATATAATCGAAAACGAGAATTATCTGAAATCAAATTTTAGTGTTAACGAACGGAGCCTTCCGAGCTTTTTTCGCCGAAAAATCGTTGATGATTTCGCTGAAATCCAGTTCCCGAAGTAAATCACGTTCAATGCTTAGGAGCGATAGCTTTGATAGACGATTTTATCCCATCGTGGTTCGCAGCCTATTTTTTATAATTTTCATTTTTGAAAATGAGCGCTCTCCAGTGCAATTCGACACCATCAAAACCAAATACATTCTCAATGCAATTTCGAGGCTTGGGAATGTAGCTCTGAAATTTTGGTCTTCGAGAATTTGGTAGTAAAATTCGAAAGGATTTACATTTGATGCACAATGTTCGTAAGTTCGTAGCTTCTCAGACGCACGTGAATGTATAAAATTCCGGGAATCCCTACTGCAAGCACGCCGCTCAGCGGACACTTGTCAACGCTACAACGGATCGTACAGACAAAAAACGGGGGAAACGGGTATCGACACGCAAACACGGGGAATAGGCCGAATAGGCTTGTAAAATCCGCAGAATATACTATAAATTCCTCATCCGAACTGGCAATCTTTATTCTATTGTGGACACACATGAACAGGCAAAGGGCTTTTAAAAATAAGTGATTGCAATCGTGTCCATGACCTGAAACATTATTTTCTCTCCCTTGAGATTTTCGAATGTATATCTTCGCTTATTTCGTTTGAAGAATGCATTGACAAGAAATCCTTCATTTAGTTCAACAAAGAAAGATAACGGTTGAAACGAATTGTAACATTCCATTGTTTCGTTTTTTGAATAATTTCAATTATTTAAAAACTTGCATGAAACATTCAAAAGAATTTTTTTTAATCGAAGACAAGAATAACAAGAAAAAGGAAGAAAACTCACGCTTGCCGGTTACAACAAACTATACTTTTTGGAAAAATAATAATAGACCAGACAACTACATGAAGACGAAATTACGCACGGAAACTTCAACGGACACATCCTTTCCTCGATCGTGACTCACGACTCGATTGTTAATAGTAGCATTTGACTCCTCGTCGCGATGATGTGGGTTTTGTATGACAATTGATATTCTTCAATAATTATATAAATGAATCATTATTGATCAACTATGAGTTTTTAAAATTTCTTTCATGCAGTAACGGAGTACGGTTCGTGAATAATTGATGACATTCAATTGTGCCATAATACTTTTTTTTGCCTATCAAACTACACACCTTGCTGCATAAAAAAATATGGAAAAAATTACCAATTAGTCAATAATAATTGATTTGTTTAAAAATTGAATAACACTAATTGTTCACATATTGCAATTAATATATATTTATAATATTATAGATAAAAAAGTCGAGACACAGAATCGAACACCCAAACTCCGAGGCTGCGGGCAAGTACCGCCCCACTGAGCCATTGAGCCATTTGGATACTCGCTCAAGATGGGGCGTAAATTGCAAGAGCTTATCAGGGCCATTTAAGATTTTGAAATTTTACAGATTGCCTGATTGAAGTGAACAAATATAGATGAATGCTTTTTTTTATATTTAACAATATAATCATGTTTGTACAAAGTACTATAGGTGAAAGTAAAACAGCGAAAAAAAATATCAAAGGAAAAGTTGTTTACTAGTGTTTACTAGTTTACTCGTAGGAATTTGAAAGATTTTTTTTCCGAAGTCTCTATTGTGGGGGCCCCTCTTTTGTGGAGACCCCGGGGCTGTAGCCGTGGATGCCCTCCCCTTAATCCGGCCCTGTACATAATTCCAGAAATTAAAAAAAAAACGCTGCAACGTGGAATAATGTTTCAGGGGTGGTGATGAAATTCAACAAGACCGATATCCTTAATCCGAAGGCTAAATTATTTTCATTTATTTACGAATTATATTGTATACAACTCTGCTAAAATGTACAAGGAGCGAGCCCGATTACCAAATTCGAGTAAACGGCAGTGTATACGATCAAGTCGATTGGAATGACGAGGGATATGTGGGTCGGCGGTTGGAGAATCAGGCGAGGGGGAAGGGATTACGAGGAAAACAACAAACCACGTACGGACATTTTACGAAGGTAATCACAACGGTAACGGGCACGCGTACTGCTCCACGTTGTAATTCTCACGTGTCATTCGTCGAGAATGGACACGACATCCGGTCAAAGTCGCGATGTGACGAGAGAAGAAAAAAACGCTAACTACACGTATATGTATCTCGAGTCGGCGATCGGCAGTCGATTCGAGGTTAGGGGGCGCACGGACGGGGAAAATGGCGGCGAAGGAGAAACGCGTCGCAGTTATTTTTTTAGTATACAGACGAACCGTTGTTCTGTTTGACTAGGGTATAAAACTATAGATTTGAGGTCGCGATATTTTTCTTCGAACTCCCCGCGGAACATGTCGTCAGCGGATCTTGCGAACGCCGTTTCAATCGAGTGACAGAACCGACTCGATGGAGTTACGATTTCTCGGCTGCAGTCTCGGCCCGCCCAGATAACTCAAAGGATTGGCGTAAGTTCTCTTGTCGTCCGCGAGAAAGATCGGTGACACGGTGGGAAACCTCAGCTTCGCTTGTTCTGAAAAGACACACAGTTTGGGAGGGGGAGAAATACGGAATGAGTAGCGTCGAGAGGAAAAGTTGAGGCGGTCAACGTTGAGGTAGTACGAACGCGTGATTATTGGAGCGCTGCTGAAACTTTTTTATCCTACAGATAATGCCGCGGGTGCAAAGAAATCCGGGGCCATCAGCTATCAAGTTGATGATACCTTTAGGGGAGCAAAAAGTTTGCTGATTTTCATTATTTTTTTTGAAAGATTTCACCATTTTTGCAATTTAGAGAATGTTTTATTACTCCTTTTGGCTGTTGCATGGTAGTTTTTTTATTAGTCTTTAAAAATGGCGGAGGTATGGTACGGTCTTCCAAATTACATTTTCAAAACTGGGGTGACGTATGGCTGAAAAACTAATCGACCGATTCTGATGAAATTTCGTATAAATCTTTCTAACCTTATTGTCTATAACCTAAATGCTTTCGAAAACGAAATAAAGTATTTTTGATTGCAAAATGTAGCCATTTTTTCGGAAAATTCAATATTTTTGTTTCGAAGCGTACCAATTCACGAAAGTTCCTCTTTTTTCAGCCACGAGCTAGGTGTAACCCGTTAAAAACAATTTACAGATTGTGATTCACGTGTCGTACTTTTCTCGCAAAGTGCGTAAAAACTGATCCCGTCTCAATATTGCACAGATTGCAGAGAATCGTTGTCACGCTCTCGTAAAATTATACTCTACCGTATTGCGATTTTTTCCTATAGGGTGGGTCAAAATGACCTGACACTTAAATTGATTAATAAAGCGTATTATTTATTGTAAAAGTACGAATATTTTAATTTTAATATAAGGTACAAACATGGAGGTTATGTGTGGAATACAATATCCGATAAATGGCCGCCTTGTCCCCGTTTGCAAACCTTCACTCTTGTGACGAAATTTTCAATAACATTTTGGCATAATTGCAGCCTAATTTCATTAATGGTGCGTCCCGTTGCTTCCTTGAGCTTCGGAATGGTCTGTGGATCATTGGCATACACGTTTCCTTTCAGAAAAGCCCAAAGAACGAAGTCCAATGGCGTCAAATCACACGTTACTGGTGGCCAATTCACATCGCCGCAACGCGAGATAACACGACCATGAAACTTCGTCTGCAAAAACTACTTTGTTTCGCCCGCAGTGTGGCAGGTTACGCCATCTTGTTGAAAGAATATGTCTTTCAAGTCCGCGCCGTTTATGCCATTTATCGGATATTGTGTGTCCACACATAACCTCCATGTTTGTACCTTATGTTAAAATAAAAATATTCGTACTTTTCAAATAAATAATACGTTTTATCAATAAATTAAAATGTCAAGTAATTTTGAGATGCCTTTTGCATTAAGGGGTTATATACAGTTAAAATGTTCGAAAAATCGATTTTGTAATTATTTCTTTTCGTAATGTATATATATTTAAGTACACACACAGAAAATTTCTTGTCAAGCCGGCGAATATTCTCGAAGTTACACTCACATTTGTAATGACGTGTCGGAGCGTTCAAAAGTAATTTCGAAACTTTAAACGCGTTTCTCTCGAAACTGTCTTTTTAAAGTCGGTGAGCAAGATTTCTCGGAAACGGCTGAACCGATCAGTCTCAAATTTTAACACAATCTTTCCAAGTATATTTTTTAGTAATTAATCGAAGGTTTTTTTTTCACCGATAAATATTTTCCATTTTATAAACAATTTAAGGCTTAAATTTTTGTCAAAAATATTATTTCACTTATTCCTTCGACCAATTACAAGATAATCCATTATAATAACGAAATATTTTTGGTTTTTTCATTTCATTTCATTTCATCCAGTCCAGAGATATCGTGCTCACCGCAAGACGCCTTTTTTAGAGGTGCTCCCGGAGATCAGCTATAGCCAGAGTTGGGCGTAATTCCATTTATAAATATAAATACGAATTTATTCACATCGTGATTTTCATGTGAATATAAATACAAATTTATTCATACTTCACTTATTGTAAATACGAATACAAATACAATTGTATTCACAAATATTCTGAACATACAAATAAATTCACAGAATAAATTGTGAATATTTACAAAAAATCCTGTGAATTAAAAAAAAACCACATCCAAATCTATGAATGTATTCACAAAATGTATTCACAAAAAATTGTAAATACAAAAAAAAATCACAAAATAAGTTGTGAATTTTTTCGTATTTAAGACAAATTAAAGTCAAATTCACAATGATCAGATTAAAATTTACACCAATAGTGCGTTCTCACTACGTAACTAAATACGTAAGAACTCACTTGTTGTGTAAATTTTAATATAATTGTCGTGAATTCGATTTGAATTTTCTTCAACTTGAGGAAATTCACAGCTCATTTTGTGCATTTTTTCATATTTATGATGTAGTATTTGAAACTCACAACTATTTTGCAAAAATTTCTCTGCCTCGACGCAATGTTTTCTCTCAAGATACGTAAGAACTCACTTTTGGTGTAAATTTGAATCTAATTGTGAATTTGAATTTAATTTGTCTTAAATATGAAAAAAATCACAACTTATGTTGTGAATTTTTTTGTATTTACAATATTTTGTGAATACATTTGCATTCCTAGATTTTGATGTGAATTTTGTTAATTCACAGGATTTTTTGTGAATATTCACAATTTTTTCTGTGCATTTATTTGTATGTTGAGAATATTTGTGAATACAGTTGTATTTGTATGCATGCATGTGAATGCAAATAAGTGAAGTATGAATAAATTCATAAACTCTGGCTATATCAGCTGTTAAAATAATTACTTTTACAATAAAAAATGTTAAAATCCAGTTAAAAGTTACCATAATATGTGTACAAATGTTTACGTTAATAGATTGAAAGGTCTTCTCAAGAATTTTTTTTGAAAAATCGATCTTTTTGGGCCTCCTGACTGTATATAATCCGTCGAAACAGGGGTGTTTTAATCGTCGCAGGCACTACCTCAACGTATGAACTTCACCCGTCACGCGACTCGCCGCATGCGCGAGGCACGAGACGTTCGCGTGAGCCCCGACTGGCGTCGTACCTGGCGAATTGAGTTGTGATCCCGGTATCGTTTCACGTCCGTTCGGCGCACCCTGTGTGCAATAAATACTCGTAACTTTCATTACATTAAAAAAGAAAAGGAGAACAAGAAAAACTCATCACGGAAAATTCCAAGCGGAAACTTGTGTTAGTTGCGTTCGATCGAGCGATGCTTTTTTAAATATTGTTTGTTTGTTTCGCGTTGCTGCGTAAATTATGTCAAACACTTGTCTCGTTAGTACGAATTATTCAAGCTCTCACTTACTTCGGCGCATTCTCGCAAACGAATTCCAGTCTCATGTAATGGATTAATGGCGTGCGCGTGTGGTGTAATGGAAAACTTGTGTCGTTTTCATTTTTTTTTTTTCACGTTACGCGTTGTCGATGAATACGCAGGCGTGGATGAACGAAAATTCGTACAAAAAGCTGATTACGGATGAGGTTTTATTCGATAACGTTCGCAGCACTGCAGCCCAAAGCGTAACATGCAATGAGATGAACGTCGTCAGTTTTATTTTTTCAGCGAAGGAGCAAATTAGATGAAAAATAAATAATAGAAAGAAACGATTTTTTTTACACACATCGTTCTCGTCTTAGGACGCCATTTGTGCGATTATAATGTACGAGGCAATGGTACAGACGTTGAGATATCAAAGTCGTATGTTTTTCTGCTTTCTTGCGTCTCTTGACGACTCGTGTAACATGCTATATAAAATAGTTTTTGGCTCGCGACAGTTCTTGTCCTCGAGAGGATGCCTTCTCCATTTGAAATTTGCATCGTTGGAATGCAACGAAATTTAATTGATTTCTTTCAAGAGATCGTCACAGTGTAAAATTTTCGAAAAATCGATTATTTTGCGTTATCCGATAGTTTAGACGGTTATAAACATGCTGCTCATATAGTTACATAAACGTAAGTAGATAATTTATATGAAAATTCCACACTCGAAACTTTAAGGCCTTATATACGCGATTTCGCCGATTTTCGAAGGTACTATTCGAGACATTTTTTCGAAGGTACTATTCGAGAAATTTTGAAAAATCAGTTTTCAGTCGATAACTCGTTAGGAAAAATTCATACAATTTTTGTTCAAATGGAAACGTTGTAGCTCTTGAAAAGACGCGTCGATCGAGTATTTGATCATCCCTCTCCAATAATATCTTCACTAAGTAAATGTCCCAATTATTGAACAGGTCCCAATTATTGAACACTATCTTGTATTCTAATTATTTCTCATTCACCTGCATGCATTTACTTATTTATAAAATTTCATTACATATATGGAACTTTTAGCTATCGAAATGTTACCTTACTTATGCAAAAAATGCTTTAATTAATAGAGAAAAAAATTATTTAATCAGCAACGGTGACTCGTTTTGACGTCTCGTGGTAACTGCTTATCGTTTTTGCTAAGACGCGCCGCTTCATGCGTAAGGGCATAAAAAATTCAAAAACTGTCGCATCTCAAAAAGTAAAGGCGTTTCAGGTTCCTCAGAAAATTTCTTACAAATTACAATTTTTATGAAAAAACTTTATTTAATTATTTGTTAAAAAATACGGTGTTCGATCATTGGGACATAGAAAATGCAGTGTGTCCCAATTATTGAACACTCGAATTCTCCAAGTTGGCGTCATTAAACCCATCAAAACATCGAGACAGTTAACGTGTGACAGATCGTGTGAATCGGATTTATTCAAACAATAACGGTAAGTTCCTGAATAAACTTACCTCTATTCTTTTAATAATAACTCTAAGATCGTCAAATATATTTTTCATTTGTATTTTCGTGCAATAAACATAAAAAGGAAAGTAAAAAGAGAATATAACCTAAATGTAACCTAAAAATACGAATTTACTGTTCAATATTTTTTGCTCTCCGATATTTCAGGGAGCCAAGCTGCGACAAAATCAAACAAAAACAGAATATGAAAACGAGGAAGCTGAAAAGAAAAAGAAAATAAAGTTCGAGTTGAAAAGCAAAAACAAACCAAATGCGAATGAACCAAAAACCTTTCAAAAGAGACTAAATATATATTTTTGTATTTTTACATGATTAACAAAAGATTATTTAAGTGTTTCATTTTGCTTTTATTTCTCAATATTGTACCCAAAATAATATTTTTAGAACGGAAAAAGAATTCTCGAGAGTGTTCAATAACTGGGACATGCCTGATCAATATTAGGGACATAGGCACTTCCAGTGTTCAATAATTGGGACATTTGCATTCTTCACATTGTTATTCTTTTTTTCATTTAAAATCATTTAAAAATAATTTAAAGAGTGATTTTTCGAAAGTAAAAAATATCAAAGTATCATTGGAACCTGAAAGCGATGGTTTTTTCTTGATTTTATATTTTTTTCTCACCGAATTCAATTCCCCAGATCCTTAGCTGTTCAATAATTGGGACATTTACCTTACCAAAAGAATTGCTGAAGTATAGAAAAAAAATTGTTTATTGAATAACTAAAAAACAATCGATTTTTCGGAGATGGTTTAAATGTACGAAACGTAGAAAATAATTTTCTCTATATTTTCGTTCCTATGGACCACCCTTGAATTTCGCTTTTTCGAACCCCTCTCAGGGGTTGAAAATTCAAAATGAAATTCTGGGAAAACTATTGACTGAAAATAAAGAGATACGAGTTTGACGCTGTGGACAAAAATGTAGCTGAGGGTTCAAGCTACAAATTCTTCTACGGCGGCGAAATCGTGCGGTCGATAGTTTTCCCAGAATTTCATTTTGAATTTTCAACCCCCCGAGAGGGGTTGGAAAATCAAAATGGTCCATAGAAACGAAAATATAGAGAAAATTATTCTTTACATTTCGTACATTTGAACCATACCCGAAAAATCGATTGTTTTCGAGTTATTCAATGAACAATTTTTTTTTCCGTATTTTAACCATTTTTTTAGCGTGAAGATATTATCGGAGAGTGATGATCAAATACTCGATCGACGCGTCTTTTCAAGAGCTACAACGTTCCCATTTGAACAAACAGTGTACGATTTTTTTCCAAAGAGTTATTGAATTAAAACTGATTTTTCAAAATTTCACCCCACTTTTTCACCCCCAAAATGAACTTCCACGACTTCGGCGCTGTGGACAAAACTAAAGCCCGGATTTTTCTGCACATTTTGTCTCACGGCGCCGACCTCGTAGGGGCTGTAGTTTCGCATTAATCCACCCCCATCCCCTTTCATCCCCTAAAAAAATCCTGCACCCCGATTTTTAGGTAAACTTGGTTTTAGCACCCGCGGCACCTACAAAATCACCTGCCAAAAAAAATAGCCTTTTCCTAATTTTTTCCGACGATAAAAATGATAGTTTAAAAATTTATTTTCTGTTCTTCATGAGTGCTTTGATTTAACATAAAAAAATCAGACTGATCAGTGTATTTTAACCATCGAAAAAAAAAATCGCGAAGATCAGGTATTTTTCGACCCGTTACACTGTGATGGTCCCTTAATTGCTCACATTTATTTTTTGCTGATTTAGGCTACGAAAATCACTCAAAGCTTTTTTTCTTATCCGTATCAGAAATCCGCGCCCTAAATCCACGAAAAAAAATGTCTATAGTAATAAAAAGAAAGAAAGAAAAATTAAAAAAAAACAATTTTTCATCGAATTTCAACGATGGAAACTTCAACGTCATCTTTACTTCGTTTTCTCGTTTTTTTAATTCCGTTTTTCTCATTTTGTTTTTTTTTCGTTGTGTCGATAAATCGCGATTCGCAAACGCGAGCGGATTCCACGCGGTTGGTTTTTAATTTTCATGCTCCTCGTGCTATTATTCTTTAGTAAAGAAAACGATAATAACCGAACGACGGGAAAAGGTCCCGTTTAGCTGCATACAATCAAATTAATATTTTCGTGCCTCCGTCGGAGTTACGCTACGTCTCGTCACTATGGGAGGGAAAGAGACTTTAAATATCGGGAGAAATTACTAGATCTCGCGACGGCGATCCTGCTAAGAATCATTGCAAAGTAATATTTTTTCAATATCACGTACTCTGGTCATTGAGAAGAGGCCTTGCCACAATGGACGTTAAAAGAATATTGACAAAATCCATTACATATTACTGAAAGAGAAAAAGAAATTGGCCGCTCGGATCCGTTCCGATTTTGCGTTTTTTTGTCTTCGTTGAAATTACGACCCGCTCGCCCTTATCGACTCAGCGGAAAACATGCTTCTTTACGTGTAAAAGTTATACGTCATTTGCGCGTTATATTATTTGGTATTTTAGCGAAAACGGGGATGCAAATCGTGACACGTTCATTTTTCATTCCACAAGTCCATCGTATATATGTAATTTTTTTGTTTTTCATTATCTCTTTCGCAAATTTGTCGCAGTTATTATTGTCGTGCACAAACGACACGGAATCAATATACCTCTACAGTGGTATGGTCCCCTGAGTTTCGTCCGGTTTCGTAATGGAGTTTAACGGTATCACATTTTCCTCGATACTCGTCCTAGACCAATTCTTTATCTGAAAATACATTCTTTTCTACACGAGCGAACACATCGTTTGCATGCGTGCATATATATATATATATATATATATATATATATATATATACATACATATATACACGCTGACAATTATAAGATGGCCATGTGTTTTTCAAGGGTCTGGCGCAGAGATTTTGCGGCCGAGAAAAATATGATATTTAATGGTGTTTCAAGTCCTTTTCGAAAAAACAATATAGCGCATTTTCGTAATAACTAGTATTGGCCCGAAAAAATATAACATTCTGGCAAAAAAATCAATCTTCCATTTTGAGGTCAGCAGAATGAAGATAATTAAGGGGCTAGGCTACTGTAAAAATTTCAAAAATCCGTCCATTTTTTTCATCAGTTATTAACAATAATGATGTCAGTTTCCTCGAAAATCCGAAAACATTGAATTTTCTCCATGATTGGAATATGAGAACGTAAAAAAGCTCAGTCAAGTCAGCCATTATCTATTTTAGGAAAAAAAACTCGTTTTTTTGTTCCAGATCAACCTAGTGGCCAAAATCAAGTACGTTGAGCCCGTCTCGTTCGAAGGTCCTTCACGAGATTGTTCATAACATCTTGAATTATTAATGTTTTTTTAAAATGAAATTTGATACACAACGTTGTTAATGTACGTACGAATAAATCTCTGAAGGATTTTTCAATCATTTTACTTATTCCGTGAAAATTGATTTTTTTAAATGACCATGATTTCCGGGTCGTCACAGTAGCCTGGCCCTTTAATTTGCGGATACGAAACACTCGAAAAAAAAACTTCTTTGCAACTACATAAAATTCTATTTGTCCACTTTAAAATGATTTTTTTCTTTGCGAGATGCACCAAAAAGGTTTTTCAGAAGTGTTTTGTATTCGGAAATTAATTATCTTCTTTCTCCTGTGCTCAAAATGGAATTTTGATTTTATCCAGAATGTTCAATCCTGGAAAATTCTATTCTTCACAAAAATACGCTGTAATATTTTTTGAAGAATACTTGAAAACCAAATTGATATGATGATTATTTTCAGTCGAAAAATTTCTGCGCAAGACCCTTAAAAATCACACGGTCCCTTTACAATTCTCCACCGTGTATATATATGCAGTATATGCACACAATGGACACAGGGACAATAGGCACGATAGCCCGTTTCTACGACGTGCGATAGCGTACCTATTATTTCAGACGGGACTTCATTCACTCTAGATGTACAAAATTATTTATTCCTTTGTCTGGCATTTAGAAAATTCATTCACAAAAGTACGAGAAATTTCAATCACCAAAATATTCTCCAAAAATGTCGATTATCTTAAGTTGTATAAAAATATTTCGTGAACTTTTATAGGCTTTCAAACGTACCAAAAAAGCAGCAAATTAATTTCTACGCTTGATAAATCAAATTAAAATCTTTCGTCTACTTGTACAAATTAATTTTGAAAACTGCCAGAAAAAAGAGTAAAATATAATTTATACATCCAATGTTTCGTCCGTCTTCCAATATTTTTCGAAAAAACGAAAGATTCTCTTAAAAATAAAGGAAAAAAAAAACGTCACTCCGCGAGTTTTTAATTATGATGCTTGATTGAGAGCCATGTGTATGTGTGCGATGATGTTATATGCGTGAAACACGTGAAACAATGAATGACGCTCGCCACCATATTAAAGCCACATCACACAAAAAAATTTCACTGCCGCGTGTTCCCTCGTCCATGAAATAAAAATTAATTTGCGCCAACTTAAATGAAACGTGAAATCGTGACACCCCTGAGCGACGAAACTCGGCTTAAGTACTCGATAAATTAATTTACGGGCTAATAATAATAATAATAATAATAATAATAATAATAATAGTTTTAACGCTAATAATAATAATATTAATATGCTTGCTTTCGATTTTCCAGTAAGACTATGGTAACAGTTTGTGCGAAAGAGGAACAACTACAAACGTTACGTTATTGTGATTGGTTCACGTATCAGCCTTTCGAACTATCGCGACGAGCTTCTAATGAGCTCTGATCCAAGACAATTTTACTTCGAAAATTGCATCTTGGAATATTGAATATTTTACGTAATTCAAAGTTATGGCGAATTTACCATCAACAACGATTATTAACAGTGATCTCATATCTCTCCCTTGTTTTAAGGTGGGAGATACCTTGAGGCAAGGAAAAAATTTGCCCATTTTCATGATTCTTTTTAAAGGAAAGATTTATTCTCCTTTTGTGAGACTTAGGGTATGTTTCGTTACTACTTTTGGCTGTTACATGGTATTTATGTTTTATTAATCTTCAAAAATGGTGGGGGTATGGCACGGTTTTCTAAACTTCATTTTCAAAACTGGCGTGACGCATAGCTAAAAAACGAACCGACCGCTTCTGATGAAACTGGGGACAAATATTTTTAACCTTAGTGTCGAAAACATGCCGATGAATGTTTGTGAAAATAAAAAAGAGTATTTTTTTATTGCAAAGTGTAGCCTATTTTGTAAAATACAATTTTTTCGTTTAAAAGTATACCGTTTCGTCAATTTTCAACATTTCTCACTTTGTGTTGATTCATATTCTGCGTATGAGTGTTAAGGGGGGTAATTCTTTAGATAAGTCACGCTTCCAAAAAAGATTGTTTGCTATTTTCTCATTTATTGGGTTATAAACGATGATATTCAGTCGGGGGAAGCTGAAACTTCTTATTAACAAATTTCTTACGAGCGAAAAATCGTTAAAAATAATCTCGAATTAAAAAAAAACCCAAAGAAAACCAATATAAGCGTCTAAATGTTAAAAAATACCCGATTTTATCACGTTAAGCGAACTTCAAAACCCCGTAGCTTTTTATGGGGGAGGGAGAGATGAATTTCAGCTTCTCCCGACTGAATATCATAATTTATAACTGAATAAATGAGAAAATAGCAACAAAAAAAATGTTAGGTTCACTTTGCGGCAGTCACTCATCTAAAGAATTACCATATATTTAAGGATGTTATTAGTCATATCTTCGAGTAAAGAAAAAAAAAAAGTATATTAAAAAATTATACAAAGTGGTGGCGCTGGAGCCATTCTCGCGAGGCATTTTGACTTAGGGTCCGTCTATATATTACGTCATTCTAAATTTGGGGGGGGGGGAGGTTCGTCTGCGGATGACGGTAAATGATAGATGAGGGGGGGGGGGGGGGGCGTTTCGAAATTGACGTCATTCTTGTGATACCAGTTACTTCAAAATGTACAATAGTATATTGTACAACTAGAGTAGTTTCCCCGCATGAGTGATGAAAAATATTTTGCAAGTACCTAATGGTATTAATTATTGAACTCATTATTTATTTATTTATTACATAAGGTTTGTCTACATTATATTCGAGAACTTCAAATAACAGCGTACCTATGAAAATAGTTCGATCGAGCCAAAATGAATATGGGGAGGATACGGAGATATTACCCGTGATCCAGGATTTGCAAGAATGGGTGAAAGCTCCGTGGGAGCTATTCAAAGAAAACTAAAGAATAGGGAAGAATAATATTATTATATTAATGAAAATTGCCAAAGTACAAAATAATAAAAGATGATTCTATAACAAAATGTGGGAGCTATCCAAAGAAAACTAAAGAATAGGGAAGAATAATATTATTATATTAATAAACATTGCCAAAGTACAAAATAATAAAAGATGATTCTATAACAAAATGTTTTAATGTTACCCAATTTTTCTCAAATCCGCAAATGTTTTAATTTTGCCAAACTGGTAATGACGTCAGTTTTGCGAGAGGGGGGGGTCATTAGGAAATGACGATAGGATGATTGTAGGGGGGGGGGGGTCGAAAATCAGCAAAAATCGATGACGTAATATATGGACGGCCCCTTAAGAGGCTTTGTGGCACGCAGTATAACCAACGCAAATTTGAATGTGGATTTTTTTTTAATTCTATTAATTTACATGAGTATGGCTAGAGAAATACGTAGGGGATTTTGAATATATTAATTTTTGTGTATTTGGCAAGCATTTAAAGTAAAAACTCAATTTTCGAACGAAAAAAGGACAGTCATTTGTGAATAAATAATGTTATAATTAACTCATGGAAAATCCCGTACTTACATCTCTTCGGAATGTTATTTTAAAGATGTGCTCAAAATTTGGAGCGAATAGAATGAAAATTGATGGAGTTATGCTGCGTGGCGTTTTGAAAAATTGTCTTCTGAGTAAAACGGTCGACGTCTTACACGGGCCAGCGGGATTGTTTTAAAAGGTACCAAAAATTTTTCCCCTTATTCTAGATGGTTCGAAGCAACTCTTGAGCCGATTTAAAAAAATCAATTTTTTGAAAATTCTACAGTGGTGTTACCCCTTAAGCCGATAGAAAAATCAATTTTTTTTTTAAATTCTAGAGCGGTTACCCCTTAAGCCAGTGCAAAAATCAATTTTTAAAAAATTCTACAGTGGTTACACCTTAAGACAATTAAAAAAAATCAATTTTTTTTTCATAATTCTACAGTGGTTACCCCTTAAGCTTATAAAAAATGATTTTTTTTTTAATTTTGCAGCGGTTACCGCTTGAGTCAATAAAAACATCAATTTTTTAAAAATTCTACAGTTTTTACCCCTTAAGTCATTGGAAAATTTTTTTCTTCGAAAATTCTACAGTGGCTACCCCTTAAGCCAATAAAAAATAAGTTTTTTGACAATTCTATAGTGGTTACCCCTTAAGCCAATAAAAATCATTTTTTTGACAATTCTACAGTGGTTACTCCTTAAGCCAATAAAAAATCATTTTTTCGATAATTCTACAGTGGTTACCCCTTAAGGCAATAAAAAATCTTTTTTTTTCGAAAATTCTACAGTGGTTACCCCTTAAACCAATAAAAAATCAATTTTTTGAAAATTCTACAGTGTTTACCCCTTAAGGCAATAAACAAATCAATTTTGTGACCATTTTACAGTGGTGTTACCCCTTAATGAAAGCAAAATCTTCGTTGTTTTTTTTCGGATTAATTCCGCCGTCGGTACGTATCACGCTGTCTGACGACATCCGCCGCAACGCGTTTAGAAGACCGTGCCACACCGCCGCCATTTTTAAAGATTAATCATTTAAAAAATACCATGTAACAGCCAAAAGTAGTAATAAAACATACCCTAAGTCTCATTAATAGTGACGAAATCTTTCCTTAAAAAAAAGAAAAGAAAATCAGCAATTTTTTTCCTCGCCCAAAGGTTTCTCCCCCTTAAAATAAAAATTTCGGTTGTTTCTTCGTTCATTTCTTATTACGGTCAATCGAGCAATTTGGCGGTGACTCTCTCGACGTAAATGGTCTCCGGTCTTTTGGGTCGGCCGAAAGAGGTCATTAGTGGATAAGTTTCCCGTAGATCGAGGCTCGTCGGTCTCGAGGGTGGTAAGTTCGTAGTTGAAAAATTGTCATTACCGCGAGCCTCGATCGGATCGCGATAAGGAGGCCTTGGAACTTCGTTCGTGCGTATCTCGTTGATACCGGTTATGGAAAAATTCGTCTCCAACAATTGTTTCCCGTTGGACGATCGTCGTCTGCGCGTCTGTCCGTCGGTTTTCGTTAATCTTCCTAAGGGATTTCTTACCGGCGTTGGCCTTATGATTATCTCGGAATCGTCGACGACCATGAGGTTCGTCGTTCCTATATTTTCGTCGTTGTCGCTCGACGCTTTTTTCGCTTCTTCGACAACATCGACGTCGTCATCCTCCTCGTCTTCCTCTTCCTCCTCGCGTTCCTCGAGTTCCGGCTCTTCCGTCAGGTCCTCCATCGACTGTCGGGGAAAAAAGTCGAGTCAACGTGAAATTTCTCGAGGCCGGTAGGATTTTGAAAACTGCACAGCCAGGGCACCACAAGTAGCAAAGAATATTCTTTTTTTTTTTGGCAAATCTATTTTTTCCAAGCTATTGAAAGATCTAGTTTCCCGTGCGAATTTATTGGCAAGAAGGCCCCAATTCATGCCAGGCACTGTCGACGAAGGTGATGACATTGGCGTAGCCAGGAGTTTTTATCAGGGGAGAGGGGGGGGGCTGACAAAAAGTGGGTTCGTTCATAATCATTTTCAAAAAGTCAAATTTACATCATAGTCGATAATCACGTAATGCACATAAAATATGAAGCTCCAGTCACACGTTCATGTTAGCATTAGTATCAAACTCTTGCAATACCTTAAAAAATAACCAACTAATTTTTCATCATTTTTTAACCTTTCCTTGTCACACGTATATATGGCCACGAGTTTGACACACTGGGTAAATTTGACCCGGATAGTATTTTATCCACTTGCCATTAAGGTCTTATATACGCAAAAGTTTCAAATTTTTTAATAAAAAAAAATTTGATTCCATTAGCCTGAACGGTTAGGAATGTTGTAAGTTTTACAGAATTAAAAAAATTCGAAAAAATTGTTAAAGTTACAGCATTTACAGCGTATTATACATACCGCGCGCCGCGCCCGATCGCCAACTTCAAAGCCATTTTTCCACGATTCACTTTTGTGACTCTTGTGAAAGTTCTAACTCTTGAACGAAGGATCAGATCGCTTTGAAATTTTTACAACAAATTCTTAGTATCATCACCTATCGTGTGAACAACAGAAACAAAAATTTCAATGACACAAAAAAATATAAAAAATAAAATACCGACAGAAAATTGAGTAAAAAAATTTAAGTTTCGAATTTTTATTATAATAATTTTAAAAAAAATAATATTGTTGGTTCACACTGAAGATACATTCATTGTGCAATTATAAATATGTTCATTTTTTTCAGACACCTACATCGATGCCGAGAACTTTTACCATTAACGCGCGCGCAAAAAAATACATTGCTTTGTTATGTTATATCTCCGCCATTTGTTAATATTTCTGATTTTTTTTTACATATATTTAACCATGTGCATAAATGAGCTGTAAAAAATGTTGTCAATATATGCGTCATTTTTTTTAACCGCGTCTGGAAAAGTACGTTTGAAAATCGGCGAAATCGCAAATATGAGGCCTCAAAATTTCTTTAGGGGTTAGGCCACTCTAGAGGCCGAAAAAATAGGCTTTTTGGGGATGCTTTTTTTTTTCAAAAAAACTACAAAATAAATCGAGATTACAAAAAAGGGTGTTTATCATACATATCAGTGACTGTATACAATAATTAGTATGTATATAATAAATCTGACGATTTTTTAGGCAAATTTTTGGAAAGTAAAAAAAAATACCTAAAAAATCGTCAGTCAATTGTTAATAACAAATGAACTATGCAATATAAAAGAAAAAATCCTACGTACTTCCATAGAAAACGTATTTTTCAATATATATTCAACATTTCAAGTGAATCGGTTGAAAATTGACTGAGTTATGTTTCCGGCCAATTTAAAAAATGCAGTTTTGAGATAAACGCGGCATAGCCGCCATTTTGAAATTAATCGCTTCAAAAAAATTATTGTATACAGTCACTGATATGTATGATAAACACCCTTTTTTGTAATCTCAATTTATTTTGTAATTTTCCTGAAAAAAAATCCCCAAAGCCCATTTTTCGGCCTCTAGAGTGGCCTAAGGCCTTAATATATCTGCATGATTGAAATTCGGAAAGTATACAATTGAATTGTTGTAAAAATGATTGAAAACTTTTAATTTTGTGAAAGTGAGGATTTTATTCAAAATTCGACCGGGTCAAAATGACCCAGTGTGTCAACGAAGGGTTAATCCAGTCACCAGTCTAAACTTTACTTTCAATAGGTACCTACCGAATTAAATAAGTCTTATCTTTATTTTTTTTCTGCAAATCGGCCGAATACTTTTGTTGTTGTTTTTTTTCAACAAATTCATTGTTTATGTTGAGCAGTGACCTATGAGGGAAGCCTTCTTGAAGTATTGTGCTTCTAAGCCACGCTTTTGTCCTCCTCGTGGCAGAAAAACTCCTCTCATAGCCGGCGGAGGTCACTGGGAGTATTATTGCTCTTTGGAAAAGTTGATATACTTTAGGGCAGCACTCCTTTTCAATCTGCTTTCTCAAATTATCAGCATTCATATAATCATTTTTAAATGAAAGTATATTTTTCACGACCATCGCTTCAGCTTCTACAGCTCACGTATCAATTGTTAAGATCTTAAAATAATTATTGACGAATTCCCCCCGTTCTTTATATTCAATGAAAAAAATGCGGAAACCGCATGAGCTAACAGTCAATTCTCAAATCGGCGTTTTAGATTCACAATGATATTGTCTGTTATTAGGTGTACAAATAAGTTTTAGGACACTTCGATTTTGTATCATAACAGCTATTCTAAATTAATTCAAAGGTCCCGCTCACTTATCATAGATGGCGCTTGATATGTAGTATCGAAACGTAAAGGAGTCATAAACATAACCTATAAATTCTGTAAATTAAACATGCAGACCGATAAGCTATTTATTAGACACTGCATTCGCTATGAATTCCATCAAGGAAAAAGTGTTAGGAAAGCGTGTGAATCGATATGTTCTGTTCTTGGAGACAACATTGTATCTAAAAGTACATGTGAGTATTGGTATAAGCGATTCAAAGAAGGTGATTTCGACGTTAGTGACCGTGAACGCACGGGGCCTCCTGTAAAGGTGGACGATCAGGAACTGCAAGCGTTGCTGGATGAAAACTCTTGTCAGACGGAGAAACAACTTTCGGAACAGCTTGGAGTAACTCAACAAACTGTTTCTTATCGTTTAAAAGCAATGGGTAAGATTCGAAAAGGAACAAAGTGGGTACCACACTTTCTGACTCAAGAAAATACAAACAGCCGTCTTAACATTTGTGTGAGTCTTTACAAGCAACATAGAAAGTCTTTCTGGTGGAAAATTGTGACCGGCGATGAAAAGTGGATTTATTTTGATAATCCGAAACGCAAATATCATTGGGTTGACCCCGGCGAGCCGACAACATCCACGCCAAAGCGTAATGTTCATTGTAACAAAGTCATGCTGTGCATATGGTGGGATATGAAAAGCGTACTGTATTATGAACTTCTCAAACTTGGTCAAACAGTTACTACCGATCGCTATTGTCATCAATTGATGCAAGTGAATCAAGAAATTGAGAAGAAACGTCTATTTTCTGGTAAAGGAAAACGTCCAGTAAAACTGCTCCATGACAACGAGCGGCCTCATGTGGGTAAACCGGTCAAGGATACGTTACTAGCGCTTGGATGGGAAGCTGTACCACACCCCGCGTATTCACCAGACTTAGCCCCATCTGATTATCATTTATTCCGGAAAATGCAGAAAGATTTGTCTGACGTGCGATTCAAAACATTTGAAGAAGTGGAAAAATGGGTCGCTAAATTTCTCACCTCGCAAGACGAAAGTTTCTTTGCGAAAGGCATCCGCGAGTTACCTGAGAGATGGCTGAAGGTCATTCAGTGCGATGGAGATTACTTCGATGAATAACTGTGTTTTACTTCTTTTTTAATAAATCTTGAAGTTTTTGAAAACTGTCCTAAAACTTATTTGTACACCTAATACTTGGTAGTGCATGTTGATCTCCCAGTATTGTTCTGGTTGTGTATCGGCCGGCAAATCAAATGAATTTCTTTTGCCACAATTAACTTGTGAAATTTAGATATCTATTTAATTTACCTAATGAAATAGCTACTTTTTACACTAGTCACGATATTACGGGGAAAATAATTCAAGTTTTATTCAATTATTTCTTCATGCTTGCTTGGGTGAAACGAATAAAATCAATCGTATATTTCAATTGAATTGTTTTAGATCAGGCTCTGAGATATCGGGGGAGTTGTGCCCTTTCCTGGCTACGCCAATGGGTGCTGAATAAATTTTTTTCCCAGAAAAAAAAATTAAAATCATTCCTTTCGTCGATCTAATATTTTTTTAAAAATGCAAGCACTCCTAGAAGCCAAACTCCACAAGCTTCCAAGCTCTACGCGTGTACAGAGCGTCAGACCGAGAATTCGGGCCCTCGATGCCTCGTGCATCCGTGCATCCGAATCGTCAAAATTCGACACTTCGTTCTTTCCAACGAACTGTTCTTTTTTTCGTTTCTCGATATATCAATGGATATCGTTAGTAGGTGATGCAGCGAGCGAGTGCTCCGGATGCTCGGTCGTAACCGCGTACGTTTCCATCGAAAGAAGAAGAGATAAATGTGGAAAAAAGATCTTTACGAATGGATTCGGTTTCGCAGGTTTAGGAACGCTGCCTGTATTTACCCCTAGGAGCTCCTTCTTCTCGGATTCTTCGTCTGCTGAAACAAAAACGTTTCGCGTGTATCGGTTAATCGAAAACGGATTATTCGTATTGAATGCGAAAAATGGTCGGGTAGCACAGTCCTCAAATCCTCATTACCAAAAAGTAACATTTTTGGTTATTTCCTTACTTGTAATGTTACTAGTCACTTTAATAATAATTGTTTTTATTAAATGTATTACGTATTATTTATATTTAATTTGTGATAATTATTGTCAATAATAGTCAGTAGAAATCACTAGAAATTGGACACTCTAGATACTCATTTAAGCATTGGAGTTGACCTTGAAATCAGGTCGACGCCTGCATTCCAAAAAAGTTAACAATAAGGCGACCGGAATGGAGATCTTGGCAAAACCTTCAAAGTTTGTGTCTGGCCTTTTTACGAGCTTTTATTTAACTTCACTTTTTGTAAGACGAAAAATGGAAAATCGACATTTCACCCACTTGCCGACTATTTAGAGTTCTGAAATTTTGTAAACATGCATCTGAAAGGTGACAATGCATGATTTAGCTTCAAAAAAATATACATAATATTTTCCACTATTTATGTAAAATTAGCGATATCTCTTTCCATATAAAATCTCACTAACACAAACAAACAAATTCGTAGCCAACTGGGTTTGTATGTGAAAAGTTTATGTGCAGCAATTGGTCCTAACTTCAATCCCAATTACAGGCTTTGTTATTTTTTACAATCATTCCATATTGTACAAACTCGTAAACTAGTAAACTACTAGCAACAACTTACTAGTAAAATCAATTAAAGACTAAAAAGCAGGAAATCATTTATATGTAAAAAATATATTTAAAAAAAGCTTTTATTTAATGTAATAAAAAGTAGAAAACAATTTGTTTACCAAGTCGCCCTTATGTGACTATAAATAAAAGCTTGGGGCGCTCAAAATTTAGACCTATAATCGTTAATTTACATAAATCCGTTAACTTATTAACTGTCTTTAATTTACTGTAAAACAACCTTAAATTTCTTAAATAAAAATCCTGAAACTGACTATAAAGGTGTGATAATAATTTCTCTAATTACCGTTGTACCAAATTAAATCCAGATAATGAAATTGAATTGATCAAATTTATGAAACATTTAAAAAGTTGAGCGCCCCAAGCTTTTATTTATAGTCACATATAGGTGACTTGGTAAAAAAAAATATTTTCTACTTTTTAGTACATTAAATAAGAGCTTGTTTTTTTAAATATTTTAATTTTTGAAATAAATTTTTTTGTCTCACATCGATATTTATAGGTTTTTCGAGCGTCAATTTTGTAGTAACTAACCGGGTATATACGAATGTATAGGCACAATAATTATCTTATTTACTAATTCTGGTTACTTTTTGGAAATTGAGGGAAAAGTAACTTCGTGGATACTTTTTGGGGGTGACAAGTTCGGATAATATTGCCAATTAATGTAAATTTGATCGATTTCCCCAATAAGCAAGAAATTCTCCAACAATTCCTTTATTTACTAGCAATTTCCTAGTTACTTTTCGGGGACTGGGGGGAAAAAGCAACTCCGTAGTTACTTCTTGGGGCGACAAATTCTCCGTTCGTGTTAGCCCGCCCGAATAATATTGCTAATTAGTGTCGATTTTTTCAATATTTCTATCACACTCCGCGATGAGTTTAACGAGCCAACTTTACTTCGTTAAGGGATCATCACAGTGTACAATATTCAAAAGATCGATTTTTTTTTGTATTATCCGATAGTATAGGCGATTATGAACATGGACCTGGCATCGCCGATTGATCGTAATTAGACAATTGATACGAAAATTACGCACTCGTAACTTTGAACGCGTTTTTTTCGAAATGTCGTTTTTCAAAACCGTGTATACACTCATAGGAAGAGTTTTCAAGCTATCCGTCTCAAATTTTGACAAAACATTCTTTATCTTGCCATGGAATCTTTTTTTGTTTGAAATCTTCATATTGTTTTTTAACGAAAAACTCGAAAAAATAGGCTAAGTTCGATACTTTTTTTTCAAACCGCCGCCATTTTGTCAATTTCGTTGTAAAAAAATCCTTTATAGCTAGATAGCTGTTTTCATGCTGATTAGAAAGTGAGATGCAGTCAGAATTTTCAAAAAAACGATTTTTTAAAAACATTTTCTTGAAGTACGATGTTTCGAAAATATTCCCTGAAAATTTCAAGTCAATGCGATGAGTAGTTTCCGAGTTATCCCACAATTAGTGGGATATCAGATCAGACAGAATGTGGGACAGTGGGACAGTGGGACAGTGGGACAGTGGGGATAGAATGCGGGACAGTGGGACAGAATGTGGGACAGTGGGACAGAATGTGGGACAGTGGGACAGAATGTGGGACAGTGGGACAGAATGTGGGACGGTGGGACAGAATGTGGGACAGTGGGACAGTGGGACAGAATGCTACGAAGACAACAACAAATTGATATTTTGGATGCTTCCACATCGGCAGAAGCTCTATTGTATGGGCCAGGAATTGATGATTCGGTGTAAGCAATTTTTTAATTAGTATTTCTATACATAAATCAAGTGTAAAATTGGAAAACTCTTTCAGAAATTTTCAAAAATTTATGACTCAAAAACTATGAACTTTGGCAAATTTTATAGAGAATACTTTCGTTTTAAAATTGCCCAAAATGTTTAAAAAAATAATTAATCCAGAAAAAAATTGATTTTTTGAAAAATTGTTTTAACAATTGGCTATAAACAATTGAATGCTCGACTTTTCGGCAAAACATTGTGATATGCGGATTCAGCGGATCAAAATACATAAAAAAGTTTATCTTCATCCATCGAACTCAACATTTTACGATCATATAATACCGCATCCACATCGAAAAACTTTAAACGCGTTTTTCTCGAAACTATGTTTTTTAAGTCGGTGATCACTATAATTCAAAAACCATTCGATGGATTTTAATGAAATTTGGTGTGCTTATTGATAGCATTAAAAACTAGTCCTTAATCGAAGGATTTTCATTTTTCTTGAAAATTTCTATTTTTTTAAACAATTAACGAGCGATTTTTCGGTCGAAAATCGAAAGTTATCTGTCGGAAGCCGCCATCTTGTTAATTTTTTAAAGAAGCTTCGATTAAGGACTAGATTTATTATTAAACTAATGATTTTGTTTTGGTTTTTTTATTTCAGATGATCCGGTAAAATTTTATGATCGTCACCGCAAAGCACTACATGCCGAAGGGGGTCTGACAAAGATGTCGATATTTTTATAAATAATCAATATCTTTCTTTGGAAATTTGTACAAGTCAAGTTGAAATATAAAATAAAAAGACTGTGTAACCACTTTTGTAAAACAAACTTAATTACTATATAAAAAAAAATTATCAACAATGCTCGTTTTTTCACGCCTCTGACTGCATCTCGCCTCTTAAGGGCGGGGTAAAGTATCAAAATTTTTTTCTTTTCATTAAAATTTTTTTTTTTAAATGAATGCATAATATATCAAGAATATTGTGTTAAAATTTCAAGTCAATCGGAGTAAAATTGACGAAGTTATGAGTATTTGAGCGTCTATTGCTCCATGCCGTTCTCTTCTCTTCTGCGTTTTTCAAACCGTTTTTCTGAGACTTGTCATATTTGAAGTCCGTGTGCACGATAACTCAAAATCTACTGGACCAATCGCTTTGAAATTTTGCACAGTACTTCTTCACATAATTCACCAGGTATTGTCGAGAGCTTTTTTGTTTTTTATAATAATTACTAATTTTTCAACAACAAATTAGCCGATTTTTTTAGCGAAAATCGGGTTTTTGGCTCCCAAGTGCTACGAAAAATCGAAAAAAAAAAAATCCTCCCGTCATTACCTCGAGAAACATCTCCTTTAACAAATGCATTTTGACTTTTTCGTTTCAAATGATTCTGTTGCGAGTTATGGTGCACACCGCAAACCAACTTTTTTTCGAGGCGCCTCCGGGGTTTAATTTTCACTCGCTCAATTTTGAATATTTTGCAATGCAAATTTAGGAGAATGTTGTTCAAATGTTACTTTATTATATGTAAATTTTTCAATAAACGAACACTATTCGTTACGCCAAAAAAAAATCTTAAAAACATGCCCTTTTTTTCGCCGAATTAACTTTACCACGCCGTTAATAATCTTAAAAAAAAAAAAAAATTCAGATAATATTCACGGCCGGATTTGAAATCGTTAAAAAAAATGTAAAAAAAAAATAAAAATGTATTTTCTGTTCTTCATGAGAGCTTTCCTTTTTCATTTAAAAAATGGGACTGATTGGAATTGGACACTGTGATGATCCCATAATTATCTATGCGGATACGGACCTTTAATCACAACTTTTTTGTCATTGACGGCGTCATTTTTCTGCTGCTCGGCAGATGGCACGGGTTTGTAATCCTTGTTGATGCTTTTGGCGTGTGTCCCGTTGGGTCGTTTCTCGTCTTCGATGGTGGTCTTGAAGCCGACGGTTTTACCGCCCCCGGAGGATGCGACCGAGTCGGTGTACGGCTGCTGCCATCTCTGGGTGCCCGAGGGTGAACCACCACCACCGGCGCCGCCGCCACCGCCGTTGGCGGCGCTGCTGGCCGCGGCTCTTCTGCGCTTCCGGTCGCGCCTCGCGCTACGAAACACCTCGTATATGCAGCCAAGGACAGCCCCGACGAAAACGCAACAGAGCGCTATGAATATGTATGTTCCGGCACCCTGTTCCTCCTTGGTCTCGTCCGGATAGAGAGACTTGTAGAGTACCCGCTCAGGTGGATCTTCCACCCAGGCGCGATCGCGACCCTGCTGGTGGTGAGAAAAAAGAAACGGTAAGCGAGTAGTTCTTGAACATGCGAGGAACACGAAGGTCCAGATGTCACGTGAGTCAATCAAGAGTTAGGATAAAAACACTCACCACGCTGTCGTTCCGCGGGGGCTCGGGGCCTCGCGGCTGAGCGTGAAAGACCGCGCACTGCGCGCTCCTCACACCGGCCGGCATCGTCGCCCTTACGGTCTCGCTGCCTTTCTTCGTGAACAGCATGTACTCCTCGAGGGGCTTCATTCCCGCGCCACCGTTCATCGAAACCACCACGTCTGGAACGAACGCGTTGGGGGAAATATTGAGGCGGGACATACATTTAGACAGGAAAAAAATGAGCAATATTGAGGGATTTTTTAAACTAAGAAATAATGATTCTACAATTATCAAACTTTAGGTAAAAACATTGAACCAATATCATTGGTATTATTGAATGAAAGGCCATAGCCTTTCATTCAATAATACCAATTTTTGTTTGAATTCTTCATATTGTTTTTTAACGAAAAACTCTTGGGTAAGTATTATTGAACTTTCATTCAATAATCCCGGGTAAGTAGGGAAAAAATGCCCCCGCATTTTCTCCAGCGAAATTTGGAGTATATTCGGAGGTATAAAGAAAAACAAATTTTCGGAAAATTTCATCCCCGTCAACGCAATGGTTTTAGAAAAATGAATTTTTTTTAAATGAGAAAACAAAATTCCGGGAACGCTTCAGTGGATCGATTCGATTTTTTTTAGTACTTGTTACGATCAAACGTATTACGAAATAAAATTATAGATCTTCTTATGTCTATAAAATTATATTTATATCTATATAATGTTGTTTGTTGTTGTAATGTTGTAATGTTGCTACATAATGTATTTATATCTATAAAATTATATTTATATCTATATATAGATGTCTATAAAATTATATTATAGACATCTTCCGAAAGATTACGGTTTAAAAAAAATAATGTTCCTTGTTTTATTTTTTCTAACTATAATCCACTTGGGGTACAATAACGAAATTTTTTTCATATAATCTTTGGGCACCTTATTAGATTATATAATTTTTTTTAAATGATCGGTTTGGTACGCCACAGTGAAAAAAAAGAAACAGACTTTATTGATATATTTTAGTTATATATCTATATAACTAAAATGTATCAATAAAGTGTGTTTCTTTTTTTTTCACTGTGACGTACCAAACCGATCATTTTGAAAAAATTATGTACAGTACTACCTCTCTAAGAGAGCGCTCTAGGGCGGTTAGGGGAAGAAATTCTCGAGAAATTCGTCGCCGAAGCCTTCCCCCACCGCTAGGTTAGCGCGCTCGAAAATCGCGCATGTGGTAGCGTGTATGTGTTTCTCCACTCGAACTCGATAAGAGAGCGCGAACGAAAGTGTTGAGAAAACTGTAAACGAGTTGCGGAAAGTGTACTGGCGTTTCGTCGTTTCATGCGTAAGTATATCTCATTGAATATTGATGTGTAAATCTTTCTTTTTCTTCGCGTTTTTTTTATTCTGCTGTTTGGTATATTTTGTTGTTGCAATATTATAACACATATGAAGGAAACATTTGTAAGACTTTCAATAATTGTTGAATTATCTTATTGTTCGCAAAAATATACGTAGTATATTCGTTATCGAAACTCGAACATATATATAGTGTACAAAAAAAATGTAACTAACTACTTGAAATTTAATTATGGTGCATGTTTTTTTCTCCGACTTTACGGCTTAAACGTATATATTATTATACAAAGGAATATTATCCATTTGACAATCGTGCGACGTGCGATTTTCTGAAATCGCTCGCGATCTCTTATCGAGTTGTCCGCGACAAACTCGAGAGGCCTCGGGTACACTGGACAGCTCGAGCTAGGTGGGGGAAGCCATAAAATGCGCTCAAGCGGAACGGCGGGGAAATTCTCTCTTAGCGAGGGCTCTCTTAGAGAGGTAGTACTGTAATCTAATAAGGTGCCCAAAGAATATATGAAAAAATGTTCGCTATTGTACCCCAATTGGATTATAGTAAAAAATAATAAAACAAGGAACATTTTTTCTACAAACCTTAATCTTTCGCAAGATGTTCTATAATTTTATTTCGTAACACGGTTGATCGGAACAAGTACCAAAAAAAAAATCAAATCGATCCACTGTACCGTTTCCAGAAAAAAATTTGTTTTCGATATTTAAAAAAAATTCGTTTTTCCAAAACCATTGCGTTGACGGGAATGAAATTTTCAGAAAATTTGTTTTTCTTATACCTCAGAACATACTCCAAATTTCGGTGGAAAAAATGCGGGGGCAAGTTTTCCCTGCTTACCCGGCTATGGCCTTTCGTTGATTCAATTGTAAAGTTGTTGGTGTAAATAAATGGATTTATTAGTTCAAACAAAACGCCATTGACTTTAATTACATGATAAAACTAAAAGTTTTTTTTTTCATTCAAAAGACATATTGTTAGCCGAGAACAATATATTATTGAAACTATCTAAAAAATTATCGCTAACAAATTATATAATTTTGAATGCATTTTCTGCAACGAATAAAAAAGCGTTTCAATTCATAACATGAATATTGTTGATTCGAGTACACAAGAAAAATTGAATTTCGCTCGTTTGATTCAGATAAAATTCCTATGGTATAGTAAATATGTTATTTTAGCTTTTTCACCATATCCGATATTGATTTTCAAGTACATTATTCGTAAAAATATTAATATATTATTTTTATTGAAAAACATTAAGCAAATATCTGAATTGGTTAGAAAATTATGCGAAAATAAAATTTGTTTCTTGCGCATTTGGTTGAAAAAATTCAACCAAATCATGGCCGAGCGCCACCGAAATTATAGGTGTGAGGAAACCCGTAGTTCTCGGAGCAACCGCCAGAAGCCGCACGCGCGCTCGTTTCTCGTAAGCGTAGCGCGAACCGGAAATCTACTTAAACGCCGGAGAAACTCTAAAGAGTATCGCTTTTTGGCCTGTGGCTAAGATCAAAGTGTAGTATCTGTTCTGATCAATCGAATATCTGATATTCTCTCCATGGATATTCCATTGGATATCTGATATTCTCTCCACTATTATCGTGGATGATCATTCTAATGCTCACTTTTTATTTAAGACTTGAAACAAATTGAAAAACTTACGCCTCATGGCATATTCGTTTCGATGTAGTAAAGAAATAATTCATTCTATTGATTATATTTTTGTACGAAATAAAAAATGTTGTAGCAACCGCTTAATTATTTCATCCATACATCTACGGATTGTATATAGAATGATTTCAATAGAATATACTATTACTTCAAGGATAATGTAGATGTTCAGAGAACAGAAGAGATTTTCAAATAAAATAATATGTTATTTGAAACGATCACATTTTCCAATATTTTATAGTATTGTAACAATCTCATATATCAGTGGCACTCCGCGATCAGACATTTATTTGAATGAACCAATATATTTTTTTTATTCAATTGGTTTTTTTTTCTCAGTGTAAGTATCACTGCCCAACATTTCTGTAAAGCGTGGATTAAAAAAGTAGTTTTTTTCCAATTTTGCATAAACAATTTTCGTCAAGTAGAAGTTACAAATATTATCAATATTTCTACCAAGTTTCAACTCAATCGGCTTAATAGTTTTTGAGTAATCCTGCACGCCAATTTCGATAATGCAGTTTTGCGAAAAACGCATTTAAAGTTCACGTCCGCTCCGAATTCGACGTTTCGAGTAGTCGGCCATTTTGTACATCGAATATATATATATATATATATATATATATATATATATATATATATATATATATATATATATATATATATATATTGGGAGTACAACTTTGCAGTGACCGTTTTTTTCAAAAGTTTAAGGCTTTATTATAAAAAAGTGGCTACATATTTTTTAATCAAAGTACTGCCCGTCGCTAGCTACGACCTCGGCCCATCTTTCAGGTAGCATTCGAATCCCGCGTCGATAAAAGTCTTGGTCCTTGGAGGCAATCCAGGAATCGACCCAATTTTTGACTTCTTCGTAAGTACCGAAGTGCTGGTCAGCCAAATCGTGTGCCATTGACCGGAACAAGTGATAGTCGGAAGGGGCAATGTCTGGAGAGTACGGCGGGTGGGATAAAACCTCCCATTTCAGCGTTTCCAAGTACTTTTTCACGACATTTGCAACATAGGGTCGGGCATTGTCATGCTGCAGTATCACCTTGTCATGTCTTACGTTGAATTGTGGCCGTTTCTCTTTGAGTGCCTTACTCAAGCGTATCAACTGACGTCGGTAGAGTTCCCCTGTGATGGTTTCGGATGGTTTGAGCAGCTCATAGTACACAACGCCCAGCTGGTCCCACCAGATACACAGCATCACTTTGGATCCGTGAATATTCGGTTTGGGCGTCGATGACGGAATATGACCAGGTAGTCCCCATGATTTTCGGCGTTTAGGATTATCGTAGTAAACCCACTTTTCATCTCCAGTCACAATCCGGTGCAAAATCCCTTCCTTTGTTGTCTTTGGAGCAGTTCCCGCAAATGCTGAGAATTCGGCTCGTAGGTTGCCATGTTTGAGTGCCAATAACTTTATAATGCATACACGTATCCGTTAGCTTTTTTAAATTGTTTACATTGGCAGAGCCTCTAGTTTAAAATGCCACTTTTTTTTATTGAGCTAGGGCCACTACTTCGGCCGCAGTGGCTTTCTAAGTAAAACGGTCACTGCAAAGTTGTACTCCTAATATATATATTTTCTAAAAGCTTGATATTCATACTAAATAGATGTGTAATTAATATTATGAGTGAATCACTTTTTCATACGAAAAAAAATTGTTAAATTCGCACATGATTTTACACGCGTTACTGTGGCCCAAGGCCTTAAATCAATCATATGTGGCACGATATGCAGAGCAAGCTTCAAAGCCGAAAGTGTTTTCCTTTTCACGATCGTGCTGACCGTTGTAGTTGATATTCAACTATATCAGCCTAATTTAACTTTATTACTAACAACCAAGAATTAACGAGCTTCGTTTTTTTTTAAATAAGAAGATATAATTGTAATATGCAAATTGTTATTTATTTTCACGAACATATCTGCGTGAAAAAAATTAGAATCCTCCAAACCTCCATCGGTAAAAATCTTCAACGCGTGAGCTCGACGAAAAATTGAAGACAAACAAATGTTTAACTGCAACTCACTGCTGAGGCATCCGATGTATCCTTTGTACGCGCTGAATCGTTGATCGGTCGTGTTCAAGCCGCCGATGTGAATTTCCGTAGCTCCCGAGGATTCGGTATCCTCCTCGTCGTCGTCATCGCCGATGTTGAGAACCGGAATAGGCAGCAATTGCACGGGTTCGCGATCGATGAGGAGGGTGGCCGTGTTATTGTCGCGAACGTAGTAAACGCTGTGTCGGGCACCGTTGAGAAAGTTGCGATCGTTGAGTCGTACACCGTAGGCCGAGCCCTCTCTGTCCTCCTCGAAGACCAGTTGGCCCTCGGACGTCAGAGCGACCAGCAAATAGTAACTTCTTCTGAAAAGTATTCGTTCCATCAATGAATCAAATTCGAAAAAAAATCATGAAGATTCTCAAAAACGGAACGGATCTTCATTTGCTCCGATAACACGAAGATATCAAAAATATTAGGTTGGTAAGAAAGTCTTGCGACATTATAGTGCTCGGTTTAAGGGGTCTTCTCACTTTAGACGCTAAAAAAGGCTATTTTCATGAATTTTTTTTTTATCGTTTATAGATATTGACATAAAAGTTGTTAAACTTTCGAAATACATTTAAAAAAATTATGTTTTTATGTAACCCATACAAAGGTCATAGCCGGGTAAGTAGGGAAAAATTGCCCCCGCATTTTTTCCAGCGTAATTTGGAGTATATTCTGAGGTATACAAAAAAAATTTCTGAAAATTTCATCCCCGTCAACGCAATGGTTTTGGAAAAATGAATTTTTTTAAATAAAAAAACATAAAAATTCCGGAAACGCTTCAGTGGATCGATTCGATTTTTTTTTTTTGGTACCTGTTACGATCAAACGAGTTACGAAATAAAATTATAGAACATCTTGCGAAAGATTAAGGTTTAAAAAAAATAATGTTCCTTGTTTTATTTTTTTTTACTATAATTCACTTGGGGTACAATAACGAAATTTTTATCATATAATCTTTGGGCACCTTATTAGATTATATATTTTTTTCAAAATGATCGGCTTGATACGCCACAGTGAAGGAAAAAGAAACAGACTTTATTGATATGTTTTAGTTATATATCTATATAACTAAAATATATCAATGAAGTGTGTTTCTTTTTTTTCACTGTGGCGTACCAAGCCGATCATTTAGTCACATATCAGACTTTATTTATATATTTTACTTATATATCTATATAACTAAAATATATCAATAAAGTGTGTTTCTTTTTTTTTCACTGTGGAGTACCAAACAGATCATTTTGAAAAAATATATATAATCTAATAAGGTGCCCGAAGATTATATGAAAAAATTTTCGTTATTGTACCCCAAGTGGATTATAGTAAAAAATAATAAAACAAGGAACATTATTTTTTTTTCAAACCATAATCATTCGCCAGATGTTCTATAATTTTATTTCGTAACACGTTTAATCGGAACAAGTACCAAAAAAAAATCAAATCGATCCACTGTACCGTTTCCGGAATTTTTTTTTTATATTTAAAAAAAATTCATTTTTCTAAAACCATTGCGTTGACGGGGATGAAATTTTCAGAAAATTTGTTTTTTTTTATACCTCAGAATATACTCCAAATTTCGCTGAAAAAATGAGGGGGCAATTTTTCCCTACTTACCCGGCTATGGCCTTTCCAACGCGTTTTTCTCGAAACAACGTTTTTCGACGGTCCGTTGATAAAATCTTCGAAACTACTGAACCGATCCTTATTCACATATTCTTTACACGTATAGCTATAGCGCATATCAAGGATTTTTCGAATTTTGATATTTACTATTTTTTTTGCCAAAAACGGTGGAACGAAGACGTTTTTTTGTTTTTTTGTAAAATGTCCGCCATTTTATTATTTTTACATATATCAAAAATCGTATATGCTCTATAGCCATTAAAGCCTTATATACACTTTTGTTATGGTCGGAAAAATGGAAAAAAATTTGATTGCATATTCTTTACGTACAATATCTCAAGAATATTCTCACCAAATTTCATAAAGATCGGAGCATTAGATTCGCAGTTATAGGTATTTCAACCGCATGACCGCGCAAGTCAAGGAACAAGAGAAGAAAGAATAGCTCGTAGGCAGTATTAAGGGGCTATACCAGTGTGACACTTAAAAAAAATCGATTATTTTTGTTGCCTTTTTCCAACGTTTATACTTTCAAAAATATCCTGTCAAAATTTCAAGGCCCTATCTCGAATAATTTTATCTTGCAAAAATCGATAGTTAAATCTTTAAACGCGTTTTTTTCGAAATGAGATTTTTCAAATTTGCTGACATTGTAACTCAACGATCAATTATCCGATTGACTTGAAATTTTAACTGACTTTTCCCCTTAAGGATCGAATTTCCAAAAACGCTGTAATTTCAATCATTGTGTCGAGGAGTGGTAATACAAAGTTTCAAGTCAATTTGACCCGATTTTTTAAATTTTCCTTACAAGCTTTGCTACCGCTTTTCGTTTAGGGTTTGAATTTCGAAAAACGCTAAATACGTGTTTTATTAATTGTGTTGAAGAACTTTAATACTAAGTTTCAAGTAAATCTTTTGATCGGATTTTTTTTATTTTGCATACAAACTTTGCCACCCTATTTCTCCCCTTAGGAGTTGACTTTCTAAAAACTCTAAAATACGTGTTTCATTTATTGTGTCAATAAGCACGAATACCAAATTTCAAGTAAATCAGACCAGATTTTTCAAATTTCCATACAAACTTTGCCACCCCTTTTCTCCCCGTAAGGGTTGAATTTCGAAAAATCCCTTCTCAATGGGTGCGTACGTCGCAAAAGCAACCTAATGTCCGAATTTCACGTAATTAGCATCAGCGGTTTTGGCTCGGCGCCGTTGAATCAGTCAGGACATGTTCTTTTATACGTATTAGGGTGGTTAAAAAAAATAGATTTTTTTTCTCAACGGAAAATTGAATTATGTTAAGAAAAAGAAAATTCTGCAAAATTCGAGGGTTCTAAACAATTTTTTAATTAGTGCTCAAACGCCTTTTTCATGTTTTTCTTCATGATTATCAGAGTATTAATTTTTTTTAATCTCGATTCAGAAAATGTTAGTTCGTGATCCAATGTAAGTCTTGATTTAATTTTTTCTGTAACAATATACAATTTTTATTTAAATATTTTGTTTACTATAAACAATTTGTATTTGCAGATTAAGAATCAATATATGTAATTCGGTTGTGAAAATGATATCAACCACTTGATGAACAAAAACACGGTGTATACATCACTGAACGTCTAACAAGAATGCGTGTTTTTTTGGAGTAATATGTTGTTTTGGAGTAAGAAAGCAAAGTCATACGGATTCGAGAGTTACAAACCGCGGCGCTGTTGACGCTACTGCACCTTTGTTTCTCTGACTGCCCGTGAGTTCTTTTCGCGATTCATTTGACTGTTTCCAGTTGTTGCTGTATTGTGGTACGTCACAGTACACGTAAAATAAAAATGTATAAAAGTTTATTCGAACGATTCGAGCTCCCGTGCAGTTTTTTCGACTTGAATCCTTCACTTTGGGACTTTAATCAGGATTATAATACGCGATTGATTACTTTTAAAAACATGCAAGTTGTGAACGACATAGCTGACCGAGCCGTTTCTTTGATGAAAGATTTGAACGGTTTAATTACGAAAAACGAAGACCAAAAACAATATCTGTTGCGAGTTGTGAGCGAGCACAGAAAAACCCATGCTTTTTGCGAGATGGGAAATTATTATGCGGCTCGATCTTCGGAGTAACTACGTGAGTTTTTCAACAATCGCATACTGTGATCCAGAATACATATTTTTTTAATGGTGGGGTAAAGTTAATTCGGCGAAAAAAGGCATGTTTTTAAGATTTTTTTTTGCCGTAACGAATAGTGTTCGTTTATTGAAAAATTTACATATAATAAAGTAACATTTGAACAACATTCTCCTAAATTTGCATTGCAAAATATTCAAAATTGAGCGAGTGAAAATTAAACCCCGGAGGCGCCTCGAAAAAAAGTTGGTTTGCGGTGTCCACCATAACTCGCAACAGAATCATTTGAAACAAAAAAATCAAAATGCATTTGTTAAAGGAGATGTTTCTCGAGGTAATGACGGGAGGATTTTTTTTCTTTCGATTTTTCGATTTTTCGTAGCACTTGGGAGCCAAAAACCCGATTTTCGCTAAAAAAAATCGGCTAATTTGTTGTTGAAAAATTAGTAATTATTAAAAAAAAACAAAAAACCTCTCGACAATACCTGGTGAATTATGTGAAGAAGTACTGTGCAAAATTTCAAAGCGATTGGTCCAGTAGATTTTGAGTTATCGTGCACACGGACTTCAAATATGACAAGTCTCAGAAAAACGGTTTGAAAAACGCAGAAGAGAAGAGAACGGCATGGAGCAATAGACGCTCAAATACTCATAACTTCGTCAATTTTACTCCGATCGACTTGAAATTCTAACACAATATTCTTGATATATTATGCATTCATTTAAAACATGAAAAAAAATTAAAATACTTTACCCCGCCCTTAAATATCGTTCGTAGTTATTATTTTTATTAAAACTACTTGAAATGATAACGACCTGTTTATGTTGCCATAGAAAATGCTACAGAGCATCAAAAGTTTTGAGAAAATTATGTTATTATGATGTCTATTGGCGGGGAAAAAAAAATTGACGAAAAATCGCAAAAAAACTCAAAAGTTGTTTGAGCACTACCTAAAAAAATGTTTAGACCTCTCAAATTTTGTATGAACAACTTTTTCATAACGTCGTGATATTTTCCGTTGAATACCGCGGAAAAAAAAATAATTTTTTTTTGAACCACCGTAACTGTATAGATTAATCTTGTGTTAAAAAAATGTTATGTTTATTTAGAAAAGGTGTCGTTTATGTCGCAAGACTTTCTTACCACCCCGATATATGCAAAGAGAACTGAAGACAAACTCACTTGTTCTCAGTTTGCAAGAGGAGCAACGCGCTGGTTCTTTGTCTGAGATCGTTGGTCGAGAATGCCAATTGAACTTTCACCTGACTGATCTCACCCTCGAATTCAAAGTCGCGTTGCAGCACGCTCTCGCCACCGAAATCGGCACCCTTCTCGTCGGCGCAGTGCTCGCCGAAGTAGGACGTGAGGGCGCAGTTGCACGAGGATTCTTGTCGCCCAAAGTCCTCGGTGCAAACGCCCAAATTTTTGCACGGCACAGCGTCGCACTTCATCTGGCAGTTGGGCAATACGCCCTTGCTGCCCTCGTGATTCGCCTCGCTCGCCAAATTCGGCAAATCAACGAGATACTCGCCGATCATGAGGCCCCGAAGACAACCGACGTAGCCCTGTATCAGAGTTCCCTCGGTACCAACACGCAGAAGATTGTCAGGATCGAAACCTCCTAGATTAACCTAAAATTCGATTTATTTGCCCCAAATTGGCGGGTCAGTGCGAACTGTCGATTTCTCGTCGCGTCCAGCTGCGTTCAAATTACGATGAAAGAAGCAGTTGCACCCACTTGAAAATAATCGGTAGGCGGCGCGGGTGGTCTCTGAGGTGCCAGAACTTCCTTTTCCGGATTGATCCAGGGCTTGTTCGAGTACGAGTCGAGAAGAAACGGCACCGCGTCCAGCGTGACGTTGTGCTCATTGACGTGAAGTGTCGTAGATTTTTCGCTCCTCACGATCGCTATTTGCACCGATATTCCTGTATTTACACCTGCAGGGAACAAAATCACAAAAATCAATATCCGTAAGAGACGAAACGGTTGGGAGTGCCCATAGTTCGCGTAAAGCGCCACAGTGCGGCAAGGACATTTTGCGAACAGCATTTAACTACGCGTGTCAGGGGGCTGCTGTGGCCTTGAGGCCTTGATAGTTTTGCAAAAGGATGAGCTATGACGTGATTGATGGAGTTTCCAGTGACGGGTCCCGCCATAACGCATTGAGGATCGCCAATCCAGTGGATCATTACCTGGATGCTGTACCGTGATGTTTTTGATCTCGTTACCCGCGTTGAACAGATAAACGATGCTCGTCCCGTTGCTTATGTAAAGATGAACGAAATTATTGAGATGATCATTCGCGTAGAGTATCAACGAGTGAGTGTCGTAGGTGCGCAAATTAATGAGTATATTCTCGATGAGCATGCTCTTGAGTAAGATTTTTTCCTCGTCCTCGCCGGTGCCGAAGTAATTCTTCTTGAGGAATGCACCGGTCGACGTGAACGTCAGAGCTTTGCTGTTGATGTTCGTTTCGCAAAAAGTGCCCTGATGTGCCCATCTGTTCTCGCAGACGCATTCGAAGTTGCTCCATAGTTCGACGCAACGAGCCCCGTTCTGGCACTTGTTCGGCTGACACGAGGGCTTGCAATCCTTGATTATTTCCGACAGATGTACCGACATGTAGCTGTGTATGTCGAGTATCTCGCCGTTTACGACCAAGCCGCGAAAACAACCGATCAGACCTTGACGCACGCTCGAGGTCTTGAGATGCTCGGCGGTCGCGCCACCGATGAACATCGAGCCCTCGAACGGGCCGAATTCCTCCTCGGGCAATAGATCGACCATTTGAAAATCGGTGTTTATCATGAATCTCACGTGATAATCGTTGTAATCGATCCATATCTTCTGCCACTCGCCGTTGTTCAACTTTCGAAAGCTCTTCACCTCGAGCTCGCGATTGGTACCGGTATTCAAGGTGAAATTGAAGGTCAAACGGTAGTCAGAGGTCAGGGCGACCATGAACGAGGGATAATTGCTTCGAATCGGCGGCTGATAAAGCAAAATTGCTTTTTCACCGGTCGTGCGGAAACTGAACGCTATGTCGCCCTTTCGCCAGCCGGGCACTTCGATGTAGGACTGCGACGTCGTGAAGGTCACCACGTACTTTTGAGTGTCTGAAATTTAGTCGTGCGTTTTTTTGTTATTCTACAGCTCCTCGGTAGTGTGAGAAAAATTATTATTCGTTTCTATATACGACTGGCACAAGGCATAATTTGTTATTCCTTTCGCGGAGAGCCGTATTTTGTGGGGCCATGAGGAGGGCTCTTCTGGAGTCATTGGTAAATTACAGTGATGCTTAAGGGGGGATTGTCTTTTTTTTCGCAAAATTTACCGCTTTTTGGGAATTTTTTTGTGAAGAAAGTATACAACGGAAAACTTGTGAAACTTGGCATATAGTTTTATTGATCTGTTTACTACATACAAAAAAATTTTTAAACAATTTCATCAAAAAATCCGCCTCCCACCCCCCTCGACGCGCGATGGTCCTTTTTTGATGGTGTGAACGATTTCTCAAAAACTATTCAACCGATTGCCTTCAAATTTGGACAGAATGCTCAGCTGACATCCTTTTATCGTTTTATGAAGCAAAAAAGCAATACGTTTAATAGTTTTTTATTTATAACAAAAAATCGATCAATTTTTTTCGAAATATCGATTCTTCAAGTTCAAAACGTCACCAAATCGTCAATTTTTTGTTCCCTTCATCGAACGATAGCTATATGTGTCTAAAGTAAAATGCTTTTTGGGTTTTTGTTGCAGGATGAACGTGAAGGCTGTAATCGTGCACACCATCAAAAAAGGACCATCGCGCGTCGAGGGGGGTGGGAGGCGGATTTTTTGATGAAATTGTTTGAAAAAAATTTTGTATGTAGTAAACAGATCAATAAAACTATATGCCAAGTTTTACAAGTTTTCCGTTGTATACTTTCTTCACAAAAAAATTCCCAAAAAGCGGTAAATTTTGCGAAAAAAAAGACAATCCCCCCTTAAGAGGTTAGGCCACAGTAACGGGTATAAAATCATGTGCGAATTTTACAATTTTTTTTCGTATGAAAAAGTGATTCACTCATGAAATTAATTACACATCTATTTAGTATGAATATCAAGCTGTTAGAAAATATATATATATATATATTTTTCGATGTACAAAATGGCCGACTACTCGAAACTTATCGAAACAGCTATTTTCCAATTGGCGTGACAAATAACTTCAACAATTTTCACTCGATTTACTTCAAATTTAAAAGTTTTGTTCCTAATTGCATTTCGCAGAGAGGTACGTGCGGAATTTCTGATTAATCGAAAACTTTTCATTTTATGATCAATTTATGAGCAGTTATAACGAAATTTTTCACTGAAAATTCATTTTTCAAGTACAAATACCTACAACTTTTGAATAAAACAATATTTTTTTAATCCCGTACGTACTTCTCTAGGTATTCTAATGTAGATTGACGAGAATTTTTGTTTTTTGATGTAGGTAAAAAATTGTGGATGCTAAATGTCACGCAGTGGAGCGCCTAATAAAAAGATAACAAAAAAATATTAGTAGTCGGCCATTTTGTACTTCGAAAAAAATATTTATATATATTTTCTAACAGCTTGATATTCATACTAAATAGATGTGTAATTAATTTTGTGAGAGAGTCACTGTTTCATACGAAAAAAATTGTTAAATTCGCACATGATTTTATACCCGTTACTGTGGCCTAACCCCTTTATAAAAATAACTCACGATTAATTATTATACCCAACGATAATACGGAGTTAAACATTTCGCGCAAATTTAGTAGATTTAGACATTTTTACATTTCCTGCGAAAATGTCGCGGTTACGAAAATTCTTCCGCTAGTCACATTTTTCTAAGTTTTATCATTAATATTTTCTTTAAATTATAGAATAATTATTTCTTGATTAAACGGGAGATATACACCTAGATGGTCGAGGTCGAGGATTCAGAAGCTATGAACATTCCGTCGACCGTGGAAGACCTACACTATGGGCCTGGTATCGATTATTCCATGTAATTTGACAAATTTCATGATTTATTCATTCCCAAATTTTCAAACGCGTTTTTCGCAAAACCACGTTTTTCAAATCGGTACCCAAAATTTCTCGAAAACCAATGAACCGATTGCCTTGAGGTTTTTTGTGGTTATTCTATACACCATTATCTAGTACTTGTTATAGGATTTTTTTTCCGTTACTTAGTTTTCGTTTTATAGGCAAAATAATAACTAATTTTTGGCTCAAAAATCACTATTTATGTTCAAACGTCCGCAATTTTGTCATGAATCGATATTTTCAAAATCGGCTATGACAAGTACTAGATTATAGTATCTAATTTAATCATCTTTTTGGCTTTTTTTTTTAGATGATTTTTTTAAGAAACGCCAGTGGGTACCGTATACGCAGATTTGTTTACGACGCTCCAAGGATCATAGGGGCCGTCCATATATTACGTCATCGATTTTTGCTGATTTTCGACCCCCCCCCCTCCTACAATCATCCTATCGTCATTTCCTAAAGACCCCCCCCCTCTCGCAAAATTGACGTCATTACCAGTTTGGCAAAATTAAAACATTTGCGGATTTGAGAAAAATTGGGTAACATTAAAATATTTTGTTATAGAATCATCTTTTATATATATATATAATAGAGTTTTATTTGCACAACTTGTTATAAAGTTTTTTACAAAGTCTCTTTTACAATCAATCTCATTCACGAACTTACACCTTACAACTTACGTCTAAAATTCTAACCTATATCCTAACCACTACTGATCGCTGTCGCTCTCATCTTTTTCCTCTTTTTTCATTTTTGCACATAATGCCTCTATTTCTTTGAAGTAGCGGCAAATTCCCACATTTATTTTCCCGCTTAACATATTAATGATCTCCCCCTTTATCGCAACCTCGTCAACTCCCTTGTATCCACTCCTCCGCTTCTTTTCTTGCCTCTTTTGGCATCATTTCCCAGCCTTTTTTGCAAATTAGGAGGTGCTCCACCGTCTCAAATTTCTCCTCACAAATCCTGCACCGCCAATTTTTCTCCCCCTTCTTTCCCGCCCTCCATACATTTCCACATCTTATTCTTGCCCACAATTCTTTCTCCCTACCCTTCACTCCTTCCTCGTTCCAGTATTTCCATGGGCTTTCTTCGTTCTCCACCAAGTACTTGTATAAACTATTGTATGATGATTTTTGTAATCTTTCTTCTTCCTCCTCCAGTATTTTTTTCTTTAGGTTTTCTAATCCTACTCTCATCTTTTTTTCTAGTTCGCCCTCGTCTGTCTCCTCTCTTATCATCCCTACTAGATCCTCAATTCCCATTTCCATTAATACTTTTTTTAAATCCTTTCCCCACTTCGAGGGGGTTCCATTCTCAATCGCTCTTAGCTCCTCTCGCAAACATATTTTTGGCCATCTCGATTCCCCCATCTTCACAACCTCTTTCAAATATCTCAGAGCCCTTTCTCTAATTATGTATTCCAATGTTGGCACTCCCAACTCTCTCCTCCAAATGTAATTCGGGGTCGTTCTGTGTACCCCTAGCGCCATTTTACAAAACCTGCTCTGTATTCTTTTATAGGATTCAATTTCCCCCAATCCCCAAATCTCCACTCCATACATCACTGCTGATTTTACTATTGATTCCAGCAAATAGAGTCTCTCCTCCATCATATCTCTTCCCGCTCTTTTCCATATCCCCCATACCATATTTGTCGCTTTTTGCGCTTTCCCCGCCGTTCTTTTACTATGAATCCAGTTCGAATTTTTCGAAGTAAACCAATATCCTAAATATTTAAACTCCTTAACTATCTGAATCTTTTCCCCCTTAATCTCCCATTCTTCGTTCTTTTTACCTTTACCCCCATTCCTGAATATCATTATTTTGGTTTTTTTAGCGTTTATTTCCATTCTATTTTTTTCCGCCCATTTTTCAAGATCCTTCAATACACTTCTTAAACCTTCAATCGTCTCTGCTATTGCCGCTACATCATCGGCATATTTAATTGCAAAGATTTTTTCCCTCCCAACTACTGCCCCGCCCTCATTTCTTCTCATCCACATATCCTCCAAATCATCAGCATAAATATCAAATAGGACCGCGCTTAAAGCGCACCCCTGTCTTACTCCCTTCCCCGTTCTAAAACTCTCCGAAATTATTCCCCCTGCCTGCACTTCTGCCCTTGTGTCCTTGTAAATGGTCTTTATTGTCTCTAACATTCGCCCCTCAATTCCTTTCTCTCTTAATTTTTTCATCATTATCTCCCTGTTCACTCGATCAAACGCCGCCTTAAAATCTATGAACGCGACGTATAACTTACCACCTTTCACCTTTAATTTGCTATTAATTACCGCATTCAGCGTAAATATTTGATCCCTCGTTCCTCTCCCTTTCCTGAACCCTGCCTGACTCTCCTTTAATTTTTTGTTCTTCTCAATCCATATACTTAATCTCTCTGTCATCATTTTTGTTAATAGCTTATATCCTACGTCCAAGAGTGATACCCCCCGATAATTTTCTGCCTTGTCCCTCTCTCCCTCTTTATATATTGGCACTATCCTCGCAGTTTCCCATCCCCTTTCTATTACTCCTTCCAACCAAATTTTATTTAAGGCTTCTTTCAGTTCCTCCTTTTCTTCCCTTGGAAGCGCCTTCAAAAACTCAGCACAGATTCCATCCTCCCCCGCCGCTTTGCCGTTTTTCATTTTTTTCAGAGCCCCTTCCATTTCTTGAATCCTAAACGGAGCATAAAATTCCTTCTTTTCTTCCCTTTCCACTTCACTTATCTCTCTCTCTTCCCTTTCCCAGCTCCCTCCCACGCCTTCTTTTTCTTGGTCATCTTCTCCGTTCAGCAATCTTTCATAGTGCTCTTTCCATTCCTTCTTGGTTATTTCACTCCTATATGCTCCTCTCCCATTATTCCTAAATCTATTAATGGCTTTCCACCATCTCGTCAAATCTTTTGCCTTTCCAACCTCTTCCCATATTTTGTTTCGCCATTCCTCTTTTGCCTCTTTATATATTTTTTTCATTTTTACTCTCTCTTCTACCAGCTCTTGTTTCTTGTCTACGCTTCTTTGTTTTGTGAACGCCTTTAATTTTCTCCACACCATATGCCTCTGCTTTTTGCATTTATCGTTAAACCACATCGGCAGTGCTTTCTCTCTCTTTAATTTTTTACCCTTTCTTCTTAACCCCACCTTTTCTGCCGCTCTCCAAATTTTTTCTTTCACCCCCTCCCAACTCTCTTTCCCTTTTTCCATTCTCTTTCCTTTTTGTATTTCTTCCAGATACCTCTCCGCCTTTTCTTCAACCCATACTAGTTTTTCGCTAGCTTGTGCCTCCTCCTCCTTTTTCCCTTTGTCTATTTTCATATTCTCCTCCCATGTTATACATATTGGTAAGTGGTCGGATTCTATTCTATCCACCACCTGCATCCATTCGATTTCATCTGTTCCTCCCCTATCTAATACCATTATGTAATCTATTACCGATCCACAGCATTCTTTGCCCCCGCCTACGAAGGTTACTTTGCCCTCTCTGTCCCCTGACACCCTGCCGTTCATCACTTTCAATCCTAAGTCTTCGCACATACTTAACATTTTTCTTCCTTCCGAATTCAATATTTTGTCTTGAGATCTTCTTATTTCTACTCCCTCCCCTTCCTCTCCTCCCTCATTTATTGCTTGCATTCCCCCTATCCTTGCATTCATGTCCCCCACAATCAAGACTCTATCCTTATTCTCTGCCTCCTCATTTATTACTTCTCTCAACTTTTTTTCTATCTTTTGTACACCGACGTTATTATATACTGAAATTATTGCGGTTTTTTTCTTTATTTTATGTTTATCCATTATTAAACCAAATTCCCATTCCCTTATTTCCCATTCCTGTGCCAATCCTTTTTTTATCCCGACCGCCTGTCCCCCTTTTGCCCTTCCCTTTTTTATTCCTGCTTCCCTGTGAGCCGCTTTGAACCACCATTTAAATTTTTCACTCATTTTTAACTTGCTTTTCATCTCTCCCTTTTTTTCCACCCACGTTTCTTGTAAAATTATCAAATCCGCTTCTTCTAGAAATCCCCACGCTTCTCCAATTTTAAATATACCCGCTATATTCCATAAAATTATCTTAAAGTCGCTCTTTCCCTCAACTCCTTTTCCCTTTCGCTCAATGTCTTCTCTCTTCTTTCTTCCATTTTCTTCTAGTCCGCAAACTTCAACGCCTTCCTCCCCGGTCGTTCCGAAAAGGCTGCCGCCATCCATCGTCGACGCCCATTCTTTCGATGTCTCCTCTCCCCTCGCTCCATCTCCACCATGCTCCTTCCAACCATATTTTCATATATTTCACCTCTGCATGTTTTCCATATTTCCTCTCGTGTTTCGCCACATCCCTTAGCCATTTTTGTACGTCTTTCTCCCTTCTTGTCAGGTCATCGTTGATCCATATGTCCGTTCCTTTCAGCCCTTTACTTTTTTTGAGGATTTCTAGCTTATCGGACCAGTTTTTAAACTTCATCACCACCGTTCCCTTTCCCGAAAACTTAATCACTGTTTTTCTTCTTAAATTTGTGTTACATCTTTCTTCAATCTTCTCCATCACCTTATCTTTTTCTGCTCCCGTCTCCGCATGGAAAGCAACATTTATGTTGTTTCTTCTGTTTTCTCTTCTATTCTTTTCCTCTTTCCACTCCCGTTCGCTTATCGCCAAGGGCTTCCGCTGCAAGATGTTCATTCGATGTTCGCATTCATCCTCCTCCATGGCATTGTTATTTTCGTCCGATCTTTTTTTTTCTCTCCTCACATTTCTGACTACTCTCCAACCTTCTTCGGCCCCATCCCTTTCACGCACTTCCTCCTCATAATTCCTCCACTTCTCCGTTTGTTTTCCATAACCAGACCTTGTATTCGTCCTTGCTTTTTCCTCAAAAACTCTTTCTGATGTCGCCTTAGCCCGTCCTCCTGCGTGTGCCTCGGTTTCGTTTACCCACCCCATTGCTTCTCTTTTTTCCTTTCCGAACTTCCCTCCTTCGAGCTTGTTTATCACATTTAGCAGGGTTCGTCGCTCCTCCTGCCACAGCCTCTTATCCTGCTCTGCTTTTCTTTTCAGCTCCGCCACCTCTTTTTTGTGTTCGTCTATCTGTCGACTTCTGTCCTCACATTGCTCACACTGATCCTCTCCATCTGCCTCCCACTCATCCTTTATTCTCTGTAATTCCTCCCTCCACCATTGTTTCATCCTTCTCTCAGATTCTGCCACGCTGTTTCGCGTCACATTCCTCATCCGCCACTCTGCCTCCCTAATTCCCTTCGTCCACGTATACCCCCCGTCATTGGGATCAGATTCCTTTTCGCACTCAGATTGCGCATCTCCCTCTTCTTCCTCTTCTTCACCTTCATCCTCTTCTTCCTCTTCTTCACCTTCATCCTCTTCTTCCTCATATCTCCCTTTTCCATTATCCTCCTTTTCCTCTTTTCCTCCATTCTGCTCTGTCTCCTCCCCCCTCTCTTCTTCATTGCCGATGTTTTTGTGCTTTTTCACCGGCGGCGATGCTGCGTCGCCCCCTCCCTCCGCCGGTCGTGTTGCCATAAAGAACTCTCTCACGTCTCGTGTCGTCTCCTTCTTTTTTGGGCGCCCTCTCTTTCTCTTCCCCGCCAATGCTGTGACGCATCCTTCTTTACCGATCGACATCTCTACAGGGTTCCTTCCATTCTCACGGCGCTGCTGCTCCCTTTCTTCCACCGCGTTTCCGCTTTCGTTGGTCCCCCTCACCCCTCCGCCATCTTCAGGCCTAACCTCTTCTTCACTCTCGCAATTTTTATTTCTCGTTAACTCTCCCATTTCACTGTTTTCCACTGAACCCATTATCTCCTTGATTTCCACTGCTTCACACCTTACTCCTCAACCACTCTCTTGATTTTATTCCGACCGTTTTGCACTCAAACTTTCCGATATTCGCGAGCGATCTTACAACGCGTCTGTTCGGTTCTCGTGCCCAACCGGAAGTCTAGAATCATCTTTTATTATTTTGTACTTTGGCAATGTTTATTAATATAATAATATTATTCTTCCCTATTCTTTAGTTTTCTTTGGATAGCTCCCACATTTTGTTATAGAATCATCTTTTATTATTTTGTACTTTGGCAATTTTCATTAATATAATAATATTATTCTTCCCTATTCTTTAGTTTTCTTTGGATAGCTCCCACGGAGTTTTCACCCATTCTTGCAAATCCTGGATCACGGGTAATATCTCCGTATCCTCCCCATATTCATTTTGGCTCGATCGAACTATTTTCATAGGTACGCTGTTATTTGAAGTTCTCGAATATAATGTAGACAAACCTTATGTAATAAATAAATAAATAATGAGTTCAATAATTAATACCATTAGGTACTTGCAAAATATTTTTCATCACTCATGCGGGGAAACCACTCTAGTTGTACAATATACTATTGTACATTTTGAAGTATCACAAGAATGACATCAATTTCGAAACGCCCCCCCCCCCCCTCATCCATCATTTACCGTCATCCGCAGACGAACCCCCCCCCCCCATTTTAAAATGACGTAATTTATGGACGGCCCCATACAATATCCTTGTATATTTTTGATATTTTTAAATAAAGGAAATTAAACATATTTCCGAATGTATGTACTTTTAGATAATTAAAACCCCAATCCGAGATGTCAAATAGTTTTCCTTGAAAAAAATCACAAAAATGACCTTTTTCCGGCTCCTAGGTGTATATCTCCCCTTAAAAAATCCCTCGAAATTGCTCAATTTTTCCCCGTCTAAACGTATAAGCCCCTTATACCCCTTATAGCCCTTATACCCCGGGGTATAAGGCACCTTAATGAGCACAACATTGTTCATTGGCTATTTAAATTTTCGAGCCTTTTTTGGGTCCAAAGATTTTGAAAAAGGAGCCTTCTGTGAAGCTACTTAGCCGAGTCTTGACGTTGAGAAAATTCATTTAGGGACTCGAATAAACAGATGGATCAAAATAAAATAATAATCTACTGATAATAAACTTGTTTGGTCTCTGATTCGTCTCAGATCATTGATCTCTCTGATTTGAACGAAAGGATTTGCTTTCCCGCCCTCTCTTTACCGGCTCTCCCGTCCTCTTCCGGGCACTATCAACATCGATTAATCGTTAAAGAGATGGAAAAAAAAAAGAAGTCAAATTACTAGTTTCGACGCATTCCAGCGGGCCCAGGGTGATTCTCCCTTGGGCGTCTTCCTCGAGATCCTTGGGTTGCAGAAAAACCATTCCGGTTATGCCGAGGGAGTCGGGACTCTCGTAATAGCCCTCGTCCGACAACCATTTGCCAGCGGAAACGTCGCAATTGCAGCTCAAATCCGGATTGACGCATGTTTTGTTCACTGACATCGAGGACGATGTAATAAAAACGTGATAATAATGATTTTCCGTGCACGCACCGCATGCACGTTCTCTCTCGTTCCATTCGATATTCTCGACACATTGCGATAAAAAAAGGTTTCAGAAGCTTATTATCCACGAATAATATAATTAAGGGGCTATATCAGTGTGACATCTCAAAAAATCGATTTTTTTTTGCTTTTTTCGACAGTTTATACTTTCAAGTATATCTTGTAAAAATGTCAAGGCCGTATCTCTCGTAGGTGTAAAATCGATAGTTAAATGTTTAAACGCGTTTTTTTCCCGAAATGAGATTTTTCAAATTTGCTGACGTCGTAACTCAAAGAGCAATTATCCCATTGACTTGAAATTTGAATTGAGTACTCTTGAATATATTAGGTGTACAAATAAGTTTTAGGACACTTCGATTTTGTATCATAACAACTATTCTAAATTAATTCAAAGGTCCCGTTCACTTATCATAGATGGCGCTTGATATGTAGTATCGAAACGTAAAGGAGTCATAAACATAACCTATAAATTCTGTAAATTAAACATGCAGAGCGATAAGCTATTTATTAGACACTGCATTCGCTATGAATTCCATCAAGGAAAAAGTGTTAGGAAAGCGTGTGAATCGATATGTTCTGTTCTTGGAGACAACATTGTATCTAAAAGTACATGTGAGTATTGGTATAAGCGATTCAAAGAAGGTGATTTCGACGTTAGTGGCCGTGAACGCACGGGGCCTCCTGTAAAGGTGGAGGATCAGGAACTGCAAGCGTTGCTGGATGAAAACTCTTGTCAGACGGAGAAACAACTTTCGGAACAGCTTGGAGTAACTCCGCAAACTGTTTCTTGTCGTTTAAAAGCATTGGGTAAGATTCGAAAAGGAACAAAGTGGGTACCACACTTTCTGACTGAAGAAAATAAAAACAGCCGTCTTAACATTTGTGTGAGTCTTTACAACAAGCAACATAGAAAGTCTTTCTTGTGGAAAATTGTGACCGGCGATGAAAAGTGGATTTATTTTGATAATCCGAAACGCAAATTTCATTGGGTTGACCCCGGCGAGCCGACAACATCCACGCCAAAGCGCAATGTTCATTGTAACAAAGTCATGCTGTGCATATGGTGGGATATGAAAAGCGTACTGTATTACGAACTTCTCAAACCTGGTCAAACAGTTACTACCGATCGCTATTGTCATCAATTGATGCAAGTGAATCAAGAAATTGAGAAGAAACGTCCATTTTCTGGTAAAGGAAAACGTCCAGTAAAACTGCTCCATGACAACGCGCGGCCTCATGTGGGTAAACCGGTCAAGGATACGTTACTAGCGCTTGGATGGAAAGCTGTACCACACCCGGCGTATTCACCAGACTTAGCCCCATCCGATTATCATTTATTCCGGAAAATGCAGAACGATTTGTCTGACGTGCGATTCAAAACATTTGAAGAAGTGGAAAAATGGGTCGCTAAATTTCTCACCTCGCAAGACGAAAGTTTCTTTGCGAAAGGCATCCGCGAGTTACCTGAGAGATGGCTGAAGGTCATTCAGTGCGATGGAGATTACTTCGATGAATAACTGTGTTTTACTTCTTTTTTAATAAATCTTGAATTTTTTAAAAACTGTCCTAAAACTTATTTGTACACCTAATATATTTACTCTACGATGACGTAGGATATTTTTGATTGGATGAAAATTGACGATTTGGCATAACTACGCCATTTTGTTAGATTTCGATATTTTTAAAAAATCCTACGCCATTGTATTATTATGTAATATAGATCAAATATAGCCAAATATATTCATTTTCCGAAACATTTAATTGAGTACTTTTCTTCCAAAAAATTCCCGAAAATCACCCAAATTTTCAGCGTTCACTATAGCCCCTTAATCAGTGAAAAAAAAAATACGATGAAGTCGTAAAAGTCCGCAGGGCCATACGAAGGCCCATTGCAATAATAACAATAACAATCGAGAAACCTTACTTCCGCAAGGACAGGAGCCTCGGTTCACGTTTCCGATATAATCGACAATCGAGTTCTCCTTCGAGCCGAAAAACCACGTGGCGCTGTGAAGCTCCAGGGGTGCTTTGTAACAATCGTATTTGACGTACTGACTGCAGTAAAGCGAGTGCGATATCAATTCTTGCAGCATCTCAGCCGTGAATTGACGATACGTTATGTTGAAGGAAAAATCTTCCTCGCCGATCGATCGAACGTCGACCTGGGACGGCAAATTGTGCTCGACAATCGTTTTCGTCGAGTCTTCGATCGATTGGAACTCGCACTTTACCAGGGCCGGCGGAAATCTTCCATTTCCGTCTATGTCGATTTTGTACACGTCGTCCTGCGTATAGCCGAGAAGGGCGAGCTCTTCGCAGGTTTTTCTGTGCTGTGCTGAAAAAACGAAAGAAAAATGCGATTAATCAACTACGATGGATATTTTATTCGATATTGACTAATCGGCGTTCTTATTCAATATTGACGCTAATAATGATAATGAAAGGAATAACGAAAACACCAACAACAATAAAAATAATAACGATGACAGCGATGGTGTCGATAATGACTACAATAATACCAATTATCATATGATTATAATGATGATCTTAATATTTATAATAATAATGATAGTAACAATAAGGATAATATTGGAAAAATTAGATTAAAGGCGGTCATCCCACGTGACAGGTCCAAAAAATGGCAAAAATGTTTGTTGCACAAATTGCAAAAAATGTGTGCGTTTTATATGGACTCGGCATAGCAGAGTAATGGCGAGTCAACATTTTCTTTGTGTAAATCGTACTTGAACTTTTGAACGTGTTTTCCTCAAAACTTTATTTTTCAAATCAACTTCCATTATATCTCAAAACTATTGAACGGATTTCGCTCAAATTTTTATTGTATAGTCAGCACATCTATAGTTATGACCGAACTAGAATATTTCTGATATCTGTCATTTTTTAAGCTGACAAAGTAAAAAAAAACTAACGAAACTTGGAACTTAACTTTCAAAACTGTGCAAAAAATACACTTTTCCATATTTTTACTTTACTCTAGTTCCGGCGATAGCTTCAGGTCTACAAATTAAAATGCCGTTTGATTTTTTTTATTTCAGATGAGCAAAACCTCTGGAATCATGGCAGCTGGTAACAACTTTTTTTTACACATGAGTGTCTTCCGAACAGTGTAAAGTCGATTCAACTCGTTAATTTTGTTTGATAAAATTCTGAGGGACTGTAAAAATGTTAACGAATGCATGGTAAAAATTCAAAGATAGTGTGTTTTAATGGTTAATAAAAAGAAAATAGCCACATGGGATGACCTCGTTGAGAAATCATCACAGTGTAAAATATTCAAAAAATCGATTTTTATGCATTATCCGACAGTATACACGGTACAAACATTCTGTCCGATTTTTAGATTGAAATTCGAATTATTTCGGTCACTTCAGCCTTTCTTAGAACTTTAAACGCGTTTGTCACGGAATGGTGTTTTTCAAAACGGTGTCCACTCTCAAAGGAAGAGTTTTCCAGCTATCCGTTTGAAATTTTATGTTGCTATGGAAGCTTTTTTTTAATCTTCCTATTTTTTTTTACGAAAAACTGTCGAAAAAAGGCTAAATTTGATATTTTCTGTTCAAACCGCCGCCATTTTTTCAATTTTCACTTTAAAAAAAACCTCCATAGGAATATAGCGGCTTCGGTACAAATTTATAATCATTTCGAAATTTTTTTTTCAGATAAAATTTGCGGCCGCAATCCTGGCCACCATGGGCCACCATCTTATTTCCACGCAATTGTCCGAAAATAAAACCAACGTTAAACAATAAATAAAGCAATTTAAAAAAATCATTTTGTATTCTTTATCGGTCCTTTGATTTGTAAACAAAAATTAGACCGATTAGCTTATTAGCTAATTAGGGTTAATTAAGCTATTAGGGCGGTTACACTGTGATGATTCCTTAACCCTTTGAAGCATACATTTTTCTTTACGTGCACGTTTCTTTTTGCACTTTCTTTATTGATGACACCCACTACGTGAAAAAATAAAAATTTAATAGGTACGTTTTAGTAGTTATTGAAGTCCTAGCAACCTTGAAACGCATTTACAACCGCCATATGTAATTAAAAAACACTTTTGTACCGTGAAAATATGAACTGAATTAGGTGTGACACCAGTGTTACACTATGCCGCAAAGGGTTAAGGAAAAGAGGAACCGAGACAAAAAATTGCTGCAATTCAATACAAAATACTCAATTCGTAATAAATGTCTCGATTTCAATGACAAAAATCTTTAAGGGGTTACCCCCACTTGCGATTTTGAAAAAAATGGATTTTTTTATTGCATTTTTTTGAAGTATAAGTATCTGAGAATGTGTCCTGAAAATTTCAAGTCGATCCGAACAAAATTGACTGAGATATGAGCGTTGAAAGAGAAGAATCCGTTGTGTAAACGACCGGAAATTGAAACTTTAAACGCGTTTTTCTCAAAATGGCATTTCTGAAGTCGGCGACCAAGATTACTCGAACACTAATGAACCGATCGTCTTGAAATTTTGCAGGCTTATTTAATACATAAAAATGTAGTCTTTAATCGTTCGATTTTTTTTTTCGAAAAAAAATGGCCGTTTTATAGCCAAAAAACGGCCGTTTTTTTTCGTTAAAATCGAACCATTAACTTTGACTGTTCGCCATTTTGTGAAAAATGAATATTTTTTAAAATCCTTCGATTAAAGACTAGTTTATACTAATATTTGACTAAATTCATCCGCATTTTTTTTTCAGTTGATCCACTTCGCCGCAATGTTGGTCACCGCAAACCGCGTATATAAAAACATTATTTCATTGACGGCCATTTGTCACTAAACAATATAATATTTTTCAATAAAAAAATTACTGAAAATTCTTCAAGATGTGTTCTTTAAAATGGTACATTGGTCGATTAAAAAAGTTCTGTAGTTTTCTTTAAAAAAAATTCATGAAAAAGGCTTTTTTTTGCGCTACAAGTGGGGGTAACGACTTAAGTTTTAGATATTGTTAAATAATAATTGTATCAATAAGAACATTGTTAAGGAAATTATTCAAAGTATGCTAGGCAGGACGTTTCTTTTTCGTTTGGGTTTTTAGCCCTTTTCTCATGTTGCTGTAACGATCAACATTTTTTTCCGAATGCAACGATCAAAGATGTTATTTACCGAAGTGGCAATTTTTCCCGATGTATCCGGTGTCGGTGCAGTCGCAATTTATACGATTTTCCTTTACGGAACATTTGCCACCGTGTTCGCACGTATTCGGCCTCTTGCATGGATCGACGAACTGGCAATTGTCCAGCGCAACCTCGCCGACGACTCTCTCCGTATTTATGACGTATCTGGGCTCGACAACGTGATCGTTGACCTTGATGTCACGCATGCAGCCGATGAGCCCGGCGTTGCTCTTGCCGCTGCCGATAATTACTTTGCTGCCGAGCTCGAAAGTCATTGCGAAAAGTTTGCTCTGCTTGTTACGATAATCCACGATGATGCTGAGCTCGCCCTTCGTGTAGTTAAGCTCGACCGCGTGCCACGATGTGTTGTAAGGTGGAAACTTGACGGCCGTCCAGACCGTTATGTTCTCGGACAACACGGGTATTAGTTGGAAGCGTATTTCGTCGTTCACGAGACGGAGCTTGGGAACAAAAAAGTGCAATGACGCTTTTGTTAAGGGGCTATACCAGTGTGACACTTTCAAAAATTGTTTTTTTTTTGCCTTTTTCGACAGTTTATACTTTCAAAAATATCCTGTAAAAATTTCAAGGCCGTATCTCTATCATTTTATCTTGCAAAAATCGATAGTTGAATCTTTGAACGCGTTTTTCTCGAAATGAGATTTTTCAAATTTGCTGACATTGTAACTCAAAGAGCAATTATCCGATTGACTTGAAATTTGAACTGAGTACTCTTGAATATATTTACTCTACAATGACGTAGGATATTTTTGATTGGATGAAAATTGACGATTTGGCATTGAAAAAAACGACCATTTTATAGGGAAGAAAACGATTAACGACATTTTTTCCTTTTTCGGTTTCAGCTACTCAATCGGCCGGAATCATGCCAGCAGTGGAGGAACTTTTTTTTGGCGCCTCCGAAGGCAGCTCGTAAGTCGCTTGAATCTCAATATTTTTCTATGAAAAAATTATGTAATATAGGTCAAATGTAGCGAAATATATTCTTAATTTTCCGAAACATTTAATTGAGTACTTTCCTTTAAAAAAGTTCCCGAAAATCACCCAAATTTTCAGCGTTCGCACTGGTATAGCCCCTTAAGGCAGGATTCTACTTTGAAACTTTGAAAAAAAATTTTTTTTTTACTTTTTTCGAAAGTAAATATGTTCAATAATGTTCGGTCAAAATTTTATAAAGTTCCAAGCAGTCTAACTATCCTTTTTCGCCTTTCGAACGCACCTACCTGAGCGCGCTATTGTGACCCGCCCGGCGCGCGGCCCGGACTCACCAAAACTTTAAACGCGTTTTTCTCGAAACGACATTTTCAAGTACCGTGGTCGTGATAACTCAAAAAGTACTGAACCGATCCTTATGAAATTTGGAACACATATTCTATATGTGTGTACCAACCGACCTAACTACAATCAACTTAAAATTTTGATTAGAACTATTTTTTTATTGCAAAAAAAGACCCAAAAAACGCATTTTTTTTTCGTATTTTAGCCGCCATTTTGTTAATTTTGCACGTATATAAAATATTCTAGTTAGGTCGGTTCCTGAAGACATACTGAACATGAAACTATTTGATTTTTTTGTTTCAGACCATCCGTCGGGAAGATTTCACGACCACGGCAACGGTACCTGCTTTTCGAGGCGTTGGCTTTAAACATATTTTACGTGTACAAAAAATGAATAAAATACATTTAAAAAAAAAATTTTATGTACTTAAAGAGTGTATTTATTGAACAGTTTAAACCCCATATCGATATCTTTAATAGTATTCTCAGAAAAAATTCACGAAAATAGCGTTTTTTTCATGGTTTCAAAGTAGAATCCTGCCTTAAGGGGGGCGACGGCTTTAGGCGAGGAAAAAATTTGCTGATTTTCATGATTTTTATTCTCAAAAGCATAGATTTCTTCGCCATTTTTTAGACTGAGGGTGTTTTATTACTATTTTTGGCTGTTACGTGGTATCTTTTCTTTATTAATCTTGAAAAATGACGGAGGTATGGCACGATCTTCAAAACTGAATTTTCAAAACTGGCGTGGCTATAGCTGGAAAACTAATCGACCGATTCTAATGAACTTTGGTATAAATCTTTCTAACCTTAATGTCCAAAACATGATCCTAACTGTTTTTGAAAATAAAAAAAGTATCTTTTCGTTGCAAAATGTAACCATTTTTTTCGGAAAATCGTTTTTTTTTTCAAAGCGTATCATTTAATTGATTTCAAACATTCTTCACTTAAGACAAGCTTTTATTTAACTTGACTTTCTGTGAGGTGTAAAACGGAAAATCGTTGTCTCACCTACTTCCCGACTCCTTAGAGCTCTGAAATTTTGCAAACATGCATCTGAAAGGTGACAATGCATGATTCAACTTTAACAAAAAATATCCATAAAATGTTCAACTTTTCATGTAAAATTGGCGATATGTAATTATCCATATAAAATCTCACTAACACATACAAAAAAAATCGTAGCCGACTGTGTTCGTATGTGAAAAGTTTATATGCAGCGATTAGTCGTAAGGTCAATCCCAATTACAGTCTTCGTTATTTTTTACAAGCATTCCATGTTCCTAACGTACAAACTCGTAAACTAGTAAACTACTAGTAACAACTAACTAGTAAAATCAATTAAAGACCAAAAAGTAGAAAATAATTTATATGAAAAATAATATTAAAAAAAACAAGCTTTTATTTAATGTACTAAAAAGTAAAACATAATGTTTTTACCAAATCATCTTTATGTGACTATAAATAAAAGCTTGGGGCGCTCAAAATTTAGACATGTAATCTTTAATTTACATAAATCTGTTAACATACCAACTGTATTTAATTTACTGTAAAACAACCTTAGATTTCTTAAATAAAAATCTTGAAACTGAGTATAAACGTGTGATAATAATTTGTCTAATTACTATTGTGCCAAATTAAATGCGGTTAATGAAACTGAATTGATCAAATTGATTAAACATTTGAAAAGTTAAGCGCCCTAAGCTTTCATTTATATCCACATATAGGTAAAACAATATTTTCTACTTTTTAGCACATTGAATAAAAGCTTGCTTTTTTTAAATATTTTTTTTTACATATACAGTTCTCGGTTCACATTCTGCATATGAGTGTTAGTGAAAGAAAAATCTTCGTTGGTTTTTTTCTTAAAGTTTAAGGCGGCATATACATTTAGACAGGAAAAAAATAAGCAATATTGAGGGAAAATTTTTAAACTGAGAAATAATTATTCTACAATTATCAAACTTTAGGTATACTTTAATAGTATCTTTAAGTATACAAAACATTTTTTTCTCATTAATTCATCATCAAAATGACGGAGCTGTGACAGAGTGTTACAGCAAGATCGCCGCGGGAGTTGCGAATCGGCGTGCAGTCAAGCTTCCTGTAGACTTTGATATGCAAAAAAGTTCAAACATTTTTTCAGTTAGAACATGTATATTTTCTATGTGACTTTAATTGAAATGAAGAAAATGAAAATTTAAGTAAATGGCACGCATTTACAAAAAAAAGTCAACATTTCACGCAACATTTCTGTCAAATGTGGATTAAAAAAGTAGCTTTTTTCAATTTTTAAGAACAATTCTCGTCAAGTAGAAGGTACCAATATTATCAATATTTCTACCAAGTGTCAACTCAATCGGCTTTATAGTTTTCGAGTAATCCTGCACGCCAATTTCGATAATGCAGTTTTGAGAAGAACGCGTTTGAAGTTCACGCCCGTTCCGAATCCGAGCGGTGAGGCAGAGCGTTTACAGGTTGTAACGTTTGAAGTTTTTCAAATTTCGCTTTGAAACTTTGGGAAAATATTCTACATATATAGTTCTATCGTTTAAAGAAAAAAAAAAAAAAAGAAATTGATTTTTTGATCGTTGTAAATGTATATCCCGTCTTAATCCCGCTGATGCTATCTGCGCGCCGTCTGACAATATCTACCGCAACCCGTTTAGAAGACCGTGCCATACATTTGCCATTTTTTAAGATTAACTAAAAATGAAGAAAAAAATCTATGTAACAGTCAAAAGTAGTATTATTAATATACCCTAACGCCCGTATTCATAGATGTTCCTTGAGGAATCCCTATTGATATTCTTTGTTCAGAACAAAGAACAAGGAGGCCTTATTTCTTAAGTCCTTAGGCTACTCCAGAGGCCGAAAAAGTAGGCTTTTTAGGGATTTTTTTCAGAAAAACTACAAAATAAATCGAGATTACAAAAAGGGTGTTTATGATACTCATCAGTGACTGTATACAATAATTTTTTTTAAGCGTTCAATTTCAAAACGCCGGCTGTGCAGCGTTTATCTCAAAACTGCATTTTTTAAGTTGGCCGGAAACATAACTCAGACAATTTTCAACCGATGCACTTGAGATGTTGGATATACCTTGAAAAATACATTGTCTATCGAAGTATGTAGAATTTTTTTTTTACATTGCATAGTTCATTTGTTATTAACAATTATCTGACGAAATTTTTGGAATGTTAAAAATTTGCCTAAAAATCGTCAGATAATTGTTGATAACAAATGAACTATGCAATATAAAAAAAAATCCTACGTACTTCCATAGACAATGTATTTTCCAAGATATATTCAACATTTCAAGTGAATCGATTGAAAATTGTCCGAGTTCTGTTTCCGGCCACCTTAAAAATGCAGTTTTGAGATAAACGCCGCACAAGCTCTTGGTAGGTACTTAATTTTACGGCAAAATGATGAGAGAGATGGATAGTGGACATGTTTGCCATGAGTGAGAGAGACAGATAGTTACGCCACTTTTACCAAAGTCAACAAAAGTAAGTAAAATTAATAAAATAATGATAAATCTTGACCTAGTTTAGGTTTATTGGAATAAATTGTGCGAATAAAAAACATTTTAACTGAGTAAAATGGGTTAGCAAAAATCGGGTTACTTGAGGTTTTAATTTTTTTACTCGTTTTTTTTTAGTATGAAACTAACAAGTATTGTATCATTTTACAATCCTGATTAAATGCGCCAACTTTTAATGGCACTTGCCAAGGCACTCTAGTACTTTTTTTTAAAGCAGGGCCTTTCAAAGTAGACAAATTTTGAAAATTTTAAATTCATAGTTTAACAAATAGACTTAATTCTAGGAAACTTGGGGCAATTGTGTCATTATTTTTTACTGTGATTCTAGAAATGTTATTTAAGGTTACGGTTCCAAAGTTTAAATGAACAAAAATAATAAAAATTAACCACAATAACCGAAAAATGGTTACAGTTTGACCAAATTTCTAGGTTTTTCGTAAATGCCCATAATTTTCAAACTGCATGGGATAGATTTTTTTTCTGATTTTTCTCATGATGGTTACAATCAATCCTGTCACCCCGTTTCGGCTTGACGTTGAGTTCGGGGACCCCCTGTATATATGATAAACACCCTTTTTTGTAATCTCCATTTACTTGGTACTTTTTCTGAAGAAACAAAATTCCCATAAAGCCTATTTATGGCCTAACCCCTTAAGGAACGACTACGAGTACGGGTATAAGTAACGGAATTGGTCAAGAAATCTTTACTCTAGAAAAAGAATAGAAAACCAGCAATATTTTCCTCGTCCAAATGTATCTGCTCCCCTAATAGTGTTTTTTCTCGTGGATCTTTTTTGTGTATTTTTTCAGACGTTCGATTCGTTGGGATTTTTGTTTAATGGCGTGAGAGAGATCGGACAATTACCTCCCAATAGCCGAGGCCTTGGTCGCTCTTGACGTCGCCCGAGGCCACGACAGCGATAGGCTTCGAGCTTTTGAAGTCGAAGTTGAGATGGAGCGAGTCGGTGCTGTTTACCGGCCACCAGATGTGGCTACCGGCGAACGGATAGGTGATCGGTATAACGTCCACATCAGCCTCGTAATACTCGGGCTCGAGTACACCGATGTAATGCACCATTGGATTCGAGCGTTTGAGCTCGTAGATGATGGATTTGTCGTTGAAAAAGACGTACTTGAGGGCACCGGCGAAATTATTGTTGGAAACGAGGCCTCGCTTTTTGTGGAGTTCCGGGCCTCCGCCTATGTAAATTTCCGGATCGATGATCATGTTGTAATTGTCGCCTGGTACCTCGAGTACCTTAGTCTCAAAATCGAGGCTCACGTAGACGAGCGAGGCGTTGTGAAAGATCGTCAAATTGCTCCAATGATTCGACGATACTTGATCGCCCATGACGGTCTTTATTTTTGCACCGTGGCCAAAGTCGAGCTCGATGTGAACCTTTCGTTGCATTATCGAGGCTGCCACGTAGTGCGGCGTACCCTCGATCTCACCGGATGCGTAGAATAATACGGAATCGTCCCATCTCGTCTGTCGCGAAGCCGGAAAAGCAATGAAAAGCAACCGGGATAAGTGTGCGAGTACGTGAAATTGTGGTAAAATTGATGAACAAGGTCGCGAAAAAAACATTCGTCACGTCACGTTCAACTTCTTGATATAATATTTTTGTAATTATTGTTGTATGGAGTAATGAGAGGTGGCAATTTGCGCGAATTATGCGCGACACGACCTTTCGTCTCACCTTGAACATCAGGCTTATCCGGTTGACGGACGAATGAACACGATCCTTCCAATCGTAGACACGGAAAGACACGTAAGACGAACCTCTCAGCGTCAAAATCGTAGCAGCTGCGATTGGACGAAAAGATTACGAATTTAAGATTAAAATTTCGAGTCTGTAAAACAGTCAAGCGAAATTGTGAATACAAACATTTCGAAGTTGATTCATAGCGAAAACAAATATCTGATGAAACAAAATAATGAGAGACATAATATCGATTCACCTGTATATATACACCAAACAATTCGAGACGTCAAATCGTCGAATTGTAAATATTACGACAGTTTACAATTTCGAATTCATGAAGGGGTTAGGCCACAGTAACGGACATAAAATCATGTGCGAATTTAACAATTTTTTTCGTGTGACAAAGTGATTCACTCATTAAATTAATTACACATCTTTTTAGTATGAATATCAAGCTGTTAGAAAATGTATATATTTTTCTCGATGTACAAAATGGCCGACTACTCGAAACTTCTCGAAACAGCTTTTTTCCAATTGGCGTGACAAATAACTTCAACGATTTTCACTCGATTTACTTCAAATTTAAAAGTTATGTTCCTAATTGCATTTAGCACAGAAGTACGTAAGGAATTTCTGATTAATCGAAAACTTTTCATTTTATGAGCAGTTAAAACGAAATGTTTCATTGAAAATTCATTTCTATAGTTCAAATACCTACCACTTTTAAATAAAACAATATTTTTTAAATTCCGTACGCACTTCTCTGGGTATTCTAATGTAGATTGACGAGAATTTTTGTCTTTTGTTCTAGGTAAAAAATTGTGGATGCTAAATGTCACGCCGCGGAGCGCCTTAAAAAAAGATAACAAAAGAAAATATTAGTAGTCGGCCATTTTGTACATTGAAAAAAAATGTATTCATTTTCTAACAGCTTGATATTCATACTAAATAGATTTACATTTAACGTTATGAGTGAATCAATTTTTCATACGAAAAAAAATTGTTAAATTTGCACATGATTTTAAACCCGTTACGGTGGCCTAAGGCCTTAAGGGCATGTACAAGGTCAACATAACCTCACGAATTTTCCAACCCAATTTTCTCATAGATGGTTAAACTTTTTAGGAAAAACGAAGCATTAGGCTCTGGAGAATTTCCTGACGCAGAGCTTGATGATTTCCTTTTGCCCTAAATATTATTCATCTCTGAGAAATCTCTGTTCGAAAATTTCAGCTATCTCTCTCGCACTCATATGTCACATAGTAGTTCTTCTACTTAGTTCTACTTCTACTAAGCAGAAGATGTACCACTCGACATATGAGTGCGAGGTCTTTTACTTCCTTAAGGCGAAGTAGAAGATGTACCACATGACATATGAGTGCGAGAGAGATAGCTGAAATTTTCGAACTGACAAGGGGACAGTACGGCAGTCGGATTTTTGTAATTTTTCGTACTCATGGTACGCGAAGTTCAGAGCTCGAATATTAATATCCCAAAGCAGTTCGACGCCATATTCAGAAATTTTCGAGAAAATTGACTTTGAAGTTTTCGAGCGCACTCTTATCCCACAAAGATGCAACGATATTCGAACCGGGCTCGTGGCGTACCCGGTAGCGCTCGAGTCTAGTAATTGCGGGGTCGCTGGTTCGAGTCTCGCTTCGAAATTTTTTTTTTTTTTTTTTTCATTTTTTTTTTAATTCGCATACCTCCGTCATTAAAATATCCCGATAAATTTTTGTTGTATATAATCACATATTATTATATATAATTAATATAATATATCTATATATGTTTATATATGGACAAAATCCATATATAGTTATTTATGTACAAAATTCATTATAGTTATACATAATTATATATTTTCTCATATATGATCATATATTATTTATATATAACAATAGGTGATTATTTATAAAAAAATTAATAAATAATCCCGGGATAAAAATCATAAAATCTATGCTAATTCACATATATGTAATTATAATTGTCAATGATAAATGCAAGTCTTATTTTTTATTATCTCTTGCTTGAAATTGCGAATAGGCGACGTAAAAATAACCAGTAATAATATTTACATAAACTCCCTTGTAGATTAATAGGAATATAAATAGAAGAATAAATGTTGAAATATGTGAATATAACGCTTGCTTTGGCAACCATCGATATATAACATGATCAGATATGCGTGGTTTGCTTCGAAACTTTGCGATCAAAGAGAAATCTTCATGAACGTGAATGAAGTTTGTTTTCCGATCGATGTATTAAAAAAAAATTGCGAATGTAACAATGCAGCGTTTGTACGGTGTGCGAGATGCCGTGAAAATTACTGTTTTCCTTGTTTTTACGATGGTTATCATTCTGGCTCGTGTAACATTACACCCGATGTATAAAACAAACGAATACAGACCGAATAATAAAGTATTCAATTCCTTACCCGACGTTTTTCATTTTCATCCAAAAAATGTTGTTGGTTATAAATATTGATACTTGAAAATGTATGTTTATAATCAATAGATAATTAAAAATATGACTTGCGTTGTTTCATTTTTAAAAAATGAAAAAAAAGAAAAAAAAATTCGAAGTGAGACTCGAACCAGCGACCCCGCGATTACTAGACTCGAGCGCTACCGGGTACGCCACGAGCCCGGTTCGAATATCATTGCATCTTTGTGGGATAAGAGTGTGCTCGAAAACTTCAAAGTCAATTTTCTCGAAAATTTCTGAATATGGCGTCGAACTGCTTTAGGATATTAATATTCGAGCTCTGAACTTCGCGTACCATGAGTACGAAAAATTACAAAAATCCGACTGCCGTACTGTCCCCTTGTGAGATTCTTCAGAGATGAATAATATTTAGGGCACAAGGAAATCATCAAGTTCTGCGTCAGGAAATTCTCCAGAGCCTAATGCTGTGTTTTTCCTAAAAAGTTTAACCATCGATGAGAAAATTGGGTTTGAACATTTGTGAGGTTATGTTGACCTTCTGCATTCCCTTAAGACGGAATGACACCTCATCGCGGTCGGTATGGTAGAACAATTATAGATTCCCAAAAATCTCGAAAACGGCGCTTCAGATCCCGTCGAAACTTTGCTAAATGACGTCAAATGGATAGACGAACAGCTGTCTTCCCCTCAAATTTTCTGAATTGGAGAAAAAAATGTAGATTGGCTTATCATAAGCAAATCTAGTTTCTTTTCTCAAATTCAGAAAGTTTGAGGGGAAGACAGCTGTTCGTCTATCTATTTCACGTCGTTTGGCAAACTTTCGACGGGATCTGAAGAGCCGTTTTAGAGATTTTTGGGTATCTATAATTGTTTTACCATACCGACCGCGATGAGGTGTCATTCCGTCTTAAAGCGAAGGACCAAAAATCAGTCAAAATAGCGATGGCCAAAATGGCGATCGGTCCGGATAGCGAAAACTTGGGATCGAGCAATACTACATGGGCCTCAGAATGAAGATGGCAGATGGCGTTAGTGGTCAGTCGGGTCAGGCAGCCATGCCATGGTCGCCATTTAGCTATTCGTCATTTCGGACCATCGATCATTTGCGTTTCTAAGATCTACACATTCGAAGTTTGTAGTCTCGATATATGGCTTTTTGCCATAGACGGTATCACGAATATTAGATACTCACTTTTTTCTATTTCGGAGATATAAATGTTTCATATTATTCGAATCTGTATTCGTATGACTCAAACTGCAGACTATCCGAATATATGTTCTCGGATAAATGAACTCTCGAATAAATAATCCTTTGGTGTAATAGATATTCGATTTCGTCATCGGTCAAAGGATAATATTTCGAATAATTAAACCTTCGTTATTTTGAGAGTTCACAATTCTGTCGTTTCGAAATCTTTGTCGTTCTATATTTGGTCATTCGACATTTTGACCCCCACCCGTCGGAAATGGCATCAGGAAACGAGTGACGAGCAAACTCGTCCAAAGACAAATTACGAATAAATGTATACACGTATTTCTTAATTTTACTCAATAAAAGTTTGGTTAATTGGCCCCTGTCTGTCGTAGAGAGGGAGAGCGAGCACGGAGGGGACGAGCCGCGTGGTACTCCTCTTTTGGTTCGTCCCTCGTAAATCATTTTCAATTAACTCTACGTACTGTAAACATCGCATCTCTCGCCCTCGTAATACGTCCCGAAGCAGTCGCAGGTCAAACTGTTGTAGTGATTGACGCACTGGCTGCCCACGAAGCACAGATTTTCTCTCGTCCAGCACCTTCAAAAAGACACACGTCGAACGTTTACGTTATCCGTTAGCGAGCTCACGAACGAGAACGAACGTGCGTTACTTTTTACACAGCCTTTGATGAATGTTCCAAGCTTGCTGCAGAGGCTGACCAATTTTTTTTCTTCTCGTATTCCAAATTTCAATTCCTTTCAATTTTACTTCCAAAACTTTTATTCCACAGCTATGATAATTCTTTATTAGTGTGCATTATTAATATGTTGTATACAAGAAGATAGAAAACTCGTATTTTGCATTTTTCAATTCACTTATTTATCGAGCATTAACGGGTGGGCATTTTTGGAAATTCTTCCTTGAGGCGTTAGGCTACTGTGAAAATGACGAACACTCGTTCGTCGGTTGAGGCAACTCGAATGGAAGAGGAAGGTACAAGATATGGCGCGGAAATCGCAGATTAAATGTAAATTTGTGATTACAAAGATAGAACTCCTGGTAAAAATGGTTTAAGGAGATTGGAGCGTTAGCCGCAATCCAATATTAAATTTAAAAAATAAATATATGTCATTGTCTAGAGTATACTGTCTTTGCGAATTAAAAAAAAATGTTCATCACCAAACACCAGACATGAAATATAGTTTAACGTATGTCATTTTACATGCGGTTATATGAAAAAGACGTTCACGTTACTGGTCGTGTAATTTTTTCACACTTCATATTAATTAATGGTAATAATAAATTATCTCGTGACATAAATATAAATAGGCATAATTATAAATTACTCAAAATTCCATTCAGAGTTGTATAAAACATTCCCTCGCGCAGTTTTTTCATAATAATCATTGACAATGCTATATTTTTTCAAGTTCATAGCAACGCAAAAGTTTTTTTTATTGCGTAATACAAATATGAAAATGCATAATTTTTTCCTTTAATTACACATTTTATGAAAAATTAGCATCTACATATAAATCTATACCTTGTGCGCATTTTTGTGAGGTTTATTGGAGAAAAAAAAATCATAAACCGTCATTTGACTCGACTGGACCGCTCCAACCTCCTTAAACGAGTTTTTCTCGAAATTTTGTCTTCCAAAATGATGTAGACGATTTCAAAGAGCAATTATCCGATTGACTTGAAATTTGAACTGAGTACTCTTGAATATATTTACTCTACAATGACGTAGGATATTTTTGATTGGATGAAAATTGACGATTTGCCATTGCAAAAAACGACCATTTTATAGGGAAGAAAACAGACTTTTTTCATAACTACGCCATTTTGTTAGATTTAGATATTTTTCGAAAATCCTACGTCATTGTACAGGAAATCCCCTCAAGTTTAACGACATTTTTTCCTTTTTCGGTTTCAGCTACTCAATCGGCCGGAATCATGTCAGCAGTGGAGGAACTTTTCTTTTTTTGACGCCGCCGAAGGCAGCGCATAAGTCACTTGGATCTCAATATTTTTCTATGAGGAATTATGTAACATAGGTCAAATATAGCCAAATACATTCTTAATTTTCCGAAACATTTAAGGGCTTAGGCCATTCTAGAAAAAAATCGGCTTTTTTCAGAAAAACTACAAAATAAATAGATATTACAAAAAAGGGTATTTATCATACATATCAGTGACTGTATACAATAATTTTTTTGAAGTTATTAATTTCAAAATGGCGGCTGTGCAGCGTTTATCTCAAAACGGCATTTTTTACGTTGGCCGGAAACAGAACTCAGACAATTTTCAACCGATTCAATTGAAATGTTGAATATATCTTGAAAAATACATTTTCTATGGAAGTACGTAGGATTTTTTTTTTCATATTGCATAGTTCATTTGCTATTAACAATTATCTAACGATTTTTTAGGCAAATTTTTGGAAAGTGGAAAATTTTGTCAGATGTTTGTGAATAACAAATGAACTATGCAATATAAAAAAAATCCCACGTACATGCATAGAAAATGTATTTTTCAATATATATTCAACATTTCACGTGAATCTGTTGAAAATTGTTTGAGTTATGTTTCCGGTCAACTTAAAAAATTCAGTTTTGAAAAATTATTGTATACAGTCACTGATATGTATGATAAACGGTAACACGCGTTTTGACCCGACGACAAAATATCCGCGACAAAATATCCGATGACACAATATCCGCAGGATAAAATATCCTCATGACAAAATATCCGCAAGACAAAATATCTGCCGATATTATATCCGCTGTCGGTAATTAAATCTATGATTAACGTTATTACTCTTAAATTAGGACAACTGGCTTCATGAGACAGTCAATGTTTTTCTCTCTGCTGTGTATGTAGTGCTAATGTTTCTTGAAGGAATGACGTTGTAGTGCTACAGTTTAAAGTGTATGTAGTGCTACAGTTTAAAGTGTGCTGTGTATGTAGTGCTACAGTTTAAAGTGTTTAAAGATTCAAAAAAGAGTGTGAATAAAACAAGCATAGCTTGGCGTTGTGTTGAGCATAAGAAACGTTCATGTAATATTATTATAGTACATACTATTATTGTAGTATCCAAGTATATTTGCGTGGCATTGCTAACAATATTTTATTAAACTAATATTATATACAAAAACTTTACAATAAAGAAATAAGTGCAATGAAGAAGCTCGTATTATGCCCCCACCCCACTATCTCACACACCCCACAAAGGTGTTTTGCGCGCGACCCCGTTGATGTGGTGGACGAGATTTAGGATTTTGTCTCGCGGATGTTTTGTTATGAGAATATTTTGTCTTTCGGATATTTTATCTTTCGGATATTTTGTCGCGGATATCTTGTCGTCGTGTCAGATGTGACGTAGCCATGATAAACACCCTTTTTGTAATCTCGATTTATTTTGTAGTTTTTCTGGATAAAGTTCCGAAAAGCCCATACCGCTTTTTTCCTTGACATTTTGTATACTTATGTATTTTGACTCGCTGAACACGAAAATAACAATTAGAATTGGCGCAAATTTGATTTTCAAGATAAAAACGAAAAAAAAAACGGATTAGTATAGTTTTTTTTATTTTATTTTAACAAATGTTGATCGTAGAGGAAAATGTCTTCTACGGAAGTTGTAGCCCATCAAAAGACTCATAATTTATGTTCTATGCAAATTTTGTCTTAAATCATTATTTTCCAAGAAAATGGGATAATACTCCAATAAGTATATTTTGCTAAACTCCATTAGTTTCGATATTATCTACTTACGCACTTTATTGCATACGGGCCCAAATAAACCCAAATAAAACAAACACAAACAGCAATCAAAACAAACCCAAACAAACTCGGGTATGTTGAATTGTGAGGTGTGTAGTTAACTGGGGTGGGCGCAGGGCACCTCGAATGGGTGTGTGGAATCGCGGGGTGCGTAGAACACTGGGGTGGGCGGAAGGCACCTCGGATGGTTACGTGGAATCGTGGGGTTCGTAGAACACTGGGGTAGGCGGAGGGCACCTCGGTCGGGTACGGGGAATCGCGGGATGCGTAGAACACTGGGGTGGGTTTGTTGGATACGTGGAATTGTGGGGTGCGTAGAACACTGGGGTGGGTTTGTTGGGCACCTTGGATAACATCGAAACTAATAGAGTTTAGCAAAATATACTTATTGGAGTATTATCCCATTTTCTTGGAAAATAATGATTTAAGACAAAACTTGTATAGAACATAAATTATCAGTCTTTTGATGGGCTACAACTTTCATACAAGACATTTTCGTCTACGATCAACATTTGTTGAAATAGAATTTAAAAACTACAGAAATCCGTTTTTTTCAGTTTTTATCTTGCAAATCAAATTTGCGCCAATTTTAATTATCATATTCGTGTTCAGCGAGTTAAAATACACAAGTATACAAAATTTCAAAGAAAAAAGCGGTATGGGCTTTTCGGAACTACACCCGTTTTTCTGAAAAAAAAAAATCCCCAAAAATCATATTTTTTCGGCCTCTCGAGTGGCCTAACCCCTTAAGGGGGCTGTCCACTTTGAAGATAAAAAAAAATCGATTTTTTTTCTCCTGTTTTCGAATGTACATACATTCAGAAATATTGTGTCAAAATTTTATGAAAATCCGAGCTCTCTCAGTATTTTTTTTTACCTGAACGTCAGGACCTCATTTCGTCTACCTGAGCGCATAGCGCGCTCGGCCGACTCACAACCCAGGTAAGAGTTTTTCATACTATAAAATTGAAACGCGTTTTTCTCGGAACAATGTTTTCAAAATCTAGCTCCATCGTATCTCTAAAACTAATAAACCGATTCTCTTGAAATTGGAACCACATATTGTAAACATGATTCGCAACAAGATGATCCTCAATGGTCTTGAAATTTTGATTTTTACTCTTTTTTTTTGCGAAAAACTGTGAAAAAACGCGTTTTTTAAAACTTCTTTCGTTTTACATCTGCCATTTTTTATATTTTTTTATAAAACTTTATATCCGAGGGTCATTTTGTAGTTGGTGTCATACTGAATCTAATGAACTTTGATTTTTTTGTTTCAGACAAGTCATTGCCGAGTTGTGATGGAGCTACTTAGCCCACCTATTTTTGAGGCGTTACGTTAAACTATAGTTTTTGTACTAAAAAATGAATAAAAATTAATTATATATTTTTTAGAAATGTATTTCATGACTTTATTTATCAAGCCCAACAACTTTTATATTCGTATCTTTTATAAAATCCTCAAAAAAAAATCGCGAAAATAGCCTTTTTTCGTGGCTCCAAAGTGGACTGGCCCCTTACTGAGTACTTTTCTTCCAAAAAATGTCCGAAAATCACCCAAATTTTCAGCGTTCACACTGGTATAGTCCCTCAAGGAGTTTCGATACCGGCGATACAATGTTGCCATGCTAAACCATGTGAAAAACAAAAAATTTCAAAAAATTCAGAATTTTATCAAATTTTGTGAACATATTCTTTAGTACCAAATTTGACGATACAATTTTTTTCAGATTTTTCCTCTGCACAGTTATCGAATAAGTTAATACTAAAGTTCCCGTGTATAAGCATAGCGTTTCCATATATATAGGTATACACTGCGTGCATAAGAAATCTGTTTAATGCTTAATTACTCGATCACTAAGTGGAAGAAAATTTAAAAAAAAATTGTGTTTTCGTACTTAATGTTGAAGAACATTATCACCGAATTTGACCAATTTCTTAACATTTTGACTTTTGTACCGAAACTCCTGAATGTCATTTCGTTTTTGAAATTCCATGCAAAGTTGTGAGAATAACAGTGATAGTGAATGAGACGACTGACTTGTCGATGCAGCCCTCCTTCACGTTCTCGTGTTTCGTAGCTATGAGTGGCCTGATAGGTAACAAATCGCTCGCCGCTTTGCCGGAGCTCAGGACCATGTCGCGGATGCATCCCACGAACGACTCGATAATATACTTGACGCCGTGCAAACGTTCCTCTGAGCTGAGCCCTGCAAAAATGACGTTTTCCATTCATCGAATCCATTGGGTGAATTTTTTTACTACGGTCGTGTTCGTTGGGTCTCATCATTTTGATACGAACAAGCGCGCATGCGCATAACGATGCGCAATACGCAACTGCGCAATGAAACGACTCATGCGCAAAACGAATGACTCGTTTAATTGCGCAGTTGCGCGTTGCGCATTATTATGCGCATGCGCACTTGTTCGTATCAAAATGATGAGGCCCAACGAACACGACCTACGTAAGAGATTTTAGATCTTTTTTCAGCGCTGCAAGAAGAAGGGTACGTGTCGAGTGTAAAGCAGGATAAAGGGTAAGTGTCGAATACGACCTACGTAAGAGATTTTAGATATTTTTTTCAGCACTGCAGGATAAAGGGTAAGTGTCGAGTGTATGGGAATTTCTTGAGGAGGTTAGGCCTCCGTAATCGTCTCGCACCTCCGATAAGAACGACGGACGCGAGTTCCTCGGATACGCCATAATTGACGACCCGTTCCAAAACTTCGAGGTTCGTTTGCGCCTGTGTGTCATCGACCCGGGCGATCAATTTGGCGCTGTGGACGTCAATGCGGACGAGTACGCTGTGCCACTCGTCCCGGTTGAGTCCCTCGCCAACGTTCAAGCTCGTCGAGCGCTTCCCGAACACGTGGACGACCTTCAGCTGGCCCTTCTCGACGATCACGTAGAGGGCGTAGGGGTCGAGGCCCTCCGGTCGATCCTTGACGCTGTGATAGACGAGTAGACCGTGCGGTAGCCTCGTACGAAACTGGAACGATATCTCACGGCACAATCTGCAAATTGAAGATTTCAACACGTCGTCAGTCCATCGATGATTCTCCCAGAGGGAGAGAAAGAGACAGCCGAGAAAAAGTGTCTCTTCGTATTTAATTTATTCGTATTTGTTTTGTTACGGGAGCTTCGGGACCTCAATTGAAATGTCTTGATACCGCTGCCGTCAAGCTGGATAAACGTATTGCTCTGGGCGAACATGAAGGTCTTCTCGTGGCCGGACTCCATGAACGTTAATTCCTGCAACGAACGGAAGTTTATTCGACGCGAAATGAACGAGGGTATCATCATTGAGGGAAATATTATTAGACATAATATTTTCCTATATAGGGAATAGATTTATTCTGTAGATGCTTATTTTTCATAAGTTATATAATTAAAGGGCAAAATTGTGCAGTTTTATATTTTTATTACGTAAATGAGAAAAACTTTTGTGTTACTTGAGAAAGTATAACTTTATCGAGGATAGAAGCGTTAGACAACATAAGGGGTTAGGCCACAGTAACGGGTATAGAATCATGTGCGAATTTAACAATTTTTTTTCGTATGAAAAAGTGATTCACTCATAAAATTAATTAGACATCGATTTAGTATGAATATCAAGCTGTTAGAAAGTATTTTTTTTTTTTCGATGTTCAAAATGGCTGACTACTAATATTTTGTTTTCTTATCTCTTTTAGGCACTCCTGATTTTATAGGCGCTCACGAAAGCGAATTTAACCATATTTTTCGTATGAAAAAGTGATTCACTCATAAAATTAATTACACATCTATTTAGTATGAATAGCAAACTGTTAAAAATATAAATATAAATTTTTTTTCGATGTCCAAAATGGCCGACTACTCGAAACTTCTCGAAACTGCTTTTTCCAATTGGCGTGACAAATAACTTCAACAATTGACATATACCTGACAAATAACGTGACAAATAACTTCAACAACTGCGATATACCTAATTGTACATCGCAGAGAAGTATGTACGGAATTTCTGATTAATCGAAAACTTTTCAGTTTATGAGCAGTTAAAACGAAAATGTTCACTGAAAATTCATTTCTTAAGTTCAAATACCTACAACTTTTGAATAAAAAAATATTTTATAAATTCCGTACGTACTTCTCTAGGTATTCTAATGTAGATTGACGAGAATTTTTGTTTTTGTATCTAGCTAAAAAATTGTGGATGGTAAATGTCTCGCCGCGGAGCGCCTAAAAAAAACATGAAAGAAAATATTAGTAGTCGGCCTCTTTGTACATCGAAAAAATATATATTTTCTAACAGCTTGATGTTCATACTAAATAGTTGTGTAATTAATTTGATGAGTGAATCACTTTTTCGTGCGAAAAAAAATTGTTAAATTCGCACATGATTTTATACCCGTTACTGTGGCCTAATCCTTTAAAAAGGGAGATTTTAAGGAAGGAGAAAATAAGAAAATCAACGTATAATGACAAATACCAATATATTGTGGAAACCGATAAAAGACCATGGAAATACTGGTCCGAGGAGGGAGTAAAGGGGAGGGATAAAGAAGTGTAGGCGACATTAAGGGACAACACCACTGTGACGGCTTCAAAAAATCTATTTTTTGAAAACCATCTAGAAAAATCTAAAATACATTTAAGATTAAGATGCCGTTGGACCCAGGTCGAAAAAATAATTATTTTCGGAGATATTGAATATTTTGTGGAGCGGTGCAGCGCGCCTCAGGGTCGGCAGGTATACCGGGCCTTTCCCAGGTCCTGCGGGTCTTTCGCAGGTATTCTTTGTCTCCCTTCACATAAACCGGCTATTGTTATAAATATAGTTTCGAAAAAAAGCCATAGGCGGCGATAATTGAAAAACTTTTCAGGTCGTCAATCGTCGATATTGCAGCTGATATCGCGGTATTATTATTCAATGATGGCCTGAGGAGCCTCATGAAAGTTCTGGAGACGTTAGGGATAACTATCGGCCCAAATTGTTTCAATTTTTGCGTTGTAACCGACGCAGCGCGGATCGAGCTGGCGAAGCGCTCGCTCACAGACGCTGCAAAAGAGGCAAGAAGAGCCTCTACAAGTTCGAGAAAAGATGCTAGGGACAATGATTTGCTTCTTGAAGGCCAGCTATATGGTGCCGGCATCGCTGATTAAAGGTAAACAAATTTTTTTCCAATTTATCGCATAAATTAACAAACCTAAAACTTTGAACGCGTTTTTCTCAAAACCACTTTTTTGAGTGCGGCACGCAGCAGAACTCGAGCAATTTTTTGTCCGATCGACTTCAAATTTGGACTGCATCAATAAAACTAGATTATCTAAAGACGTTCATAGGATTTTTTCGATATCTCAATAATAAAAAAAGTTATAGCCTATTGTCGACGAGAAATTTTGCTCGAAAATCGTCCTTTAATTTCAAAAGCACGCCTATTTTTTAAAAATCAATATTTTTTCAAATCCCTATGTACTTCTCTTCAAAATATCATATTATTAAAGAAAACACTCGGTATTTTTTTTCAGATCGACTTTGAAGAGAGTTCTGCTGCGTGCCGCGAACCACTGCAGAGGCAACAGTACCTGACGCGGGAGCTTCCCCAGCGTCACCATGGGGCGTGAAAAATTTGAAATTTTTTTTTATGTATCTTCAATAAACAACGAACAAAACAAAAAAAAAATTTTCGCGTATATCTTTTTTTCCCACAAAAAAAATTCTTGAAAAATGGCAAAAAACAGGGGGTCACAGTGGTGTTGTCCCTTAAGGCGAGATATACATTTAGACAGGAAAAAATAAGCAATATCGAGGGATTTTTTAAACTAAGAAATAATTATTCTACAATTATCAATCTTTAGGTATACTTTAATAGTATATTTAAGTATGCAACACAATTTTTTTAAATGAATTCATCATCAAAATGACGGAGCTGTGGCAGAGTGTTACAGCAAGGTCGCCGCGGGAGTTGCGAATCGGCGTGCAGTCTAGCTTCCCATAGACTTTGATTTTAAAAAAAGTTCAAACATTTTTTTATTTAAAACATGTATAGTTTCTATGTGACGGTAATTAAAATGAAGAAAATGCAAATTTAAAAAAATGGCACGCATTTACAAAAAAAATCAACATTTCACGCATCATTTCCGTAAAATGTGGATTGAAAAAGTAGTTTTTACCCCAATTTTTCAAAAACAATTCTGGTTAAGTAGAAGGTACCAATATTATCAATATTTCTATCAAGTGTCAACTCAATCGGCTTAATAGCTTTTGAGTAATCCTGCACGCCAATTTCGATAATGCAGTTTTGAGAAAAACGCGTTTGAAGTTCACGTCCGCTCAAAATCCGAGCGATGAGGCACAGCGTTGACGGGCTGTGTAACGTTTGAAGTTTTTCGAATTTCGCTTTGAAACTTTGGGAAAATATTCTACATATGTAGTTCTATCGTTTAAGGGGCCAGTCCACTTTGAAAATTAAAAAAAAAAATCGAAAGCAAGCAAGACTTGAAGAAATCGACGATGATGAGCAATCAGAAGGGATTTTGTACGGTGCATGAATTGCCGGTTGAGTTTAGGTAAGAGTTTTTCATAGTATAAACTTCAAACGCGTTTTTCTCGAAACAACGTTTTCAAAATCTAGCTGAATCGTATCTCTAAAACTATTAAACCGATTCTCTTGAAATTTGAACCACATATTGTAAACATGATTCGCAACAAGATGACCCTCGATGTTTTAAAAGTTTTGATTTTTACTCTTTTTTTGCAAAAAACTGCGAAAAAAACGCGTTTTTAAATTTTTTTTCGTTTTTCATCTGCCATTTTTTTATTTTTTGATAAAACTTTATATCCGAGGGTCATTTTGTAGCTGGTGTCATACTGAATCTGATGGACTTTGATTTTTTGTTTCGGACAAGCCGTTGCCGAGTTGTGATTGAGCTACCTAGCCCACCTATTTTTGAGGCGTTACGTTAAACTATAGTTTTTGTACTTAAAAATGAATAAAAATGAATTCAATTTTTAAAAAATGTATTTCAAGACTTCATTTATGAAGCCCAACAACTTTTGTATTGATATCTTTTATAAAATCCTCAAAAAAAATCGCATAGCCTTTTTTCGAGGCTCCAAAGTGGACTGCCCCTTAAAGAAAAAGAAAGGAATCGATTTTTTGATCATAATAAATGTATATCTCGCCTTAATGGGAATATCTATAAGGGCACCGATGAATACCGATCGATAAATCAATCGGATGAATATTGGGGTATATAATTTTAGGCAAATGTTGTCGATATTTGAAGAGAATACTTTTAATAGATATTTTGAATGAATATTTGTGATACTTTTTGAAAATGAATATTTCTAATAAATATTTTCAATTAATATTTTGAATCAATATTTCGAATCAATATTTACAATAGACAAATTAGACAAATCTTTTTAATAAATATTTCAAGTTTTTAACGAACGCTATGTATAAATATTTCAAACAAATACCGCGCATAAAAATTTGGAAATAAGTACTCTAAATATTCTTAATGGGAATATCTATAAGGGTACTGGTGAATACCGATCGATCAATCGATCGGATTAATATCGAAGTATATAATTTTAGGCAAATGTTGTCAGTATATGAGTTGAAATTTTTTTATGAATATTTTGAATAAATACGTTTATGTTTTCTTAAAATGAATATTATGAATAAAAAATTTAAATGAATATTTACAATAGACGAATGAGCCAAATCTTTTAAATTAATATTTCGAATAAATATTTTCAATAATTACTGTGTATAAATATTTTCACCAAATATCTCACATGAACAATTCGAAAAAAAAAATACTCTAAGTATTCTTAAAAACTCGTTTCTCTACAACCAAAATTCATTTCTATCGTTATTTTCAAAAACCACAGAAAGTTGTCACTTAACGAGCGGTAAAAAAAAGTGTCTCTATTGACAATTTTCGGCTATAAAAAAACCGCGAACTGAAGTTATTTTTCATAACGGGTAGAAAAATGTCGATTTCAGCTTTGTTTCTTCTCACCTTTCCCCGTTTGTGCTTTGGGACCGGAGGTCTGGTGGGTTCCGGGGGTGAGAAAGTTGGCGGTGGTGTGCTTGGTGTGGTGGTCGGCGGAGTGCCCGTGGTCGTGGTGCTCGTCGTCACGAAGACGCTACCCTTGGTGACCATGTAAGATGGCAGAGTGTCTGAAAGAATATCATTCGACGATTGTTTACGATGATGAATTTCATCGATTTTCCTCGATCAACTTACGATTGGGTCCTCCGATGCAATGATGAAGACACTCGAGTTGTGAATTGAAGCGATTCAGGTTTCCCAAGCATCCACCGTAAACGAAAGTCCTGCACTTTCCCTCGGCCTTGTTGAAGGTCCATTTGTGTATGTAGTGCTTGCACGGTCCGGTTTCCGTTTTCACGAGGCAACGATCCGGCAGAGGGCGCCTCGTCGTCACGAGACTTCCGTTGTTCCTTCTGCTCTCCTCGGGCACGTCGATTGTGTCCACTGAATCGGTTGTACTCACCACGATACCAGACCCGAGCAGCGCCACGTTGAGCAAAGCAAGGACCACCAGGATCCTCCTCACGCGGTTCACCATTGTTCTTCATTCGCTGCAAAATACAAATTTCGATCGAACTGAACGAAAGATATTAAGGCCTTAAGTACGCGGAAAATTTGAAAAATTGTCATTTTTCAATGATTTCTTATTCCATTCCGGTTAGGAATTTTTTAGGCTTTACAGAATTGAAAAATTCCAAAGATTCCAAAAATAAGGTAAGATTGCATTTATAATAGATACCGCGCGGCGCGCCCGACCGCCAACTTCAAAGCCGTTTTTCCACGATTCACTTTTTTGAACCTTGTGAAAGTTCTAACGCTTCAACGAATAGTACAGCCGTGCTGTCGCTACGAAACCCCGGTGTCGCAAAAAATGAGAAGGCTAATTTTTTGACAGGTGATTTTGTAGGTGCCGCGGGTGCTAAATCCAAGTTTGCCTGAAAATCGGGGTGTAGGGGGTTTTTTAGACGATAAAAGGGGATGGGGGTGAATTAATGCCAAACTACCACCCCTGCGAGGTTGGCGCCGTGAGACGAAATGTGCAGAAAAATCCAGGCTTTAGTTTTGTCCACAGTGCCGAATTCGTGGAAGTTCATTTTGGGGGTGAACAAGTGGGGTGAAATTTTGAAAAATCAGTTTTGATTCAATAACTCTTTAGAAAAAATTCGTACACTTTTTGTTCAAATGGGAACGTTGTAGCCCTTGAAAATACGGGTCGATCAAGGATTTTATCATCACTCTCCGATAATCACTCTCCGATAATATCTTCACCCCCCCCCCCCCCAACAAATGGTTAAAATACCCCAAAAAATGGTTTATTGAATAACTAAAAAACAATCGAATTTTTGGGTATGGTTCAAATGTACGAAATGTAGAGAATAATTTTCTCTATGTTTTCGTTTCTATGGACCACCCTTGAATTTAGTTCCTCCCTGTATATATATACCTTAATGTATATATATACAGGGTGTCCCAGAAGTAACGTACGCCCTTCTAGCATCTGGTAGGAAAACAAATTCTGAGACGAAAAGTCCTCAGTCATTTTTTTTATCAGATGCATAGATAATTAATTATGAATTAAAATAAATAGCCAATCAGGTGCGCGCTACAGCGGAAAGGCAGCGTTGAGGGGAGGAATAGGGGAATGCGTTGTAATTGCGTGCACCTGAAAATGTGTACGGAGGGACAATTCCGAGAGCAAGTGTGGGAATGCACACACACACGCGTGTGCGCACGCACACTCACACTAGGACACACACGTGCACACACACGCACACACACACGCACGCACGCTTAATCACACACACACACTTACACACACGCAGACACACTCTCAATTACACACACGTATGCACACACTTGCACACACACACACACACACTTGCACACCTGCTTTCGGAATTTTCCCTCCGCACATATTTTCAGGCGCACGCAATTACAACGCATTCCCCTATCCCTCCCCTCTACGCTGCCTTTCCGCTGTAGCGCGCACCTGATTGGCTATTTATTTTAATTCATAATTGATTATTTATGCGTCTGATAAAAAAATGACTGAGGACTTTTCGTCTCAGAATTTTTTTTCCTACTAGATGCTAGAAGGGCGTACGTTACTTCTGGGACACCCTGTATATATAGGTTTAAATGTATATATATAAGTCAAATATAGCCGAATATATTCTTAACGGCGGGGTAAAGTTAATTCGGCGAAAAAAGGCATGTTTTTAAGATTTTTCTTTGGCGTAACGAATAGTGTTCGTTTATTGAAAAATTTACATATAATAAAGTAACACTTGAACAACATTCTCCTAAATTTGCATTGCAAAATATTCAAAATTGAGCGAGTGAAAACTAAACCCCGGAGGCGCCTCGAAAAAAAGTTGGTTTGCGGTGTGCACCATAACTCGCAACAGAATCATTTGAAACAAAAAAATCAAAATTCATTTGTTGAAGGAGATGTTTCTCGAGGTAATGACGGGAGGACTTTTTTTTTTCGATTTTTCGATTTTTCGTAGCACTTGGGAGCCAAAAACCCGATTTTCGCTAAAAAATTCGGCTAATTTGTTGTTGAAAAATTAGTAATTATTTAAAAAAACAAAAAAGCTCTCGGCAATACCTGGTGAATTATGTGAAGAAGTACTGTGCAAAATTTCAAAGCGATTGGTCCAGTAGATTTTGAGTTATCGTGCACACGGACTTCAAATATGACAAGTCTCAGAAAAACGGTTTGAAAAACGCAGAAGAGAAGAGAACGGCATGGAGCAATAGACGCTCAAATACTCATAACTTCGTCAATTTTACTCCGATCGACTTGAAATTTTACCACAATATTCTTGATATATTATGCATTCATTTAAAAAAAAATTTTTAAATGAAAAAAAAAATTTTAATACTTTACCCCGCCCTTAATTTTCCGGAATATTTTATCGAGTACTTTTCTTCCAAAAAATGCCCGAAAATCACCCAAATTTTCAGCGTTCACACTGGTATAGCCCCTTAATGAGAGAAAAATCTTCTCTCTACGTGTCACGCCATCCGACAACATTCGCCGCAACCCGTTTAGAAGACAGTGCCATACTTCCGCCATTTTTAAAGATGAATAAAAACATAAAATACCATGTAACAGCCAAAAGTAATAATAAAGCATACCCTAAGTCTCAAAGAGGTGAAGAAATCTTTCCTTTAAAAAAAATCACGAAAATCAGCAACAGTTTCCTCGCTTAGAGGTATCTCGCCCTTTAAGGTAGTGCGGCACTTTTTACCCTCGTCTGAAATCCTAACGAGGAAGCACCGCACAAGTTACTAATATTGTCTCGATTCGTTTTGTCAACGCGTTGCCATTGAAAATCAATATTCCTAGCATGCTCAAAGGTCGTCCGTTTTTCCCCCTTTTTCTCCGATGACGTATCTCCAGGTACTGGAATTTCGATAGAACGATGTGAGCTCCTGGGGAGCTCGTACGTGAGGGATGCCCGGAGATAACGATCCTGAGAGATAAGGATCATCAACGCTCGGAGAATTTTCTTTCTTTTAACCACAGACACAGAGAGAGAGAGAGAGAGAGAGTCTAGCCAAAAAATAGCCAAGTGGCCAATTTGGGGTGAAGAAAGTATTAAGGTTGCCTGAATTAGAAGGTCCAAAAAAAGCGTTTTTTCGGGATTTTTTTTGGAAGGAAAAAACAAGTGAGCCCAGTAAACATTGAGGTATATTTTCATGTATATTTGAAGTGTATAAAAAATTGCCGCTGCAGTCCCCAAATCTTGACTGAACCAAATAAACCAATAAATTTTTCAATTATCATATCTTTTTCTGCTGGGTGAATTAAGAAAAAGCTGAAAAGATCGTGAAATTATAACTTTTCTTAGGGTTGAAAAAAAAATTCGTTTAAACAACAATTTAACGTGCTGGAAAAATGATTTAAAAATACTTTTCATACTGAAGAAAATCAAATTTGTTTTGATTCAATAGGTTGTTCAGTTTTTTTTTGCTATCACGCCCGCCATTTTGGAAAAATCGTACAAATGAAAACTGGAGAAAACGCGCTTCAAAGTTTTCAATATGTGGAAATATCAATATCAAATATCATTCGCTGCTCTGCTTTGGGCCTTGTATCTTCGAAAATTGTTCACGTTTATAACCCGTCTATACTATCAGATAATGAAAAAAAAATCAATTTTTTGAAAAAATTTCACTCAGATGAGTCCTTAAGGCCGGAGCCTGAATTGGAGGGTCCGAAAAATATTTTTTTTATTGCATAAATCGATAAACTATCCAAGAATATATATACAAAGGTACAGAGGCCAATTGTAAATATTTTCGAAGATACAAGGCCAAAAGCAGAGAAGCGATTGATATTTCATATTCATATTTCCTCCTATTGAAAACTTTGAAGCGCGTTTTCTCCACTTTTCATTTTCACGATTTTTTCAAATTGGCGGCCGTGGTAACAAAAAAACTAAACGACCTATTAATCAAGTCGAAGTTTAGTTCCTTCAGTATGAAAATCTCTTCCAAGTGAATTAAAAAAGTCGTTGAGAAAGTATTTTTAAATCATTTTTATAGCACGTTAAAGTGTTTTTTTCAACACATTTTTTCTCAAACCTGAGAAAAGTTATAATTTCACGATTTTTTCTCTTGAAAGTGAAAAAATGAAAAAATTGCAAGTGGAAATCTCTTCTAAGTGAATTAAAAAAGTCGTTGAAAAAGTATTTTTAAATCATTTTTATAGCACGTTAAAGTGTTTTTTTTCACCACATTTTTTTTCAAACCTGAGAAAAGTTATAATTTCACGATTTTTTCAGCATTTTCTTAATTCACCCAGAAGAAAAATGTATGACAATTGAACATTATATTGTTTTTTTTTTTCAGTTAAGAATTACGAGTTGCATATTTTCCGCCGATTGGGGACTGCAGTGGCGAGACGCACATGAAGTAGGTTGATAAATCTGCAGTCATATATTGTTTCATGTTGAAACATTTTTCGTATACATTTCAAATATACAAGAAAAGATACCTCAATTTTTACTGTGCTCCCTTGTTTATTTCCTTTCTAAAAAAATTCCCGAAAAAACGCCTTTTTGGACCATCTAATTCGGGCTTTCACCTGAAAAGGATAGCTTCGTAAAAAGCCCGCCAGGGCATACGAGCCAACATTGGAAATAATGCAAGAACGAAAAAAAGAAGCGGGGGGAGGGTCTCTTTGATATTCGTTTCACGTGGCTTAGGTCGCCCACGCGATAAATATTTCCGCGTGAGCTCCGCTTTAAAGCCTTCCGGTCTTCTCTCTCGGGCGTTTGAGAGCCGGAGCGACAAAAACCAATGTGCACGGATAGAAGAGTTCTCTCCGCTGCAGGCGGCTATATATGCTGATGCGTTTTCGCGATTGTCGAGGCTCGCACATGGATTTACGACTTCCTGTCCCGGGGATTGATCACTGTACGCGATGCTTCAAATATTATGAGAGTCCCTCCATATGGAGATTCTAATCTGTCATCTCGATCCGTCGATCCTAAGCTACTTCAGGTACAGGTACATGGACGCGCCCCCGGGACTCGAGTGCAGCGCGCATTATTCATATGCACATACACAGGGTAGCCCGAAAAGTGACGTACAAACAAAAATCAAGATGCCTCGAATACATTTTACGATCTTTTTTTGTACTTTTCGAGATAAAGGCATTTTGTCATTTCTCTCATTGTGTATGTACTTTTATCGCGATTTTTTTTCACTTGCGTTATCGTTATGAAATGCACTGTTGAGCAATAAATAAATTACCAAAGGAACACTAACGTAAATGCTGGAGACTTTAATCAAAAGTTTTCAAAATACGCTTAAGGGGTTAGGCCACTCGAGAGGCCGAAAAATAAGCTTTTTGGGGATTTTTTTTTTTTAGAAAAACCACAAAAGAAAACGAGATTACAAAAATGGGTGTTTATCATATATATCAGTGACTACGTACAATAATTTTTTTGAAGCGCTTTATTTCAAAATGGCGACTCTGCAGCATTTATCTCAAAACTGCATTTTTTAAGTTGGCCAGAAACATAACTCAGACAATTTTCAACCTTGTTGAAAATTGTCACTTGGTTCACTTGGAATGTTGAATATATCTTGAAAAATACATTGTCTATGGAAGTACGTGAGATTTTTTTTATTATTATATTTATTTATTTTATATTTATTATATTATATAAATTAATTTAATTAATTAAATAAATTATTATATTTATTATTTATATTTATTATCTGTTATTAACAATTATCTGACGAAATGTTGCACTTTCCAAAAATCGTTTAAAAAATCATCAGATAATTGTTAATAACAAATGAACTGTGCAATATAAATAAAAAAAATCCTCCGTACTTCCATAGACAATGTATTTTTTGAGATATATTCAACATTTCGAGTGAATCGGTTGAAAATTGTCTGAGTTACGTTTCCGGCCAACTTAAAAGATGCAGTACTGAGATAAACGCTGCACAGCCGCCATTTTGAAATGAATCGTTTCAAAAAAATTATTGCATACAGTCACTGATATGTATGATAAACACCCTTTTTGTAATCTCGATTTATTTTGTAGTTTTGCTGAAAATAAAATCCCCAAAAAGCCTATTTTTTCGGTCTCTAGAGTGGCCTAAGGCCTTAAGAGGATCGGTCACTAAAGTTCAGATGATTAAAAAAATACTTATACTAGTTTAAATCGCGAATGCTTTGAAAAACTTTTAAGAGAAATGTTACATACACAAAAGAGCAAAAAATAAAAACCTATGCGACAAGAAACCTCGACAAGGAAATGAAAAATTATTTTTTCTCGATAAGTAAAAGATATCGTAGAACATACAGGGGGGGGGGGGGTGGGATGGTGGTTCCGATAGGTATCGATGGGTGGCATTGAGATTGTCCTTCCGGACGACACTTTTCGAGCGGCTATACAGGGTGTCCTGTTATGGATGGATAATCCTGCAACTGTCGATAGGTCAGATCATGTCCTACTGTATGCTGGAATTTCAGTTTCGTAAAAGTTCGACGGTTTTCGAGATAAAAATCAACTCTTTTTGGTTTTTCGCGTGCCATTTCTACAACTGATAACTTTTTTTTACCCGCTTTTAAAAAAATACTCTTGGTTATTTGCTCCATCTAGAGAAGTCGTCTTTTTAACCATAAATGTTAAGGAAACTTTATGCGAAAAAATCTTATGCAGAATTTTCATATCAACCAATTCGAACATCTTATTTCGATAGCCTGCGGTGTAAAAAAAATGTATTACGCATATCGTGCCAATTACTTTAAAAAGTTGCTTAGTTATTGTCGACTCATATCATTTGTAGGAATGGCAGGCAAAAAACCAAACGCAGATGATTTTTTTTTTTCGAAATAACATAAAGCCCAAAATCTTGAAAACCGTGGGACTTTTACTATACCGAAATTCCAGCATATAGTAGGAAATGATCTGACCTATCGAAAATTGCAGGATTATCCATTTATAACAGGTCACCCTGTGTGTATACATACATACATACCCATACACACACACACACACACACACACACACACACACACACACACACACACACACACACACACACACACACACACACACACACACACACACACACACACACACACACACACACACACACACACACACACACACACACACACACACACACACACACACACACACACACACACACACACACACACACACATATATATACACATATATACATTTTTAATCCATTCGAATTTTTTCAGAATTTTCTTAGTGAATTTCTTGTTTGTATAAACTTGAAAAAATAACAATCGTTTCTATGAAAGAAATTAATCGCTAAAAAATTCAGAAAAAAATTCGAATTGATTGAAAAGGTTTAATTAAGAATGTTTTCTCTCTTGACATTGTAGCCCAAGCCCTATGATACTTGAGTTGGGTTGGCCACGTGGCCACTTGAATTGTCGGCAATTTGACTAAAAATGATGAAAAAAAATCTTGGACAAAATGCTGAAAAAAATGTGAAAAAAATCTGGTCAATTCTACATAATGTCATGTAATTTTTTTTCCTCTTTAACGACTAGGCTATTGATTCAATTTTTTTTAATTAAAAAAATTTTTTTTTTGCCAAAAAAGCGCATCGTAGGCCAAACGAAACGCGCGCCCACTTTTTCTAAACGCTCACAGTGTTTTATATGTGACACAGGATTTTCGTGATTTTTTCAGATTTTTCAATTTGGGCGTTAATTTTTTGTTTATAAAAAATATTGTGAAGTCAAATCGTTCCAAAAAAATCTGAAAAAATTCTCGAGTGCCTTTCAGAGATAGTACAATAACGTGAAAAATCGCGGGTCAAATCGGAGAGGTGACGGGTCAGACCCAGGTCGAATCGGCATGGAATGCCCCATATATATATATCCCATTTTTAAAAAAGCATTAAGGGGTTAGGCTACTGTGGAAATGACGAACGCTCGTTCGTCGCTTCAGGCAACTTAAATTGAAGATGAAGGTCGCAGATTAAAGGTAAACTTATGATACTAACGATAGAACTACTAATAAAACTTTCAACGTGTTTTTCTCGAAACTAAGTTTTTCAAAACGGTGCACATGATTCCTTGACATCTAATGAACGGATTGACTTTAAATTTAGTACACTTATTTAGTGTAATAGTTGTATAGTCTTTACCGACGTTTTTCTTTTTACCATTTTTTTCATTATCCATCGACAATAATGAACTACTTTTTTCTTGAAAATACGAAGAAAGTAATTCAATTTTTTTTTATGATTGAAACACGCCAATAAGAAAAAGCCCGGTCAAGTCTTAGGCTACTATTGGCTATTTAAAGTAAAAACTTGTTTTCTTTGTTTCAGATCAATCGGGTGGCCGAAATCAAGTACACCGTTGAGCCCCTCACGTTCAAATGTACTTAACAAGAATGTTTATAACTTCTTCAATTGTTCGTACTTTTGAATGAAATTTGGTACACAACTTTGTTAATGTAAATACGAATAAATGTCCAAACGATTTTTCAATCATCTTACGTATTTTTTAAAAATTAATGTTTGCAAATAACTCTGATTTTCAGGACACCACAGTAGTCTAACCCCTTAAAATAAATCGAAACGGACGTATAAAAAAGTGTTTTCTACAAAAGATTTATGGTTTTCAGGGGAACATCCGATGGTAAAACTAAATATTTTTTATTTAACACGTCTGCGGATACCGCGCGAACTTTCAATTTTTTAAACGGACAGGCATAGTTTTTATTTTTTACAAAAATAGCTGATTTTGAGACGAATCCAAGGAAAACCAAAATTCTCCAGCCCAAATATCAAGAAAATTACGGCGGTTCGAAGTTTTTGGAAGTATATACCGCATAAAATACAACAAAAAAAATGAGAAACTAGTAGACATAATCCCTTAATCCTCAGGGTAAATTCAGCCTGCCCTTTATCTGACGGGTCCCGTAGATAAGGCCTGGATATCGGCCCTTTCTGTACAGGGCCCGTCCATGGCAAATCGCCAAGCCCCTTCGTCAATTCTGTATCGTTTTTATCTCACCGTTCTTCCGATACTCGTGGAAAAACCCCGGAATTGTTGGGCTTGAACAAACGCGTATGTCCATGACCCGATAAGAAGGAGAGCGGATCCCTTAAGGCGGATCCGTTGAGACTGAATTAGGAGGTCCAAAAAAATCGTTTTTTCGGGAATTTTTTTGGATGGAAAAAAACAAGTGACCCCAGTAAACATTAAGGTACTTTTTCATGTTTATTTGAAATATATAAAAAAAAAATTCGACTTGAAACAAAAAGTGACTGCAGATTTATCAGCCTATTCCATGTGCGTCTTGCCACTGCAGTTCCCCAATCGGCGGGAAAGATGCAGCTTGTAATTTTTGACTGAACCAAATAAACCAATAGAATTTTTAATTGCCATATATTTTTCTTCTAGCTGAGCTAAGACAAATCTGAAAAAATCGTCAAATTATCACTTTTCTCCGGTTGGAAAAACATGTGTTTAAAAAAAGCACTTTAACGTGCTATCAAAATTATTTAGAAACACTTTTTCAACGACTTTTTTAGTTCACTTAGAAGAGATTTGCATACCGAAGAAAATAAACTTTGGTTTGATTCAATAGGTCGTTTAGTTTCTTTGCTATCACGCCCGACAATTTGGAAAAATCGTAAAAAAGAAATTTAGAGAAAACGCTGTAACTTTGAAAATATATTCTTGGATAGTTTATCTATCGATTTAAGAAATTTAAAAAAAACGATTTTTCGGACCAGCTAATTCAGGCTCCCGCTTTAAGGAGTTTCGAGACAAATGTCGAAATGTTACCATTTGCTTGCAAGTATTTACCATACAGTAAATACTTTGTCATTTGCTGAATGCACTCTCCAAATTTTTAATCGATCGTCTACACCGTTTTTATAAAATTTACAATTGAAAAAAACCCTTCTTAACATAGAGAGATGCCTAAGATCAGATAACATAACGGCGGAATAAAGTTAATTCGGCGAAAAAAAGGCATGTTTTAAAGATTTTTTTTGGCGTAACGAATAGTGTTCGTTTATTGAAAAATTTACATATAATAAAGTAACATTTGAACAACATTCTCCTAAATTCGCATTGCAAAATATTCAAAATTGAGCGAGTGAAAATTAAACCCCGGAGGCGCCTCGAAAAAAGTTGGTTTGCGGTGTGCACCATAACTCGCAACAGAATCATTTGAAACAAAAAAATCAAAATGCATTTGTTAAAGGAGATGTTTATCGAGGTAATGACGGGAGGATTTTTTTCTTTCGATTTTTCGATTTTTCGTAGCACTTGGGAGCCAAAAACCCGATTTTCGCTAAAAAATCGGCTAATTTGTTGTTGAAAAATTAGTAATTATTAAAAAAAACAAAAAAGCTCTCGACAATACCTGGTGAATTATGTGAAGAAGTACTGTGCAAAATTTCAAAGCGATTGGTCCAGTAGATTTTGAGTTATCGTGCACACGGACTTCAAATATGACAAGTCTCAGAAAAATGGTTTGAAAAACGCAGAAGAGAAGAGAACGGCATGGAGCAATTGACGCTCAAATACTCATAACTTCGTCAATTTTACTCCGATCGACTTGAAATTTTAACACAATATTCTTGATATATTATGCATTCATTTGAAAAATTTAAAAAAATTTAAAAAAAATTCAAATACTTTACCCCGCCCATAAGGAGTACATTATGACACTGATGACAAAACTGTCATAATGTACCGAGTGATTTGACGGATTAGCATAACATTTTAAACATTTCTTTACACTTTTTCATGTGTAAAACTGCCATTTAGCGATAAGCGTAGGCTTCTCCCTACGTTGAAAAGTGTTTATTTTTTTTTAATTATACATTTGATCGAAACTGTGTAGACGATCAATTTAAAATTTAGAGGGTACATTCACTGAATGACAAAAAAATTACTGTATAAATTTCAATAAACTGGTAACATTTTGTCAATTGTCCCGAAGCTCCTTAAGGTGCGAAGGCCTTTCCGTTCGTTCCTTACCTAAACAGCGCGTACTCGAGCGCGAGCCTTTAAATTCGCACGAGTGAAATTTTGTACCTCGTTACGTACACGCGTAATTGAAATATTGAATAAAAAGTTAACTACCGTCGAGAAGTTCGTCAATTGATTGGTCGTTTATTGAACGGTATTTTTTACAAACGCTGAAAATTATTTTTACATAAAATATTCTCGAATGGGATCGAAAAAGTGGCAGATGGTATTTTGTCGAATTAAATACCGATTTTCTTATTTTTACCGAAATTAATTGTCTTAGTACTGTGAAAAAGTCACCTCTAAATTTTTACTAAATCGTACTCGCTGAATTTTTTTTTACGATGTGTCTGAACTTTACGTCATTTTTTCATTTTTTCAATTTCGAGTAATCTAATACACACTACGCTTTCAGGTGATCGTACTAAACATTTCAAGGGATTTCGACGAACATAACCTACCCTTAATAGGGGATGAAAGTTGAAAAAAATCGACTCCCCCATGGTATTGAGATTCCATCTTTTTTATTGGCGTTATGAGTAGACTAACTCCAATTGAGGTTGTAAAAAAAAATATAACGATTTTCATTGGACGGTTCTCACCCTTATAGGGGGGGGGGGGGGGGGGGGTGAAAGGTGAAAAAAATCGTTAAAGAGTTACAAGAATATATATGTTTATGTATTTACAATATAATAATCATAATGATAGTTTTAAAAAATGAAATTAATTTTAAAAAATTAGTTCAGGAGTATATAATAATTCATAAAAAACGTTTTCCACTAAGTACGTTCAAGTGAAACTCTTCTTGAAAAGGTCAAGTAAAAAACGTCTATATATAGACACATAATAATAAAAGAAGGATGAGGGGCACTCTGCTGTCGACACCACGAAATTGTAAAGCTTCCCAGTGCCTTCGAAAGGGCAAAAACCAACGAAACGATCCATTACATCTTAAAATAATTTATCGAACGAACAAAATATGAAAAGTCAAAGAATACTGAGAAACGATGCCAGAAATAATATAAAGAGAATGACGATAAAGACAAAATAAACTACTTTTCGTGAATTTTAATAGAATATTTTATTTACCATTTAGAGTTTCCACACAACGAAGTCTTGAGGTCGAAGAAATCGAAGACCCTTTTATTCGTATTTCCCCATATTTAAGCGTTTATTTTAGAGAATAGATTTGTTTGAATACATTTGAGAATAAATTTTTTATTCGAGACTAAGTGCGCATAGAACAGCCCATACTGACACTCAACGATGATATATACGAATGTGCATGTGTGGTGGCGAATATATATCTGTGTGTGTGTGTGTGTGTGTGTGTGTGTATATATATAAGCGAACACTTTCAATAATACTTGATAAGAACTGATAGGGATCGTGGCCTCGAGGGCACTCAATATGAGCTCGCCGATCTTCTCACTATTTGGAGCTTTTATTAAACTCTCTTAAATTATGCAAAATACGCGATTTTATATACATATACGGGACGTTTCGTCTCAAATTGATCGGCATGCGAACAAATGCCTTAATTTTTTTTTTATCGATAGTCTAAACATATTAAACTCTAATTTTTATTTAAAAAAATGAAATATCATCGATACTCCAATTATTTTACGCTCTACTTATTATTAAAAAATTGTCGAATTATATACTAATGATAATCATTTTTGTAAAAAAACGTAATGCAAGTTGTGCAAATAAAACTGAATTGTTATTATAATAATTATTATTACTAATAATAATAAATTAAATAAATTAAATAACTAAGTTAAATAAATCAAATAATTAAATTCAATCAATTAAATAAACCAATGAACTCTTCTAATTATCTTATACTCTAATTTTGATTTAAAAAAATAAAAAAATGACAACGTCAATAATGCAGCTTAATTACGATTTAATTACGAGGCCGGGCAAGGGCGAAGTAAAATCACGAAAATTCTTCGGGCCGAGAGGGCACTTTGCGTCCCAAAATGTAGAGTGACGATGCGTGGGTCCCTTTTTCGCTCCTTTTTGCGGAGCCTGTAGTTTTCGACTAGAAATTCTAGATATGAAGTACGTTCTCGTTACAAAAATTGTGCCGAACCCATGAGAGTGCAGTTCTATGTATCTTGGCTGAACGTAATCTCTCCGATAACGTAGGATTGCGCGGAGAGAATCTATTCTTGTCTTTTGGTAAGAAGCGAGTGCTTGAAAAATAACAAAATAACTGCAAAAAATGAGTAATTTTTTAAATTTTATTTTTAATCCATTTTGTATTGAATTTCTTTTTTATTTGAATTCTCAAGAAATGGCTCTATGCGTCCTTGGATTTTTTTCAACCCCCGGCCCCCTCTCGCCGCAAAGGAATGATTGTGCAGATTTCAGTCCATCAGATCGTGGCACATTCCGCGCGAGAAAATACAGAAATTAATTTTCCCTTTTCGAACATATCGTATAATATCGCTATAAAAGTTAATCCGTCGAAGTGGCGTGTCCCGGCTTTTTAATGGGTTACTCACGCGGAGTGCGAGAGACGGAGGTGGCCGGAGCAGCAGCGAGAGTCATGTGAGTCAATTCTCTCGTGCCAGGCGCTTCCTCGGAGAGAGATTCAATTGAATTCGAGGCTGACCGGGAGTAGAGTTCCAACGAAGATGACTACGACGACGACGAGAGCAGAGAGTAACGAGAGGGTCAAGAGAGGCAAGATCAAGCGGTGCAAGAGAGAAAAGATGCAGTGGAGAGGGCTTTTTGTGCCGGAACGAATTCGGGAAGTTTGTCCATTTCCGTTCACGGATTCGGAACGTTCATCGTTCGTTTCACGAGTACGTTAGGACGGAAGAAAAATTATTAATATTTCTTCCACATATGTGTGTGTGTGCGTGCGTGCGTGCGTGCGTGCGTGCGTGCGTGTGTGTGTGGAAGAAATATTAATAATTCCACGTTAATATTCCAATTATTCGAAAAAATCCAAAAATCCAATCCAAAATTCCAAATCCAAATCCAAAATTCCAAAAATGGAATCCAAAAAATTCCAATTAATAATTCCACAATATTAGGAATTCCACGTGAATCCGGTGGACTTTATCCCTGAGCCCTGCCAATTCGAATTTAAAAAAATCTGATTCCATTGACTCTGAAAGACACCCTGATTTTTCTTACATTTTTCGAAACAAACATTAGTAAAAAAAAAAAGAAAAATCTCCGAAAAAAACGCCCCGATTTGCAAATCTGAAAAAATTCCCTAAAATGCGTGATTATGAGTAAAAATTTGCAAGCTATCACCCGCAGTGGAAGTATGATTTTTTCCGGGCTTTCTGAGCGATTAACGTTAAAAAAATCTGAAAAATTCAAGAACCGTTTACCTCGGGCGGATACTTAAATATTTTGATACCCAAATTGGATTTTTTTGACCATTTTTGAATAACCAATTACAATCATGGACCTTGAACAGTGAGCAGTCAATTTTTCGGATTTGTTTTAGAGTTAATCTCTCAGAAAGCACAGAAAAAATCATACTTCCACTGCGAGTGATAGCTCGAACATTTTTATATATAATCACGAGTTTTTGGAAATTTTTTCAGATTTTTTAATCGGGCCGTTTTTTTTTGAGAATTTTTTTTTACGAAGGGTTGTTTCGAAAAATGTAAATAAATTGAGGGTGTCTTTTAGAGTCAATAAAATCAGATTTAAAAAATCGAATTGGCGGGGGTCAAGGAAAAAGTCTACCGGATTCACGTGGAATACCTCATATATATATATATATATATATATGAATCGCACATCCTAAGACTACTTCAGCTTGTAAAATTTTACACATACATCATTTTAATGATCATTTTTTTTCAGCAAACTGGTATAGATACGATGCAGTTGCAAAAAAATTGTTCCTCATTTGTTTTTTTGTTTTTAATATCAGGACAAATTTGCTACAAGATTATCAACATTTCGAAAATTCGAATGAAAAGTTCGTTGGATAAATCCGGGCGACTTGAACAGTCATAATAATAATTCTAACAGTCCAGCTATTTGTGAAAAATAAATAATAGTAAAGAATAATAACAATAATAATATTATACGACGATACCCCTAGTGCCTAGACTAGTGACGATAATAAATTAATTATAACAAACAAATTAATTGAAACATAACAACAACAACAACAACAACAACAACAACAACAACAACAACAACAATAGTAACGATAAGATTATTACTTATATTGTGATTATTGTAAAGAAATATTATTGTTTCAATTTGTATTATTATCAAACTATATTATTATTAACATTGTTATTATTAAGTTATATTATTATTGTTAGTAGCCTAAACAAATTTCGGCTCTTAATATTATTACCATTATTATCATTATAATTATTAAGTTATATTATTATTACTATTATTATTATTAATCCATTGATTAATGTAATAATAAATATATAATTATAATAATAACATAATGATAAGAACGACACAAGCAGTGCGGACAAATGATGATGATAATAAAACTAATAATGATAATAATGAAGGAGTGACAACCTCGCCGCCACGTTCAAGACCAACTATGTATACGCGCGCGTGTTACCGGAAATTTTTCCCGGCGAATAAGTGCGCTTGTTAGTGCATTGAGGAAAGAAAAATATCGTATGAAATAATTCTGCAATAATCTCGCCCGCGGCACGAAACGGATATTATTTTATATGCGGCCTTACTTGTTAGCGAATAGTTTCTCGTGCAAAGTGACCGCAGCGTGTCACGCAGCGTCGAATCTTCAAACACGTGACGAGGGCCAATTTTTATCAGTGTATATCACGCGGCACGATCCCGATGAGTCGACAATAGACAGATCGTACGCGACTTTTTATTTCGGGGAACGACAGGGGGGATCTACTAGGATCAGTAAAAGAGACGAAAACCCAGCACTTTTAGCGTACAATTAGAATTTTTTACTAAAGCTAGATGGTTGCATTCTGCAAGTAAGCCCAAAGAAATGTTGCCCCTCAACTCGCCCCAACCCTAAGAAATAGGGGTTGAAAACTTAAAAATCGCCGTATCTCGATAATGAATGGCCCGATCGAAAAATGTTTAAAACAAAAGTTGTTTGGAATAATAAAATACGTATAACGTTATCTGACGTCCAATCCTCTATCTTTGAAAATAGCGGCACGAAAAGGCGAGAGCACCACTAATTAACCCCGAATTTTCTAATCGTTTTTGTGCCGCTATTTTTAGAGGTAGGGGGTTGAACGTTAGATAACTTTATACGTATTTTATTATTCCAAACAACTTTTGTTTGAAACATGTTTTGATCGGGCTATTAATTATCGAGATACGGCGATTTTTAAGTATTCATCCCCTATTTCTGAGGGTTGGGGCGAGTTGAGGGGCGAAATTTCATTGGGGTTGCTTGCAGTATGCAATCATATAGCTTCAGTCAAAAATGCCAATTCTACGCTAAAAGTGCTGGGTTTTCGTCTCGTTTACTGGACTATAGGTGTATGTGTAGGTCTGCATGAACAGCCTTTTTTAAATGTTCTAAATACGATTTATTTATTGGGTAGTTTAGGGGGGAGATACCTTTAGACGAGGAAAAAAATCGATGATTTTCATGATTTTTTTTTTTTTTAAGCAGAGATTTCTTCACCATTTTTGAGACTTTTAGTATATTTTATTACTTTTAACCATTGCATGGTATTGTTTTTTATTACTCTTCAAAAATGGCGGAAAACTAATCGGCCGATTCTGATGAAATTTGGTATAAATCTTTCTAACCTTATTCTTTGAAACATGACCCTAAATGTTATTGAAAATAAAAACAAGTCTTTTTTTTATTGCAAAATGTAGCCACATTTTTCAGAAAATTCAATCTTTGTTTCAAAGGGTATAATTTAATCGATTTTCAACATTCTTGACTTTTTCTTGGTTCATATTCTGCGTATGAGTGTTGATGAAAGAAAAATCTTCGTTGGTTTTCTTTTCAGATTCATGCCGTCGACGCTAAGTGTCACGCCGTCCGACAACATCCGTCGCAACCCGTTTAGAATACTGTACTATACCTACGCTATTTTTAAGGATCAATTTTTAAAAAATACTACGTATCAGCCAAAAGTAGCAATAAAACATACCCCAAGCCTCGAAAATGGTGAAGATATATTTCCTTTTAAAAAAAATCATGAAATTCAGCCATTTTTCCTCACCTTAAGGTAACTGCCCCCTTGATTATTAAATATTTGAGTTCGAGGAAAGAATACCTTAACTTTAATTCGAAACGGAGATTTTGTACACATTTGTAAAATTGACGGAGTTATAACCATTTTTGTGAAGGGTCAGCTCGCGCTCACTACACTACGGCGAACGGTCCCGCTGCATTTTATTTTTTTTTTTCGATATTGTCTTTCATGAAACGAAGTCGTATGTCAAAAGTTATTCGTATAGATCCTATAGATCCACTTTAAATTTGGACAGAGCGCAGTTTATAACATTTTCTATCTTACGTTCGTATAATTACAAACTTTTATTTAACTTGACTTTCTGTGAGACGCAAAACGGAAAATCAATATTTCACCCACTTCCCGACTACTTGGAGCTCTGAAATTTTTCAAACATGCATCTAAAAGTGACAATGCATCATTCAATTAAGGGCGGAGTAAAGTATTTAAATTTTTTTTTTCATTTTTTTTTTAAATTCTTTAAATGAATGCATAATATATCAAGAATATTGTGTTAAAATGTCAAGTCGATCGGAGTAAAATTGACGAAGTTATGAGTATTTGAGCGTCTATTGCTCCATGCCGTTTTCTTCTCTTCTGCGTTTTTCAAACCGTTTTTCTGAGACTTGTCATATTTGAAGTCCGTGTGCACGATAACACAAAATCTACTGGACCAATCGCTTTGAAATTTTGCACAGTACTTCTTCACATAATTCACCAGGTATTGTCGAGAGCTTTTTGTTTTTTTTAATAATTACTAATTTTTCAACAACAAATTAGCCGATTTTTTTAGTGAAAATCGGGTTTTTGGCTCCCAAGTGCTAAGAAAAATCGAAAAATCGAAAAAAAAAATCCTCCCATCATTACCTCGAGAAACATCTCCTTTAACAAATTCATTTTGATTTTTTTGTTTCAAATGATTCTGTTGCGAGTTATGGTGCACACCGCAAACCAACTTTTTTTCGAGGCGCCTCCGGGGTTTAATTTTCACTCGCTCAATTTTGAATATTTTGCAATGCAAATTTAGGAGAATGTTGTTCAAATGTTACTTTATTATATGTAAATTTTTCAATAAACGAACACTATTCGTTACGCCAAAAAAAAATCTTAAACCATGCCTTTTTTTCGCCGAATTAACTTTACCCCGCCGTTAAAAAAAGAATATATCCATAAAATTTTCCACTTTTCATGTAAAATTAGCGATGTATAATCATCCATACAAAATCTCACGAACACATGCAAATTCGTAGCCGACTGTGTTTGGATGTGAAAAGTTTTAATGCAGCAATTAGTCCTAAGTTCAATTTCAATTACAGTCTTTGTTATTTTTTACAAGCATTCAATATTTCTAACGTACAAACTCGTAAACTAGTAAAGTACTAGTAACAACTAACTAGTCAAATCAATCAAAGACTAAGAAGTGACAATAATTAATATGTAAAAAAATATTTAAGAAACAAGCTTTTATTTAATGTACTAAAAAGTGGAAAATAATTAATTTTACCAAGTCACCTATATGTGACTATAAATAAAAGCTTGGGGGGGCTCAACATTTAGACATATAATCTTTGATTTACGTAAATCCGTTAACATGCATATCAACTGTATTTCATTTTCTGTAAAAGAACCTTAGGTTTCTTAACTAAAAATCCTAAAATTGAATATAAACGTGGGATAATCATTTCTCTAACCACTATTGTGCCAAACTAAATACGGTTAATGAAACTGAATTGATCACATTTATTAAACATTGAAAAAATTGAGCGCCCGGAGCTTTTATTTATAGTCACATATAGGTGACTTGGTAAAAAAAAATTATTTTCTCCTTTTTAGTGCATTAAATAAAAGCGTGTTTAAAAAAATCTTTTTTTTCCATTTAAATTATTTTTTGATATGCTTATCCATTTGTTAATAACAAACGATCAAAGTTGTTTTTTTTGTCGATAATCCAACTTTTTTTCTACAGCTTGCCATTTTGGTAATCTTCAAAATTTCAAAAAGGTATACGGTCATACGGAAGTTTTATTATTGTACTAACAGTAACCATAGGTGACTTGGTAAAAAAAAATTATTTTCTACTTTTTAGTACATTAACTAAAAGCGTATTATTTGGAAACATTTTTTTTACATTTAAATTATTTTTTCATATGTTTATCCATTAGTTAATAACAAATTATCAAAACTGTTTCTGTTTAGTCGAAAATCCATTTTTTTCGACATTTTTCCATTTTGGTAATTGTCAAAAGTTCAAAAAAGTATACGGTCATACGGAACTTGTATTATTGTACTAAAAGTACATTTTTTTTTTCATTTCAGACGCGCCTAGTTGCCAGAACCACCTACACCGATTGGCTATGCAGCAACGGTGGCACTTTCTTCAAATAATAATAACTCCATTGTTTATCAATATTTTTCAATTTAAAAAAAAACTCAAACTTGGCAAGACTGTGTAATAATTATCCGTAAAATGTCAACCTCGCTACCCCAATTCTCGCGTGAGAAAAAATATTGAAATTCGGCCATTTTTTTGGGTCCCGAAGCATCAGCCCTTTCACGCCAACTTCGCCCGACAGCAGACAAAGAAAAGACACGACTGTACGCATAGACACAATTTGGTAACATCGGTGAGATAATATTTCTCACGATGGCGATTTGCAGGAAGTTCGAAATCCCGTTTCGTCTTCTATTCTCCGTCGGGAAAAGTTTCCGCTTCGGCCGTGATTCGTGTTTGTTCGAGGAAGAAGAAAATAGCGTTTATCCTCCGAGCACCACGTACTTCGTACAAAGAGACGCGCGATCGCATAGGACGGTATGAGTGCGCGCGGACACACCGAGGGGACGTTTAACGCAAATTGTCGGCCCCAAGCTTTTAGCTTATTGGATATATATGTAGTTGCGCCGCGTGGCTCTCTTGTACGGTCTCTCGACTTTGTACAACTCCGTGCATACATATGCACTACCGGTGGAGCTACGGACACGCTTTTCGCCGTTTTCCAACCGGAAGTCACAGTAAAAATATTTCTAAAATATATTTTTATTTTCAACCCCAATCTATTGGTTTTTTCAAACCGAACTCTTTTTCTTTAAACCCTGCACTTTTCGAGTTACAGCGCGTTTTTTCAAAACTGCTCTAGTGGGCAAAAAATTCAATATCGTTACGGAAAATAATTTTTTTAAAATTCTTTTTAGGTAAATTGTAGATAGTTCTGGCCCTTTTGGATAATAGGAAAAAATGACACGCGAATTTTTGCGGGGTACCAAAATAGCGAAAAACGTCGGTAGTAAAAAAAATTGTTAATAAAAAAATCGTCATTGAAATAAATCGTGAAGAGAAGTGGTTGGTAAAAAAATCGTAAGTGAAAAAATTGTTATTGAAAGAAGTCGAATTTGACTTTAAAAAAGATATAATGAATCCAATTTTTTGTTATCTTTCAAATAGTAACTCGAATATCCATCAGCACTTCTCTCGGGCCGAAATCGGTAACTTTTCGATTGCCGAAAGTTGGTTGCGAGTTTCACGAGCACACACCCTGACGTTTCCTCACGTTAGCCGGAAGTTAACTCCGTATTAAAGTTCGCTTTCGGCGGCGGGGAAAAGCAACGAAATTCTTTTTTTTTTTTAATAAAATAATAAAATAATATCTGCAATAAAATTCGCCGATTTTCAAAACTGAAAAATAAGTACATAAAAAAAAAAGAATTTTCGTTGCATTCTAAGGGTGCAGGCTTCAATGGCACGGAAGTCGCCATACGTGCATTCGCCGTGAGATCGTGCGGCGAAGGTTTGAGTGTACGTGTATTTTTTTTATTTTTTAATATTTCTTTACGAAGGGTCAGCCATTCGCGTTGACTTTTAACCCTTTCCAGTGAAACGCTGGACCCTCATTGATGAGACATGAAACCCATTCTGTCTCGCCCTCTCTCTCTCTCTCTCTCCACTTTATGATTTTTTGTTTTTCTAAATTACTCATATTACTTTATAACCTGCTATTTTATTTTATATACTTTTCCCTCGAATATATTGTTCTTTTCATAGATTAGCACCACTATAGTGCATATTTTCTTATTTATTTTTATTGTCTTGTTTATTTCTTGCCACTATTACCATTATTATGATTATAACCACCATTATTATTATTGTTATTAGTATTAGGATTATCGTTTTTATTTTTATTTTTATTGTATTGTTATTTTTATAACCATTTATATTATGTTTATTCTTACATTTAATTTACCGATTTTCCACGAACTGTACATACTATGTATCACATTGCCTTAAGGTTCCAAACCAAGACAAAATATATATCAAACAATCTCTCTCTCTCTCTCTCTCTCTCTCTCTCTCTCTCTCTCTCTCTCTCTCTCTCTCTCTCTCCCTGGCTATAAAAAAATGAACAGCTAGCTCAATATTTAATATATTTTAGATGTGTTCTTAACAAAGTAATGTGAATTATTATTAAATTAGATATAATTGTTTCACGGTTCACAATGCATACATGAAATATGCAAAGTTGTTGAAGTTTGCATCTTTGAAGTACAACGAAAATTCTTCAAGTGGGAACATACCTTTGGGCGAGGAAGAAAATCCCATTTTCACGATTTTTGTTAAAGATAGATTTCTTCGCCATTTTTAGATTTAGGGTATGTTTTATTACTACTTTTGGCTGATACATGGTATTTTTTTATTATTACCTAATCTTTAAGAATGCCGGAGGTATGGCACGGTCTTCTAAACTGCATTTTCAAAACTGGCGTGATGTATAGCTTAAAAACTAATCCAGCGATTCTGATGAAATTAGGTATGAATCTTTGGTATTATATCTTAGATTAGTATTATATCTTAGATATAAATCTTTCTACCCTCATCGTCTAAAACATGATTCTTGATGTTTGCGAAAATTGAAAAATTGTATTTTTTTTTGTGCAAAATGTAGCCGATTTGTTCGGAAAATTCAATCTTTTTGTTTCAAAGTGTACCATTCCATCGATTTTCAACATTTCTCACTTTTTAACTAAAACATGTCCTAAATCTCAGAAATGGCGAATAAATATTTCCTTACAAAAAAAATCATAAAAATCAGCAATTTTTTTCTCCTATAGGTCCTTTCATTCACCCTTTATTTGGAACGGATCGACTTGAAATTTTCAGAGAATACTTTTGAAAGGTTATATTTTGAGAATTCGTCGAAAACCAAGAATCGAGTTATCATTAAATTAGATATAGATACGAATTATCATTAGATTATACGTAGATACGAATTATCATTAAGGGGCTAAACCAGCGTGAACGCTGAAAATTTTGGTGATTTTCGGGATTTTTTTGGAAGAAAAGTACTCAATTAAATTTTTCGGAAAATTAAGAATATATTTGGCTATATTTGGCCTATATTACATGATTTTTTCATAGAAAAATATTAAGGTCCAAGCGACTTATGCGCTGCCTTCGGAGGCGCCAAAAAAAAAGTTCCTCCACTACTAACATGATTCCGGCCGACTGAGTAGCTGAAACCGAAAAAGGAAAAAATGTCGTTAAACTGGAAGGTATTTCCTGTACAATGACGTACGATTTTCGAAAAATATCAAAATCTAACAAAATGACGTAGTTATGAAAAAAGTCTGTTTTCTTGCCTATAAAATGGTCGTTTTTTTCAATGCCAAATCGTCAATTTTCATCCAATCAAAAATATTCTACGTCATTGTAGAGTAAATATATTCAAGAGTATTCAGTTCAAATTTCAAGTCAATCGGATAATTGCTCTTTGAGTTACAATGGGCCATATATTACGTCATCGATTTTTGCTGATTTTCGACCCCCCCCCCCCCACAATCATCCTATCGTCATTTCCTAATGACCCCCCCCCCCCTCTCGCAAAATTGACGTCATTACCAGTTTGGCAAAATTAAAACATTTGCGGATTTGAGAAAAATTGGGTAACATTAAAACATTTTGTTATAGAATCATCTTTTATTATTTTGTACTTTGGCAATGTTTATTAATATAATAATATTATTCTTCCCTATTCTTTAGTTTTCTTTGGTTAGCTCCCACATTTTGTTATAGAATCATCTTTTATTATTTTGTACTTTGGCAATTTTCATTAATATAATAATATTATTCTTCTCTATTCTTTAGTTTTCTTTGGATAGCTCCCACGGAGTTTTTACCCATTCTTGCAAATCCTGGATCACGGGTAATATCTCCGTATCCTCCCCATATTCATTTTGGCTCGATCGAACTATTTTCATAGGTACGCTGTTATTTGAAGTTCTCGAATATAATGTAGACAAACCTTATGTAATAAATAAATAAATCATGAGTTCAATAATTAATACCATTGGGTACTTGCAAAATATTTTTCATCACTCATGCGGGGAAACCACTCTAGTTGTACAATATACTATTGTACATTTTGAAGTAACTGGTATCACAAGAATGACGTCAATTTCGAAACGCCCCCCCCCCCCCCCCCTCATCCATCATTTACCGTCATCCGCAGACGAACCCCCCCCCCCTATTTTAAAATGACGTAATTTATGGACGGCCCCAACGTCAGCAAATTTGAAAAATCTCATTTCGAGAAAAACGCGTTTAAAGACTTAACTATCGATTTTTGCAAGATAATATGATATTGATATAAATGATATAAATAATAATGATATTCTTGAAAGTGTAAACTGTCGATAAAGGCACAAAAAGAATCGATTTTTTTTTAAGTATCACACTGGTATAGCCTCTTAAATTACACACAGATTGCCTGGATCACCAAAGCACAAAATAAATATTAATTCAAGCAATCAATCAATCTCTTCCTCTCTCCTTCTCGTTCTCTGTCTCTCTCGCTCCCTCTCTCGTCACTCCCACCATGGTCACCACCCCCCAAGATCAAAATCGCCTCAAAAACCAACAAATTCAAATAAAACTCCTCACCAAAGACCCAAGACCCAATAATACTCACAAAGAAGAAAAACTTTCATAAAAAAACGACCCATGGAAAGCGAGTCGTCGAAAAAGCTTCGTACGAGCTCGCGTCGAAGAGGAAACGCAAGCGGTACCTTCGAGTACCCGTCTGTATCCTCGTCGTTACGTACGCGCTCCCGATGAGATCGGACGCTTTCAGGGCACCGGGAGGCGGTTCGGGTGGTCGGGGGAAAAAGAGGAGGGGCGGCAGGGGGGGAAGTAGCCGATATTACGTAGTAACAGTGAAGCGACCAGGATTAGCAGGATGTGACGTCAGGAGTCCCTCGTCGCGGGCATACGAGAGAACGAGCTCTCGAGAGGGGCGACGCATACGCCGGAGTCTCGTCGACGTCGATCTCTCGTCCCGCCACACTGTACGCGGCCTTTCGTCCGCCAGCATGAGCCCGTCACTGTATACGCACATAAGGGCACTCGAGAGGCCTACGAGTCAATTGTCTTATTCGCACACTGACATTACGACTCTGCTCTTTCCACACACGTATGCGAGAGGGACAGAGAGAAGGGACATGGGGGGGGGGGGTTCTCTCCAGTCCCACAACTCGCACAGACACTAATTTATTAATGCCACTCCAACTGACCACTACTCTCCGTTACTCATCACGGTTTATTGACTTTCATTGCGATCTCTGACTCCGCGGTTCCGATATAAAAAAACGTGCCTCTCAAAAACTTTCTCCCGTTTTCGGTGCAAACGATTCTTGAATCTTTGAATATGGGTAGAATAACAAAAAATTCTATTGATGTGAACTAATCGCGTCCATTTGTGTTTTTTTTATTTGAATTAACTAGACTTTTCGTGGAATCAAATTTTTCCTATTGCATTCCATTATTGAAATGATTTACTTTAAATCTATTTACTTTAATCATATTTATTCTAATCAAAATATATTCAATATCGTCCAATAACTAAATATTTGATTAAATTCTAATAAATCTGTGATTCGGTTTCATCTGCTGAAAAAACTATTTAGTTGAATCCACTGAATGGATCTATTTGATTTTTTTAAATTTATATTAAAGAGCAATTTCGTAGAGTCAGCCATTTTTTTATTTGATTCAATTGTCTGTCTTCATTGCAACACACATATCAAAGAGGTGTGGGGGTAGAGAGGGTGCAGAGAGAGGAGTTATATATATATATATATATATATATATATATATATATATATATATATATATATATATATATATATATATATATATATATAGGTTATATTGGAAAAATATATAGCATTATTCGATAAAACTCTCATTTTATCATATCAGTCTATATCAATTAGATATTAACTAATTCATATAGTTTATGGATACAGCAAATAATTATAGGAATTCATTTGGTCTCTTAGCCGTATCTATAAGATGATACAAGCACTCGGTAGCATAGGGGCGGCGTGCGTAGCGTGCGGTAGCATAGGTGAAATATTTTCTTCGATAGAAATCATCTCAAAAGGCCAAGAAATGACAAATTACGATATTAAATCGTTGTCGTAAAATTCTCAATTGATTATTTCATTTTATTTTGGATTTATGAAATATTTTATGTATATAGTACACTTAGATTTACAGTGTACATTGTGGGCAAATAGAGATTTAGTTGAATCAAATCTTTATTTATTCAATTGAAATATATTCAATATTCGAAAACAATAGCTGAAACAAATAAAAAAATATCTTTGAAACAAATAAGATCGTAGTAGGCCGTGAGCCAAGGAAAAAAACCTATTTGATTTAAATAGATCCTACTTAAATTATATTTTTTTTTTGACAGTGTAGGGTGACGTCATCGCCGAATGTGACGTACCCGTATAAACGTATAAACAAAAAAACTAGGTACATAGTAGATAAGGAAGTTTATTTTATTTTATCTATTTATTTATTTGAGTGAAAAGTTATTGAAATATTATTTAAAAAGAACGGATGCGAGTGATTTTCTTGAAATGATCACTCTGCAGGACAACAATATTTATAAATAAGAAAATTGAATTTTTCGTTCAAAAATTGCAATGACTTCGGTTCTAATCGATATAATATGATTCCCTATGGATCGCACTGATTTTTCAGTTTTGAGAAATTTATCGTGATAGAAAGAAATAAATGGTGTCTCAAAATGACCTGACGATTTTATTTATTAAGGCCTTGGGCCACAGTTACGGGTATAAAATCATGTGCGCATTTAACAATTTTTTACATATGAAAAAGTGATTCACTTATAAAATTAATTACACATCTATTTAGTAGGAATATCAAGATATTAGAAGAAAAAAAAATTCGATGTTCCAAATGGCTGACTAATCAAAACTTCTCGAAATGGCTTTTTTTCAATTGGCATGACAAATAACTTCAACAATTTTCACTCGATTTACTTCAAATTTAAAAGTTATGCTCCTAATTGCATGTCGCAGAGAAGTACGTACGGAATTTCTGATTAATCGAAAACTTTTCATTTTATGAGCAGTTTATGAGCAGTTATAACGAATTTTTTTACTGAAAATTCATTTCCTAAGTTCAAATACCTACAACTTTTGAATAAGACAATATTTTTTAAATTCCGTACGTACTTCTCTGGGTATTCTAATGTAGATTGACGGGAATTTTTGTTTTTTGCTCTAGGTAAAAAATTGTGGATACGAAATGTCACGCCGCGGACCGCCTAAAAAAAAGATAACAAGAGAAAATATTAGTAGTCGGCCATTTTGTACATCGAAAAAGAAAATTTATGTTTTCTAACAGCTTCATATTCGCACTAAATAGATGTGTAATTAATTTTATGAGTAAGTCACTTTTTCATACGAAAATAAAATTGTTAAATTCGCACGTGATTTTAAACCCGTTACTGTGGCCTAAGCCCTTGATAAAACGTATTATTTAATATATTTAATTTAATACAGTCGAACCTCGATATAACGAAAATTTGTCCATTTCCTTCCGATAGACACCCGAAACCTTGATACGACATAATAATATACATTGTGCTCTAATTGCTAATTGCTTGTAAAAAATGTTCTAATTTAAACATTTCATTCTTTAAAAATATCTCCATATTGATAATACGAATATATTTTTTTAACGACATTTTAAGGACCATGACTTCGGTATAACGAAACCTCAATGTAACGAAAACTCGGTATAACGAGCATCCTTTGAGATTCGTTATATCGAGGTTCGACTGGATAAGGTACAAACATGAAGGTTTTGTGTGGAACACAATATCCGATAAATGGCAGGCTCGTCCCTGTTTGCAAACGTGCACTTTTTTTACGAAATGTTCAATAACATTTTGGTATAATTGCAGACTAATTTCATTAAGGGGTCTTCTCACTTTAGACGCTAAAAAAGGAAATTTATTATACATTTATATTATAGATATTGATGTAAAAATTGTTACACTTCATAAATACACTTTTGAAATACAGAGGTAATCTTCGAGTACTTTTTTATTTAAGAGCCTTCCATTTTCTTCGTTGACTCTCAAAGGCGTATCTTTTTCGCCATAAGGAATCTCTTCTTCCATAATAAACTGCCAAATGTGGTGATCTTCGAATACTTTTTTTCGAAGAGCGTTCTCTTTTTTTTCCTCAACTTTCAAAAACCTTGTAACTATGCATATTACGAAGGAAGAGCACCGTTTTTCACCATGAAGAATTTTTTTCTCGCGAAAAACCCCCAAAGCTCGTCATTTACGTACATTTTTTTGCGAAACTTGTTCGATTTTTTTTTCTTGTCGTGAACGTTTGTGGAACTTACAACTATGCGTATTATAAAAGGAGAGCACCGTTTTTCACCACAGAGATTTATTTTCCCGTAAAAAAAAACCCTACAAAATGGTATTTTGCAAATATATTGACCTGAAGAACCATTAGGGACCAAATAACTATCCCTGATATGAAGGGAAAATTCCGTTCCTCACCACAGGGAATTCCTTTTTCCATAGACAAATCTCTTAAACATTAATTTTCTAATACATTTTTTTCGCACAACGTTTAGTCCTATTCGTTCGGATTTAAGGACGTTGGAGCGATTCAGTTGAGTCAACTGGCGGTTTATTCATTTTTTTTTCTTCAATGAACCTCAAAAAAATGCATACGAGGTACAGATCTGTTCTGTATATGCTAATTTTTTAAAATATATAATTAAAGTGCGAAATTATGCATTTTAATATTTTTATTACGTAAAGTAGAAAAACTTTTGTGTTACTACCAACTTGACAAAGTATAACATTATCGATGGTTATTATGAAAAAAACTACGACAACGAATGTTTTATACAATTCACAATGAAATTTTGAGTAATTTATAATTATGCCCATTCATATTTACGTCACGAGATTATTGGCCCATGGTTTACGATGGGCAAGATGAGGATTTTTTTCTCTAAATGTTTACAAAAGTTCAGTTTGAGTTAATCCGTTGTTAGAAATGGTTTATCTTGGTGCTAAATAAAAAAAAATGACATAACCTTCAGTGTGAAAGTCTTGCCCATCTAACCACACGTTAAATTACATACATTAAACTATTTTTTATCTCTGGTGTTTAGTGGTGAAAAAAGTTCAAAAAATTCGCAAAGACTCAGTATAGTCTAAACAATAACATGTATTCTTGTAAATTTAATTGAACCTTGGATTGTGGCTAACGCTTCTACCTCCTTAAGGGGAAAGATACCTTCGGGCGAGGAAAAACATTAGCTGATTTTTATTATTTTTTTAAGGACACATTTCTTCACAATTTTTGAGACTCAGGGTACGTTTTATTACTACTTTTGGCTGTTGAATGGTATTTCTATTTTTATTCATCTTGAAAAATGGGGAGGCTGGCACGGTCGTCAAAACTGGCGTGACGTATAGTTAAAAAATGAATCGACCGATTTCCATGAAATTTGGTATAAACCAAATTAACCTTATTGTCTAAAACGTGACCCCAAATGATTTTGAAAAATATAAAAAAAGTTTTTTTTTTTGTCAAAATGTAGTTATAATTTCGGAAAAATAAATATTTTTTTTTCAACGCTTACCATTTAATCGATTTTCAACATTTCTGACTTTTTCTTGGTTCATATTCTGCGTATGGGTGTTAACGAAAGAAAAACTTCGTTGAGTTTTTTTCAGATTGATCCCGCCGAAGCTACGTGTCACGCCGTCTGACAACATCCGCCGCAAGCCGTTTAGGAGACCGTGCTATACTTCCAGCATTTTGAAAAATTAATAATAAAATTAAAAATCCTATGTAACAGCCAAAAGTAGTAATGAAACATATCCGTGGTCTCAAAAATGGTGAAACAAATATTTCCTTTAAAAAAAATCATGAAAATCTCTCTCTTAATAAAAATAGTTGAACTCTCGTTTCGTTGTGAAATGTTTCATAGCGATTTTTTTCATTCTTCCCGTCTGACGACTTATAGTCTCGCGTCGGAGAGGACTCGATACGTAAATAGTGTCTAAGGCAAGGCTACGTCAAATTAAACCGAGACTCCCGATGTTCTTTATGAATGTGAGAACAGTTCCGTACGCGCGTCCGTCGAGAAGGCGGTGTCCCAGGAACACCCGGAACCCAGCTGACCCACTCCAGGTGAGTGCGCGCTGCTTTGCTCGATATATCGATCGGGAGCTCGAGAAGGAAGGTGGCCAACCGGTGGTGGTGAAACGCCCGGGTGAGTCAAAAGGGTTTTCGAGGGCCTCTGCGGAACCCCAAAAATCGCAAGCCGCAAGTTTCGCGAGAAAAATACAATTTTGGAAAAAAACCAACGCGCGGGTTTTATCTTTGAAAATTACGAAGGCTTGACATATGTTTTTTAATTTTTTACTTTTATACGTGGAAGTCATTATATTTACATGTTATTTTCAGAATTTATTAATTTATAAATTATAAAAATGACATATAAATATTTCGTATATTATAAATATTACATGTAAAATGTTCACATATAAAAGTCGAAAAGTCCAAAATTAAAAAAAAATGCCAATACTCCGAAATTCGCTCAGCGAAAACTCGCGCATTTGCTTTTTCAAGCAGTGTATTTTTTACTTTATTTTTATTCATAACTGATAGTTTTATTTATTTATAGTTTGTACATTTATAAATTATAATTTTATAATTCATTTTTATGACAATTTATATATAATTTTACATGGAAACTTTTTTCCACTATGAACAATTTTTTGTTCATAGCTTGACATGTTTTTTTTTTCATTTTTTACTTTTATACGTAAAAGTTATTATATTTATATGTAATTTTCGTAATTTATAAATTTATAAATTTAAAAAATTAGATATAAATATTCCATATATTATAAATATTACATATAAAATTTTCACATATAAAATTCGAAAAGTCCAAAATTTAAAAACATGTCAAGACTCCGCAATTCGCTCAGCGAAAACTCGCGCATTTGCTTTTTCAAGCAGTGTATTTTTTACTTTATTTTTATTCATAACTGATAATTTTATTTATTTATAGTTTGTACATTTATAAATTATAATTATATAATTTATTTTTATGACAATTTATATATCATTTTACATGGAAACTTTTTTCCACTATGAACAATTTTTCGTGGAATTATTTTTACCCAAAAATGAAAAGCTTTTACGATTAATTGTTTTTTTTTCGTTCTTGTAAGCCGATCTACTCTTGAGAACCTAAAAATGTTTGTGTTCTTTTTGTTCGAAGCCAAAAATGCGAGAAATCCAGCCGCGAAACGCGTCTGTGAGGAAGGGCTCCTCCAGAGCCAAAAACCTTTTTTTTTGCTTCGAACAAAAAAAAAACAAATATTTTTGGGTTCTCAAGATTAGCTCGGGTAATAGGGACGAAAATGAAAAAAAAATGCGTCCCCATTTTCTTTGAGTTACATATGTTGGGAAATTTTGTGGAAAAAAAACTTTTTAAATTAATGGACACTTTAGGATGTACAATAGAGGCTGTTCAACAATTTTTTAAATTCCATTCACCATTTGAATAAATTTTTATTCAAAATTCGGCAAAAATTATTTTCATTGTCCCTCATTGCCCCTCAATTACCCGATATATTAGTTTCAAACCTTATTCTACGAGCACGGAACGATCGAAAGATACACGGATGTGCGTTGTGCGGTAATCCAATGCAATCGGACGTTTTGTTATTCCTCCAACCTTTTATTCATTCATTCAAGGCAAACGAGTCGACCCTGCATGTAAGACCGTAATTTGACGACTTTGGCTCGTACGCTCGTGTACTCACACTCGATCAACTGATCTCATTATGATTGCATTGTATAATAAGTATCGACGCTGCTTCGATACAGTAGCAATCATCTTGCGTCCAACCCATTGAACGGGGAGGGTACAGGACGAATTTCCAATAACTCGTGGTCTTTACAAAATAAATGATTACTTTATTTAGCACATTCTAAATCGATCCGACTTACTTGACCTCCCTTTTACGTCTCTTCTTTTTTTTCATTCATCTCTAATCAACAACTTCGATTTATTTTTTTCTCGCTTGCTTAATTTACTCCCTACTCGCCGATTCAATTGTTTGGCTTTATTGGGGTTAGCTCAATCTCCAAATTGCGAAACTCTACCAGTACAAAATGCAAAAAAAAATGTAGGCCAAAAATTGAAATAAATTTAAAGAAAATTAAAAAAATCTAGATGAGTTAAAGTTTCATTAGATTAAAAAAAAATGGAAACAAAGTTGATTTAACAGAGAAGACTAATTAATTAAATCTAAAATTGATTTTTTGTTTTTAGCTCTTGATACACTTATATTTGGCGTCGATTTTGACACACTGGGTCAATTTGACCCGAATAGTACTTCAACCGCCTGCCCTTAACAACCCTTCGGTCGATTTTTGTCGAAAATCCGGAATACACATCAAACATTTCTTAACATGTCTGCATAATTAAAATTCGGGATATTCTATATCAAATTCGTCTGGGTCGAAATGACCCAGTCTTTCAACGTAGGGTTAATCTACCAAACAATTTAGAAAACCAGAAAATGTAATATTCTTCAAAAAATAAAACAATTTGACAATATTTTGAGATTAAAGAAAACTTTTTTCTCAATTGAAGAAACGTTGTAAAATTTGAAGAAAAAAAATTGAAGGAACTTAGCAACATTTTTGAAAAACTAAAATAATTTACCAAGACATTTTGAAAATTAGATAGTATTTTTCTTTAATTCAAGTGCAATTCTTGGCAAAATTGGTAGATAATGAAAGGAACTTGGACTTTTTTTTAGAAAATTAAAGAAATAGCGATTTTTTTAACTTAAAGAAACAGTGAATTGAAAAAAAAAGTGAGTGTAACAAATTTAATTTATCGTTGAATTTAGGAAAATTGAAAAAATTAAAAATTCCCTGGGTTTCCC
>OZ023319.1:14334814-14368299 GCA_964007375.1 Ophion obscuratus | reverse complement strand
GTCGGGGTTACTTTCAGTATGCAACCATCTACGATCAGTCAAAAATTCATATTCTACGCTAAAAAGTGCTGGGATTTCGTCTCTTTTATCAGACTATGAAAGTGATGGCTACCACTTTCAATGCAGTCTTGCAAGCTGATTCGCATTGATTGTATCGTCTTATTAATCACGTCCGTCGGTATTAACGAACAGGCTCTAATTGAGGTTTCAATCGTTCAGTACTAAGTAAGATTCGGTAAGACCTACGGCGATGTTTAAATTGTTTGCAACGAAGAATCTGGTCGACTTGTTTTGGAAAGTAGTGAGAAGTTTATGATTTTTCATAATAATGTGTGTTCTCTTTAATGAAAAATACTACGACAGAATTTCCTTCTGTCAGTGCAGAATTAAATCTACCGCAAAGTGTTTTCTTATCAAGAGTAAGTTTCCTTTTTATCGATTTTTTTATACTAATTGTATACGAGGCATCTAGATTTTACTATTGGATATATATATACAGGGTGTCCCATTTTAATCCTACACCTGAATTTTCTCGAAAAAATATTGCTCGGACGAAATATTGTGTGGAACAAAACTTCTAGGGATTGAAGGGGGACGTTTGAAAAAAATTTATTTGAGGAGCCAAAATTCAAAATGGCGGCGTTACAAAGGCTGACATGTTTTTTTCAAACGGAAACATAACTTTTTTTATTGCCAAAAAATTTGTCAGCTGAAAACTAAAAACTTTTGTTGAAAAAATTTGTTGATAAAGTTCATAGTTTTCAACTGAGAACATCATTTTCAATTATTTCAGATATATCCAGGATTTGTGTGTGTGTGTGTGCGTGTGTGTGTGTGTTTCTCTACCCATCGTGATCAAAGTTCGTCAAGGATTTAAAGAAACACGTTTTTGGGCCTGAAAATGGCACAAACGCTATTAAAATGGAAAAAAAATATTTTTCATCGATTTTCCTCCAAAATTTTCTCATGAAATATCGTCCAAATTTGAAAACAAAAAAAAAACAAAATTTTTAACAAAAAAATTTGATTCTTTTTTTGTTCAAGTGGTCATACATTCGAAAATACAACATTGAGCGGCTTGCCGTGAGACATTTAGTCTAATTGTCCCTACCACCGGCATTTGCGTTAGCCAAAGCGTAGGAGGTTGCATGGCTGATGGCATGAAAATGATGTTGTCACTTGAAAACTATGAACTTTATCAAAAAATTTTTTCAACAAAAGTTTTTAGTTTGCAGCTGACAAATTTTTTGGCAATAAAAAAAAGTTATGTTTCCGTTTGAAAAAAACATGTCAGCCTTTGTAACGCCGCCATTTTGAATTTTGGCTCCTCAAATAAATTTTTATCAACCGTCCCCCTTCAATCCCTAGAAGTTTTGTTCCACACAATAGTTCGTCCGAGCAATATTTTTCGAGAAAATTCAGGTGTAAGATTAAAATGGGACACCCTGTATATATATATATATATATATATATATATATATATATATATAAATTATTATTATTAGTTTTATATATATATGATTATATATATTATTATATCGTTTGCGTTATACCAAAAAAAACAAGATAGAAACTAAATAGATAAGAGCGCAAAATAGTACTAGGAAAAGGTACGTAATACTATAGTTATACAACGACTGCATAAGAGAGCTAGAGAGAGAGGGAGAGGGAACTGAGACAAAAGAAGGGAGAAGCACGTCACAGAATAAAATAAGAGTTATCAGAAGAAAAAAAAGAATCGAAAGAGAAAAGATAAAAGGACAGCGTACGTGGCGAGATAAACGAGCCGTTGACCGGAAAGACGAGAACGTAATTATAAACGCGTAGAAGGTAACGAAAGAAAGGATACAAAGGGATAAACAAAAACGAAGAGAATAGAGATGGAGAGGGCGGCGAGCCCTTTCAACGATGGGCGCCAAGGGCCTCTCTCCCATCCACCGGAAGTCCACGTATGAATCCTACTCGACTTCACGCAACGATTTTAAATGACTCTCTACAAATGATCAATGTGAAACTCTCGTCATATTTATTCGATTCTCTCTTAAGGAGGTTGGAGCGGTCCAGAGTCAAATGACGGTTTATGAATTTTTTTTTCAATGAACCTTGAAACATGTATACGAGATATAGATTTATTCTGTAGATGCTAATTTTTCATAAAATATTCAATCAAACGGCAAAATTGTGAATTTTTATATTTTGATTACGTAAATAAGAATTTTTGTGGTACTACCAACTTGAAAAAGTATGTAGTAAGATTTCCTTACTAAGGTTATATTTTGTAAATGTAATGCCCAATGGACTCGTACCGTATGGTAATTCTATATAAAGTCTCTTAATATCTTCGACGCGTAATAATGAAGCGCCGATATACGACTTGCAGCTCGACCATGCGTTCTTGTTAACGGTTCCGCATGGACTGACGCCAAGAACGCCGAACCCCTTGCAGGGCCTTCAACTGATCCTTTGTCGTCTAGGAAAACCGTCATCCGACGGCCACGTGCCTCTCAAGTGTTTATGGTCTCGTACTGCGTGTGCCCGTCTCCGATAACCGCCTTCTCGGACTAAGCCCGAAAATGTTTACTTCATTCGGCCTTCCTGACTATCCTAGGTCGTCCTCGACCTTTCTTTTCCCGCATAGGTTGTCTGCAGGTGCCAAATGCCGGGCTGAGTGGGCAACCGGCCTCCTCAGCCCTATGTACACCTGACTCTGACTACCTGTTGACGGTTGCTAGCCTTGCCAGGTGCCAAATGCCGGACTGAGTGGGCAACCGGCCTCCTCAGCCCTATGCACACCTGACTCTGACTACCTGTTGACGGTTGCTAGCCTTGCCAAGTGCCAAATGCCGAACTGAGTGGGCAACCGGCCTCCTCAGCCCTATGCACACCTGACTCTGACTACCTGTTGACGGTTGCTAGCCTTGCCAAGTGCCAAATGCCGAACTGAGTGGGCAACCGGCCTCCTCAGCCCTATGCACACCTGACTCTGACTACCTGTTGACGGTTGCTAGCCTTGCCAAGTGCCAAATGCCGAACTGAGTGGGCAACCGGCCTCCTCAGCCCTATGCACACCTGACTCTGACTACCTGTTGACGGTTGCTAGCCTTGCCAATTGCCAAATGCCGGACTGAGTGGGCAACCGGCCTCCTCAGCCCTATGCACACCTGACTCTGACTACCTGTTGACGGTTGCTAGCCTTGCCAAGTGCCAAATGCCGAACTGAGTGGGCAACCGGCCTCCTCAGCCCTATGCACACCTGACTCTGACTACCGGGTTGGTCGTGGCCTCCGCTCAAGCTCCACGAGCCTTGAGATTGACCACTCCTCAATCATGGAGAATGGACTCGACCCTGGTCCTGCCTCACCAGCGCCCGTCGTAGCACACAATCTCGACCACAGACTGCATCTCGAGGCCACTGACTCGCGGCCCGTCACCAGATGACGAAATGTACTCGCGGGCTTACTGCGTGGCGTCGAGGGTGACCCACTTCCACAAGCCGCGGACCACCACCATGCTGTGTTGATTCGGCGGCTTTCCCAGACCTCGGAGATCCTGAACCTCGTACCGGTCGTTAGTCAGAACAGCCGTCACCTTGAAGGGCCCTTTTGCCTTCGCGACCAGCCTCCTGCTCTGCCCGTCTGCAACAGGTCTCGCTGCTACCATGACGGCATCGCCCACTGCGTACGTAGGCGGCTTAAACCGTCAGGTGTCGAAAGCCCTCTAAAGTTGCCTCTGCTCTGCGTCCATGGATGCCTCAGCAGCCTCCCTTGGCTTCCTCAGCTCGACCTGGTCCAATGCACCTTGGATCCCTGCCTCGGCCATACTGCCCGGTTATAGCCAAACAGGAGCCGACTTGGTGACGTGCCCGTAATTCTGTTGGTAGGAGAGCTGATAGCACTCTGGACTTTCTCTACGTTGTCGTCCCAGTTTTCCTCCTGCTTCCCCAGTACAGGTGGCTGCAAGAGAACTTAAAACCGTGCGGTTCATTTGCTCACAGTGCCCATTAGCACATGGCGTTGCCACAGCGTTGGGTATGTGCTTGACATCATACTCCTCGTAAGAGGTCTCGAATGAATGCGACGTAAAGGCCATCCCTCTGTCGCTCATTACCCGAGTCGGTACCCCGAATATTGCGATTAATTGAATCAGTGCTCTTATCACCCTCGTTGTGGAGGTATCGCGGACAGGTTTAAGGACACAAAATTTAGTACCACCATCCGCATGGTGCGTATTTGTATCTTTCCACGACTACTGCGACTCCGTGATCCAACATGATCGAGATTTATCGTATGGAATGAATAGTAATTGTATCTATCGGGTGCAATAGTCCAGGCTTGCGCCCGGTTGTCCCATTCACAATACAAACAATTGCAACGTGCGTTTACGTATTTAACCAATGGCAACCAGTTATTTTCCATTATCTTTTCCAACGTTCTTTCAGGTGCGAAATGTCCTTGATCATCGTGGCATAATCGCACCAAGTTGAAGCGTGACATTTTTGGTACGGACCATTTCTTGCCCGTGTCAGTCTTTCGGAAAAAGAATACCACCCTTAAGGTCATACTTGTCAAAGTATTGTTTCGTTACCGGTTGGATTTCATCAGATTCTAATTTTTCAAATGACCTGGATGGCTGCGATCCAGAGCTTGAGCTACCTTAATCTATTCGCTTTCTGTAATATCGATAGCACAACAATCAATTTGACTCCCACTTAAAGTCAACGTGAGCTACTTAAGTGCCTGGGCGATACACAATCTCAAAATTTGTAATCCCGCCAATATACCAGCTAACGAGCGACTCGCGGTTGTATTTTCCTTTTATCTGCTGTGCGCGCATGGCACTGCAATAATTCATCACCGTGAATTTGATTCCTAGCAAATAAGCACGGAACGCTTTCAATTCCATGAATACCGCCAGTGTTTCTGAATCGTTCGATATTTTTGTTCTGTGGAAGTTGTCTTTCGCCTATAGTACGCGACTACGCGTTTTCCCTCTCTATGTGTTTGAATGAGTATAGCCTCCAGACCCATCGCGCTCGCATCTGCGCGTACTTCGGTTTCCCTTTCAGGGTCGTAAATTGCTAGAGTGGGTCTGTTCTCTAGTATCGTTTTTATTTCGCCTATTGCTTCGCTTTCCCTCGGTCCCCACGACCAAGGGACGTCTTTGCGGGACAAGTTTGTTGAGGAGCAGTCTTTCCCGCAAAATCTTTAATAAAAATACCAAAATATCCCGCAAGATCTAAAATTGTCTGAATTGTTTTACATTCGTAGGGTCCCTGACTTTTACAACGGTCTCGCTTTTGTGAGTCCCTGGTCGTATCCCTTCTCCCGAAATTTCACGTCCTACGTACTCAATTTTATTTTTTTTTCGGGCAAGTGTTCAGTTGGTCAGATTTACGGTCAAATTTCTCGCCTGAAGAGCGTTAAGAACTATGTATAATTGTTCGAGCCCTTCGTCTGATGTTTCTGTAACGCCCAGTACATCATCTATGTATTCCAAGGCACATCTTCCTTAAACACAGTTGGGGAATTGGCCATCTAAAAGGCATTCACAAGAGTTCCCATTGCTCATTCAGCGTCCCAAAAGCAGTATCCTCAACGGAATAGTGATGCATGTGGATTTAGTATAGTCCGGATTTAAAATCCAAATATGCAAAAACCCGTTGTTTACAAAGCTGATCTACTTTATCGTCAGTTATGGTTAATGGATATTCAATACCTTTAGTAATTTTATTGAGATCTCTATATATACAATTTGCCCTTCGCGTTCCCTATTTTTATTGCATGAGTACGACACGACGGGACTACCACACGGCGACGTACTCTTACGAACAATGCCGCTTCTCTCTAGTTCGGCTACTATTATCTTGACTTTGTCCTGATCAGCTTTAAAGAGGCAATACGGCCCAAGCAAAACAGTACCTTCAGTAGTTAATTTGATTTTCATCTGCGCTGCATCGTTTTGCCTAATTCTTTCATGTAGAATAATGTTGCCGATAATTGTTTGGTAGTGATAATAATTTTGTTTTATTACTCGCCTCGCGATGTTCGCACCAAATATCGACTTCTTTCAGCGTTCCTGCCTCATTGACACCTATCATCTCAGCTTCTACGTTATCGATTTTTCAACCAATTTGTCCGACGTAACCATCACTCTGGACACATCTGATATTGCCTTAATATTAGCATTAAGCAAAATATCTCGTCCGATAAGGATTTCCTTTGTTAATTGGTCATCGGCAACAGTGAAAACTTTTACTTTAAGGAAAGTCATCCATGTGGACCTTCATTCTCGATAGAGTAATCGGGGCGACTATTGCGTGGTCTAATGCTGGCAAGGTTTTCCCCGTGTCTTTAAATTTTGTTGTTGAAACAACGTGCTAGGCCCTCCCGGTCAATAGAGCAGTTACTTCCCAAATCAATGGTACAGATCTTTTCTCGGTTGCCTAGGACGTATTTCTCGAGTGGTTTGTTTACTTAGGTCGCTGCGATCTCGAATACGTCCAGCGAGAATACGCCCTACTATGCAGCGAGGCGGCCCCCTCCTGCGAGGCTGCCCCTCGCTGCCTAACCATGCTTTCTTCTCACATCGTCTAGGCTGTTTTTTTTCTCTGCTGGAGGACGCTTCTTGTCCTTCTCTACCTTGTGCGTTTAATCCCCTTATGTTTTTAAACTCATGCGCATTCCAGGCATTCATTCAATTGTACGAGTGTTCCCCTTTTAATTTGTTAAATTAATTCTTAATTGTTCATCATGGATTCCGTGGACCACGAATTCCGTGATCTTTTGCTTAGGGCTCTAGATTCACTCGATTGATTATCATGACCTTTTTAAAGCAATACGCTTGTAAAGATTGACCCAGCGTACTTTTATACGCTACCGCGCAGTCAAGAAGTTTCCCAGAGTCTGTTCTCCTGAGAATTGTCTGCAAATTTCTACTGTACAGCTTCCCAACTAAAGGATGCGCTCTTACGTCCATCGTACCAGCTTCTAACAATTTTCTTCAACTTTAATGGAGCCAAGTAAATTTCTTTTGTGGATCATTCCAACCGTACATGGTCGCGGACATGTTCACTTTCTCTAACCATTCCATAGCCGATAACTCTTTCCTTTTCCGGATCAAATCCAGGTAATAATATTTCATTATTATAGGTACTGATTTGACCGTTCCGAACCTGTCCCAACGATAGCCAATAGCACTTCAGTCAATTTCGCAAAATCGGACTCACCCTGAGCTGCGGTACCACCCACCAGACTCGTGCTTGCAGATTTGCCGGACAGGCAACTCCTCGATCGACTTCGGCGTCGCGTCCGTCGATGTTGGTCGACGAGCTGGCGCTCTTCGCGTCGACGAGTTGGCGCTCTTCGCGTCGATCGTTCCTGCCCGATCCTGACGTCTCTCTTCGATGACGAGTGCAACCTTTTAGGCTCCTCGATCTGGACCGTCGCGGACTGCTATCCTTTGAGCACCGTCTTCTCGTGCGATGCGAAGGCGATCTCGCTCTCCGCGTCGATCGTTCCTGCACGATCCTGACGTCTCTCTTTGATGACGGGTGCGACCTTTTAGACTCCTCGATCTGGACTGTCGCGGACTGCTACCCCTCGAGCCCCGTCTTCTCGTGCGATGTGAAGGCGATCTCGCTCGCCGCTCATCGTCATCCTTTGTCCTTGCGGATTTCTTGTCACGGTCACGCCTGCTCGACTTGGACGACGTTCTTCTTTGCTTTGTGATCCTCTCCTCTTATCGTGACACTTTCACTGTTAGTTCTACCTTTGACTTCACTTCTCAATTTCTCGGATAACCACACTTGTCTTTTGGATTTTGTAATTCCAAAACTAGCGCGTGATATATCCCACTTCTGATCTGTAGTAAGATTTCCTTACTAAGGTTATATTTTGTAAATGTAATGCCCAATGGACTCGTACCGTATGGTAATTCTATATAAAGTCTCTTAATATCTTCGACGCGTAATAATGAAGCGCCGATATACGACTTGCAGCTCGACCATGCGTTCTTGTTAACGGTTCCGCATGGACTGACGCCAAGAACGCCGAACCCCTTGCAGGGCCTTCAACTGATCCTTTGTCGTCTAGGAAAACCGTCATCCGACGGCCACGTGCCTCTCAAGTGTTTATGGTCTCGTACTGCGTGTGCCCGTCTCCGATAACCGCCTTCTCGGACTAAGCCCGAAAATGTTTACTTCAAGTATAATATTTTCGATGATTATTATTTTAAAAAATTGCATCAGCGAATGTTTTATACAACTCGGAACGAGAATTTGAGGCATTCGTAATTATGCCTATTTCATTTTAAACTCATTACAATACTATCTGGAAAATCATAAAACCATTAGAATGTGCTACAAGCACAGAGCTTTCATCTGTGGAGGGCGAACTTGATTTATTTCCGATTTTTTAATATTTTGTATTTTTTAATGTATTTTTTCATATTTTTTAAATATCTTTTATATATACTGTGTTCACACTATGATCTCATAATTTTTCGAGCCCCTATTGCGAATTAATTGCTCATTTTCACGATTATCATTATTTTTTTTTACTCAGAAATGGGCCCTCTTCAAATGTCCAAATAAATACTTTTTTTGAAACGCCCACGATGGAACTAATGTTTTCCCTTGAACTATTATATCTCAAGAGTATCACCTTAAATTTTCATTTTTTTAAATTGAAAATTGTAAGAGTTATGATTTTTTGAGTCAAAAGTGGCTTTTTTCGCATTGATCCCTTGCTGATTTTTATCCGCCATTTTAAGTGTCGATTACAATATTATACCGAGAATCTCACATTCTAGAAGGTTCAAACTAACACCCTGAATTTTTATAAGCCATTCGGAACAATAGAACCAACGTGGCTATCGTTTAAACATGGCTGGGGTCAGGCTGACCCCATGTGACCAACTAAGCTACAGGCCGAAGGTGTAACCTCAACGGGATAAATTATTTTTTATCTCTGGTGTTTTGAAGTGAAAAAATTTCAAAAAATTCGTGAAGCCTCTGACTAGTCTAAGCAATAACATATATTTTACTTTTTTTAAATCTTGGATTGTGGCTAACGCTCCAACCTCCTCAAGAGGGCTATACCAGTGTGACACTTTAAAAAATCGATTTTTTTTTCCTTTTTCGACAGTTTATACTTTCAAGAATAGCCTGTAAAAATGTCAAGGCCGTATCTCTGATCATTTTATCTTGCAAAAATTGATAGTTAAATCTTTAAACGCATTTTTCTCGAAATGAGAGTTCTCAAATTTGCTGACATTGTAACTCAAAGAGCAATTATCCGATTGACTTAAAATTTGAACTGAGTACTCTTGAAAATATTTACTCTACAATGACGTAGGATATTTTTGATTGGATGAAAATTGACGATTTGGCCTTGAAAAAAACGACCATTTTATAGGCAAGAAAACAGACTTTTTTTCATAACTACGCCATTTTGTTAGTTTTTGATATTTTTCGAAGATGCTACGTTATTGTGCAGGACATACCTTTCAGTTTAACGACATTTTTTGCTTTTTCGGTTTCAGCTACTCAATCGGCCGGAATCATGTCAGCAGTGGAGGAAATTTCTTTTTTGGCGCCTCCGAAGGCAGCGCATAAGTCGCTTGGATCTCAATATTTTTCTATGAAAAAATTATGTAATATAGGTCAAATATAGCCAAATATATTCTTAATTTTCCGAAACATTTAATTGAGAGCTCTTCTTCTAAAAAATTCCCAAAAATCGCCCAAATGTTCAGCGTTCACACTGGTATAGCCCCTTAAGGAGGTTGGAGCGATTCAGTTGAGTCAAATGACGGTTTATTCATTTTTTTTTTCAATGAACCTCAAAAAAATGCATACGAGGTACAGATTTATTCTATATATGCTATTTTTTTTTAATATATAATTAAAGGGCAAAATTATGCATTTTAACATTTTTGTTACGTAAAGTAGAAAAACTTTTGTGTTACTACCAACTTGAAAAAGCATAACATTATCGATGATTATTATGAAAACACTACGACAACGAATGTTTTATACAATTCACAATGAAATTTTGAGTAATTCATAATTATGCCTATTCATATTTACGTCACGAGATTATTGGCCCATGGTTTACGATGAGCAAGATGAAGATTTTTTTTTCAAAATGTTCACAAAGCCATAGTTTGCGTCAATCCGTTGTTAGAAATGGTTTATCTTGGTGCTAAATAACAATAAAAATTACATAACCTTTAGTGTGAAAGTCTTGCCCATCTAACCACACGTTAAATTACATACATTAAGGGCGGGGTAAAGTATTTAAATTTTTTATTTTCATTTTTGTTTAATTTTTTAAATGAATGCATAATATACCAAGAATATTGTGTTGAAATTTCAAGTCGATCGGAGTAAAATTGACGAAGTTATGAGTATTTGAGCGTCTATTGCTCCATGCCGTTCTCTTCTCTTCTGCATTTTTCAAACCGTTTTTCTGAGACTTGTCATATTTGAAGTCCGTGTGCACGATAACTCAAAATCTATTGGACCAAACGCTTTGAAATTTTGCACAGTACTTCTTCACATAATTCACCAGGTATTGTCGAGAGCTTTTTTGTTTTTTTTAATAATTACTAATTTTTCAACAACAAATTAGCCGATTTTTTTTAGCGAAAATCGGGTTTTTGGCTCCCAAGTGCTACGAAAAATCGAAAAAAAAAAATCCTCCCGTCATTACCTCGAGAAACATCTCCTTTAACAAATGCATTTTGATTTTTTTGTTTCAAATGATTCTGTTGCGAGTTATGGTGCACACCGCAAACCAACTTTTTTCCGAGGCGCCTCCGGGGTTTAATTTTCACTCGCTCAATTTTGAATATTTTGCAATGCAAATTTAGGAGAATGTTGTTCAAATGTTACTTTATTACATGTAAATTTTTCAATAAACGAACACTATTCGTTACGCCAAAAAAAATCTTAAAAACATGCCTTTTTTCGCCGAATTAACTTTACCCCGCCGTTAAACTATTGTTTATCTCTCGTGTTTGGTGGTGAAAAAAGTTCAAAAAATTCGTAAAGACTCAGCACAGTGTTGACAGTAAAATGTATTTTTTATTAAATTTAACCTTGGATTGTGGCTAACGCTCCAACCTCCTTAAAGAGAAATTTACACGATCTGAGTTTCGAAAAAAAAAAATCAGTATCCTTTACTGCACGATGACTCGAGCCGGTGCAAAGTGGAAGCGCGTGACTGTACTGACAACATACGAGAATCACGCGCCACCCTAGCACGCGGTCTCGTCCCATTATTCCCCTTGTCGGACTTTTTTTGTTCGTTGTTGCTGTTTTTATTTTCTTCGGAACGATTGTGTTGTGCCACTGGCGACTACTATCGCGAGGCGTACGTCTCGCGGACGCGGGAGACACAAGACATTATGGTAATGCAAAGCGCACGCGACACACGTGCCTGACTATGTACGCGTACACGTGTGTGCGCCTCGAATTTGAATATCAATACATACGTGCGACGGCGACGCCGGGCATTTTGAAAGAAGACTATAATAAGATATACATAGGATTGAATGGATTTTCTTACGTTTTTAAATTGATTTCCATTTTTCGAATATATATTTATTTCAAAATAGAGATCCAATTGGATTCTCATATTTGTCCCTACTTCCTGATAGGGTTTCAACGCCATGAGCCATTGGATCCCTATGATAAAAGCTCACGCTCGTATATTGGATTCTAATCGGGATTCGAGCATTGGAATCCAATGAACGAATCCAATTTGAATCTTGAAGGATTTCCTCACTGTCGAACAAAATCCGACAGGATTCTTGATGGATGACATCGCATTCTGTACGTTGACTTTTTTAAACGAAATATATAGCTATACAAATTAATTGGATCTTTAAGGGGTTAGGCGACTCTAGAGGCCGCAAAATAGGCTTTCTGGGGATTTTTTTTTCCCGGAAAAACGGCAAAATACATCGGGATTACAAAAAAGGGTGTTTATCATACATATCAGTGACTGTATACGATAATTTTTTTGAAGCGATTTACTTCAAAATGGCGGCTGTGCAGCGTTTATGAGGCTTATCAGGCTGTGCACAACTTGATAATGTGCATACAAATAAATGTCCAAACGATTTTTCAATCATCTTACTCGGTCCATCAAAAATAATTTCTTTGAAAAAACCCTCATTTTCGGGACGTCATAGTAACCTAACCCCTCAATATGTATTTATGCGTACATAGAAAATGAAATTTATAAATATTACGTATGGAAATATCTACAGATAAATGTATTATCTTTTATTTCTTAAGGGCCATTCGATTTTTTTCAGGTGTTTAATATATATATATATATTTTTTTTAACACCTGATATATGTATGTACATAAAAACAGAACATACATATATATTAAAATTTGACATGTACCGGACTGTTTTTATGTAAAAGGTTGTTGTTTATGATCTCGTCCCAAAAACCCAAAAGTTGAATGCCTTTTTAAATATTTTTTTTATAAAATCGTTCGGATAAAAAGTTCGGATAATCGAAACGTGGGTTTTTTGTATGTACCCCAAAGGTACATACATATATGTATAAAAACAGTACATCCATATATGTATGTACTGTTTTTATGTAAAAAGGTGTTGTTTATGATCCCGTCCCAAATAACCCACGTTTCGATTATCCGAACTTTTGATTATCCGAACTAGTCTCGGTCCCAATTGGTTCGGATAATCGAGGTTCTACTGTTCTTATACTTGACTAAATCCATCCGCATTTTTTTTTTCAGATGATCCACTTCGCCGCTATGTTGGTCACCGCAAACCGTGTATATAAAAACATTATTTCATTGACGGCCATTTGCCACTAAACAATGTAATATTTTTCAATAAAAAAATTACTGAAAGTTCTTCAAGATGTGTTCTTTAAGATGGTATATTGATCGATTAAAAAAGTTTTGCAGTTTTCTTTTAAAAAATTCATGAAAAAGGCCTTTTTTGCGCTACAAGTGGGGGTAACGCCTTAAGTTCCGAAGTATACCCTTGGGATTTTTTTTTTCGTATTATCCTTCCCAATTGAGCCCTCCCCGCTTCGCTAATCCAACGTAACTTCCGTTACGTCCACGGCCGTCTTGAGCTACCCTTTCCCGCATTGGCCGTGGGCACAAGGAAACTGTGGAAAACCCATGACAGTATAGGCAGCCCCATATTTTTTTAATTCTCCAGTGCACAGACTTTTTACTAAAGTATCTACACTAAGGTCTCATATAAGTACCGGCCTTCCGCTGACTAGTCAATGCGCCAGTCGGTAAACGGTTAAGCGGTCGCCGCTCCGAGTACCGGCCATGTACAACGCTGCTTGACTCGAAGGACCGCCGTCCATTGGTTCGAATATTTTTTGTATATATGCCATGTGGAAAGAGAGAAGGGAAGGGGGAGAAAGAGCAAGGAGTATCACTCGAGGTGTTGCACTCGCGATAATTGCTCGTATGTATTTCCACCTCGCGGGGATCCGGTTTCTACCGGCCTGAGAAACTGTAATATTGCTGCTGTTGCATCGTGAGTTTGTATATACAGGGTGTCTTCTTATGAATGGATAAACCTGCAACGTTTGGTAGGTCAGATCATGTCCTACTATACGCTAGAATTTCAGTTTAGGAAAGGTCCCACAGTTTTCGAGATAAAAATCATCTGTTTTTGGTTTTCGCATGCCATTTCTGCAAATAATAATTTTTTTTACCCGGTTTAAAAAAAATACTCCTCTTGATTATTTGTTTTATCTAGGAAAGTCTTCTTTTTAACCTTAAATGTTAAGGGGCTATACCCGTGAGACACTAAAAAAAAATGATTTTTTTTGCCTTTTTCGACAGTTTATACTTTGAAGAATATCATTATCATTTAATGATATTCTTCAGCATTGAGCATTTTACTCAGTTCAAGCTTCAAGTCAATCGGATAATTGCTCTTTGAGTTACAATGTCAGGAAATTTGAAAAATCTAATTTCGAGAAAACCGCCTTTAAAGATTTAACTATCGATTTTTGCAAGATAAAATGATATTGATATAAATTATGATTTATATCAATGTCATTTTATCTTGCAAACATCGATAGTTTATCAAAGTTAGTTATTTAGTTAGTTATCTATATAAAGTTAGACAGTTTATCGATAGTTAAATCAAAGATTTAACTATCGATTTTTGCAAGATAAAATGATATTGATATAAATTATAATTTATATCAATGTCATTTTATCTTGCAAAAATCGATAGTTAAATCTTTAAAGGCGGTTGAAAAATCTAATTTCGAGAATATTCAATCGAGAAGAATTCAATCTAATAGATTGAAAAATCTAATTTCGAGAAAACCGCCTTTAAAGATTTAACTATCGATTTTTGCAAGATAAAATGATATTGATATAAATTATAATTTATATCTTAAATTATATAGTTAAATCTTTAAAGGCGGTTTTCTCAAAATTAGATTTTTCAAATTTCCTGAAATTGTAACTCAAAGAGCAATTATCCGATTGACTTGAAATTTGAACTGAGTACTCTTGAATATATTTACTCTACAATGACGTAGAATATTTTCGATTGAATGAAAATTGACGATTTGGCATTGAAAAAAACGACCATTTTATAGGCAAGAAAATGGACTTTTTTCATAACTACGCCATTTTGTTAGATTTTGATATTTTTCGAAAATCCTAAATCATTGTACAGGAAATACCTTCCAGTTTAACGACATTTTTTCCTTTTTCGGCTTGAGCTACTCAATCGGCCGGAATCATTCCACCAGTGGAGGAACTTTTTTTTGTCTCCGAAGGCAGCGCATAAGTCGCTTGGATCTCAATATTTTTCTATGAAAAAATTATGTAACATAGGTCAAATATAGCCAAATATATTCTTAATTTTCCGTAACATTCAATTGAGTAATTTTCTTGCAAAAAATTCCCGAAAGTCACCCAAATTTTCAGCGTTCACAATGGTATAGCCCCTTAAAAGAACTTTATGAAAAAAGATCTTATGCAGAATTTTCATACAAACCAATTCGAACATCTGACTTTCATAGTCTGCGGTGTAAAAAAAATGTACTACGCATATCGTGCCAATTACTTTAAAAAGTTGCTTAGTTATTGTCGATTCATATCATTTGTAGAAATGGCATGCGAAAAAAACAAAAGAAGATGGTTTCTTTTTCAAAAAAATAACAAAGCCCAAAATCTCGTAAACCGTGGGACTTTTACATTCAGAAAAAAAACTTATGATATTCCAATAAATTGGCACATAAGATCATAATTTATGAGATATTAATAAATGTTTACTCGTATGGAGACAGTTTTTACGTGATTGTAACTACAGCATTTATTCGGCGTCGCTAAATATGTTTTCTTACGTGCCGATTTCTCACATCAATTAAAAACCATATTTAAAATAGAAAATTTGAATAAATATTTCCTCAAATCAAATAAATACTACTTTCCAATCACGAAAACCTCTTATTCCGCCAGTATGATACTAATGCGCGCATGCGCACTTTGACCTTCAACGCGACGGGCCCGACAGCAGGCCGCTCGTCAGATGTCGCTCACGCATACGCTTACCATGTAGCTTCTTCCTATGCCAATGCTTGTGGCACAAGTGTCAGTGTTGCCTTTCGGAAGTGAGAAACTCGAAAGTGAGGAATGATTTAAGTGTAAGTAAGAATATAAAGTGGGAAAAAAACGTTCAATTGAGAAAATAATGACGGACGAAATGACACAAATCCTCGGAAAAAAACCAGCTGGGGGATTATGAAGAATCCTATTAGATGTTGAGAAAAATTCTTAAGTTAAATCTAAAGAATAAAGAATAAATAATTAAGTTAAATCTTAAACTTAAACGTAAATAAAAAATGTTCGTAGCTGTTAATAAAATCGTAGTAGGCCGACATACGAATAAGAAAACTTATTCGCCGGGAGACAAACGTCGTTGTCCTTAATAAATCTTTTTTCTGAGTGTACTAAACTGAAATTTCAGCATATAGCCGGACGTGATGTGACCTATCTACAGTTGCAGGGTTATCCATTCAAAACAGGACACCTCGTGTATATACAGGGTGTCCCTCTTATCTCTGCCACCCGAAGTAACTCGGTAATCATCGACGTCACAAAAAAATGTTCCAAACAAAAGTTGTACGCCGTGAAGGGGGCCATCAATAGCAACCAATTGTTTTTTTATCTCGGTGCAGGCACTGACGCACAGTGAACGTTACCTCCACTTTTTTAAATGGAATAGTACATTTTCGTTCAACCATCTTGTGGAGCACCTCAAGCCGCATGAAAAACATTAGGGGGTCAAAATGGTTCAAGGTCATTGGAGGTCAGTATCGATTCTACAAATCTAAATATCTCGGATCACTACCAAATATTTGGTAGTGATCCGAGATATTTAGATTTGTAGAATCGATACTGACCTTGAATGACCTTGAACCATTTTGACCCCCTAATGTTTTTCATGCGGCTTGAGGTGCTCCACAAGGTGGTAAAAAAATGTACCATTCCATTAAAAAAAAGTGGAGGTGACCTTCACTGTGCGTCAGCGTCTCCACCGAAGTAAGGGGCCGTCCATATATTACGTCCTCGATTTTTGCTGATTTTCGACCCCCCCCCCCCCCCCTACAATCATCCTATCGTCATTTCCTAATGACCCCCCCCCCTCTCGCAAAATTGACGTCATTACCAGTTTGGCAAAATTAAAACATTTGCGGATTTGAGAAAATTGGGTAACATTAAAACATTTTGTTATAGAATCATCTTTTATTATTTTATACTTTGACAATGTTTATTAATATAATAATATTATTCTTCCCTATTCTTTAGTTTTCTTTGGATAGCTCCCACATTTTGTTATAGAATCATCTTTTATTATTTTGTACTTTGGCAATTTTCATTAATATAATAATATTATTCTTCTCTATTCTTTAGTTTTCTTTGGATATCTCCCACGGAGTTTTCACCCATTCTTGCAAATCCTGGATCACGGGTAATATCTCCGTATCCTCCCTATATTCATTTTGGCTCGATCGAACTATTTTCATAGGTACGCTGTTATTTGAAGTTCTCGAATATAATGTAGACAAACCTTATGTAATAAATAAATAAATAATGAGTTCAATAATTAATACCATTAGGTATGTACTTGCAAAATATTTTTCATCACTCATGCGGGGAAACCACTCTAGTTGTACAATATACTATTGTACATTTTGAAGTAACTGGTATCACAAGAATGACGTCAATTTCGAAACCCCCCCCCCCCCCTCATCCATCATTTACCGTCATCCGCAGACGAACCCCCCCCCCCCTATTTTAAAATGACGTAATTTATGGATGGCCCCTAAAAAGAAAAATCGGTCACATTTGATAGCCCTCTTCACACCGTACAACTTTTGTCTGGAACATTTTGTTGCATCGTCGATCATTACCCAGTTATTTCGGTTGGCAGAGATAAGAGGGACACCCTGTATACATACACACATACACGTAAGAAAATGTGTCAGCGCCACTGCAGTCGCGACACTTTTGTTTACCTTGCATAAATTCAAGATGCGTGGATTGCAGATAGATCGTGCAAGTTCGTTACCGTATGCTTTATCTATGTACACTCGCAAAAACACTCACGCACGCACTCTTACACACGTCCTAATCAACTCACATAATAATCATTTAGGAATTCTCCGACTTTGCATTTCGATTAATGAAAAAAAACTCTTGCATCCGCCCAATGTCCACATTTTAAACACAAACTTCTTAGAAAGCTCCCTCTTGACAGATAACTTGTGAAACTTCAAGAAACTGCGCAATTTAACTTTCCCCGGGCATTGACTTTGTGTCGAATTTTTATCGACCACTTATTTGATCTCGGATTTAGCATGGTATAGAATAATTTTTAAGTGCCATTTATATATTTGTGTGTGTGTGTGTGTGTGTGTGTGTGTGCGTGCGTGCGTGTGTGTGTGTGTGTGTGTGTGTGTGTGTGTGTGTGTGTGTGTGTGTGTGTGTGTGTGTGTGTGTGTGTGTGTGTGTGTGTGTGTGTGTGTGTGTGTGTGTGTGTGTGTGTGTGTGTGTGTGTGAACAAACGGGGCCATCCGATATGCAGGGACAGGCCTCGTGGTGAGTACGTCTACGACGAAGATGAATGGAGCGTTATTACGACATAGAAGTGCATGAAAATGGAGTGAATTGCAGAGAGTGCAGTCAGGCAGTTAATTGTTCATCTGTAAAATTGACTGGCCAACGACACATAAACAGACATAAGGAAAAATATTGTATTAAATATATATATATATTTCATGAGGTTGATGTTTGCATCGCTGGAATGCAACAAAAAATAATTCTTTTAAATTGTTCAACTTTTTTCGACCGATATAGGCTGTGTAAATCATTCGCACGTCAAGATTACGTGAATTCCTCTTAGAGTTTTATGATCTAAGTTCGCAAAGAAGGCTTTGGATAAAGACAAAATAAGGGAATGAAAAATAAAGAAAAAAGATCGTAGCAAACTTCAACGTGCAATAATTCATTCTGGAGACTTTCCAAAATTAAAAAAATGTCGCATTTATCGATGATTTTTACGTTATAATCACTTAGATTTGATATTCTTATGAAAGTAGGCTTATTAAAGCAAATAATATGTAGAAAAATTATAGATTAGATTAAAAACGTTACAGTATTACATTTGAGTTACAGTATTACATTGAGTTACAGTATTACAGTGTTACATTTTGACGTAGCAGAATATACATTTTCTGCGTAAACATAAAAAAGGTAATTTCTATTGAAAGTGTCTAGAATTAATTCTACTCGTATATATATAATAAGCTGGCGAACAAAACCGGACTTGTCCACACCACGTTACATTTTTTAATTTTCTGATTTTATTCTTTTGTGTCTAAGAACTGCCTTTTCGCTTGAAAAGGCAGTTTTTAACCAATTTTGGGGTGGTTAGGGTCGAATTTGATTCACAATATTTCGGTAGCTAATAAAGATGTGGTTAAAAAACAAGAAATTTTATTTTTTAATTACTTGTCTGGACAAGTCCGGTTTTGTCCATCAATTATTTATATATATATGTGTGTATATATATGTATGGTACATTTTTTTTCAACCATCTTGTGGAGCACCCCAAGCCACATAAAAAACATCAGGTGGTCAAAGCCGTTCAAGGTCATTCAAGGTCAGTACCGCTGATACAAATCTAAATATCTCGGATCGCTACCAAACATTTGATAGTGAACCGAGATATTTAGATTTGTATTTCATTTTAATAGGTGACCTTGAATGACCTTGAACGACTTTGTCCGCCTAAAGTTTTTTATGCGGTTTAAGGTGCTCCTCAAGATGGTTGAAAAAAATTACCATTCTATTTTAAAAAAAGTGGAGTTGACCTTGACGTAACTTCAGTGCCTCCACCGATAAAAAAAATCGGGTGGTCCAGTATGACGGCCTTCTCGAACATTGAAACTTTTGTCTGAAACATTTTTGGATACGATCAATAGTTTCAGTGCTATTGCTCTGTAACACTTTACGTGCCTCACCCTGTATATACTCTTCCAAATTCGCGGGTGTTTAGTCAATAATACACAGTCACGTGACCATTACGCGAAAAATTAACTCCCCCCTCGTTTTTGATTCCCCCTACTAATATCACATATATACATACGCGGAGAGCTAAAAAAAATACACAATTACGAGACAAAGCCTCATCGCGATCCTCGGATCTCCCATTTGTCGTCAAGTATTGCCGATATACGGAGAGTGCGCGTTGTAGAGCTACCGTGGCTAAATGGGGCCACTGGACAATATTAATTATTATATCTATACGCTAATTACCGGGAGGACTATGGGTCATTAAGTCTTGTAACGTGCGGTCGCGTTCGATGCGGCTACAGGTCGGTATTTTAATTGCAACCTTCAATCGCGAATCACTCGATTTCTGTGCTGCTTCATCGTAGCCACGCGCGAGCAAGGTGTTCGAACAAAAAAGTGTACTTTTTATATTTTTCATTTCTTCGTAAAAGAGCGTCGAATATTTTTCGACAGGGTGACGGTGAATGTTCATTTTCAGCGCTCGGGAGACGAGCTGGAAAAAATGGCCACTTAGATTTGCTGGGTGGATGTATATGCGCGTTTGCCGAGTAATCAGGAAGTCAAGTTATCGATCCTACGATTCTAATCCCAGGACTCCACGCACGCATGCATGCATAGCTATGGATATCAAATGTACAGGCGGATAATTTTATGGTGGCCATGGGTTTTTGAGGACTTTGGACAGCGATTTTGCGACTGAGAAAAAAATTATTCTTAAGGGGGGAGATACCTTTGGGCGAGGAAAAAATGGCTGATTTTCATTATTTTTTTCAAAGGGAACATTTCTTCGCCGTTTTTGAAACTTAGGGTATGTTTTATTACTACTTTTGGCTCTTACATGATATTTATTTTATTGTTTATTAATAAAAATGGCGTAGGTATGGAACAGTCTTAACGGATTAAGGGGGGAAATCCCTTTAGACGTACGAAAATGGGTAATTTTTCATGCATTTTTTAAGGGGTTATACACAGTTGAAATTTTCAAAAAATCGACTTAAATTTTTCTTTCGCAATGTACATGTACTTAAGGGGTTAGTCCACTCTAGAGCCCGAAAAAATTGGCTTTTTGGAGATTTTTTTCAGAAAAACTACGAAATAAATCGAGATTACAAAAAAAGGGTGTTTATCAAACATATCAGTGACTGCATACAATAATTTTTTTGAAGCAATTATTTTCAAAATGGCGGCCGTGCAGCGTTTATCTCAAAACTTCATTTTTTAAGTTGTCCGGAAACAACTCAGAATATTTTCAACCGATTCACTTGAAATGTTGAATATATCTTGAAAAATACATTGTCTATGGAAGTACGTAGGATTTTTTTTTATACTGCATAGTTCATTTTTTATTAACAATTATCGGACGAAATTTTTCACTTTCCGAAAAATTTGCCTTAAAAAATCGTCAAATAATTGTTAATAACAAATGAACTATGCAATATAAAAAAAAATCCTACGTACTTCCATCGACAATGTATTTTTCAAGATATATTCAACATTTCAAGTGAATCGGTTGAAAATTGTCTGAATTATATTTCCGGCCAACTTAAAAAAATGCAATTTTGAGATAAACGCTGCACAGCCGCCATTTTGAAATGAATCGCTTCAAAAAAATGTATCGTATATAGTCACTGATATGTATGATAAACACCCTTTTTTGTAATGTCGATTTCTTTTGTAGTTTTTCTGAAAAAAGAATCCCCAAAAAGCCCATTTTTTCGGCCTCTAGAGTGGCCTAAGGCCTTAAGGTAGTACGAGCGCGCAATCTTGATTTCTATAAATTTTGTTCAAATTTTAACCAGACATTGGTCATATGCATGTTTGAGTGAAATTTCGGAACAGTCGACTATTTAGATTGGGAGATAATGGGTTTTAAAATTGCAACTCTTAACACTACAGGATCTGCATTGAAAGGCCATAGCCGGGTAAGTAGGGAAAAATTGCCCCGCATTTTCTCCAGCGAAATTAGGAGTATATTCTGAGGTATAAAAAAAAACAAATTTTTTGAAAATTTCATCCCCGTCAACACAATGGTTTTGCAAAAAATGAATTTTTTTTAAATAAAAAATAAATAAAAATTCCGGAAACGCTTCAGTGGATCGATTCGATTTTTTTTTTGGTACTTGTTACGAAAGATTAAGGTTTAAAAAAAAATAATGTTCCTTGTGTTATTTTTTTTTACTATAATCCACTTGGGGTACAATAACGAAATTATTTTCATATAATCTTTGGGCACCTTATTAGATTATATAATTTTTTCAAAATGATCGGTTTCGTACGCGACAGTGAAAAAAAAGAAACAGACTTTATTGATATATTTTAGTTATATAGATATATAACTAAATTTATTGATATATTTTTATTGATATATTTTAGTTATATATCTATATAACTAAAATATATCAATAAAGTGTGTTTCTTTTTTTTCACTGTGGCGTACCGAACCGATCATTTTGAAAAAATTATATAATCTAATAAGGTGCCCAAAGATTATATGAAAAAATTTTCGCTATTGTACCCCAAGTGGATTATAGTAAAAAATAATAAAACAAGGAATATTATTTTTTTTTCAAACCTTAATCTTTCGCAAGGTGTTCTATAATTTTATTTCGTAACACGTTTGATAGGAACAAGTACCAAAAAAAAAATCAAATCGATCCACTGTACCGTTTCCGGAAAAAAAAAATTTTGATATTAAAAAAAAAATTCATTTTTCTAAAACCATTGCGTTGACGGGCATGACATTTTCAGAAAATTTGTTTTTTTTTTTATACCTCAGAATATACTCCCAATTTCGCTGGAAAAAATGCGGGGGCAATTTTTACCTGCTTATCCGGCTATGGCCTTTAGACAGAATAATTTTACGTAAAAAAATGTGTCCCCTACAATAAGAAGACATATGGCAACACCGCAGAACAGTTCAATATTGCGAGAAAAAAATAATTATCGTGTACCAAAAGTAAAAAATGTTGTCGTAAAAAAATATTTACATTATAAATATTAATATTTTATATTGTTTGTGTTATCTTCATTAACAAATAAAAGTGTTGGTTCATTCGTAACTGATTAAAAACTCGGTTCGATTAAAAACTACTTCCAAATAAAAATTTGTGTTGCAGTATTATTTTAAATATGCCGCGCAAACTCACGTCATTGGATACGTGGAACGATACGGTGTTGCACTTGTCTTCTTATTATAGGGGACAAATGTTTTTTACGGAAAATTATTCTGCCTAAATTTCAATGCAGACTCTGCAGTGTTAAAAGTTGCAGTTTTAAAACCCATTATCTCCCAATCTAAATAGTCGACTGTTCTGAAATTTCACTCAAACATGCATAATGATATGAACAATGTCTGGTTAAAATTTAAACAAAATCTATGGAAATTAAGATTGCGCGCTCTTACTACCGTTACGGGAGATATACACCTGGATGGTCGAGGTCGAGGATTCATAAGCTATGAACATTCCGTCGACCGTAGAAGACCTACACTATGGGCCTGGTATCGATGATTCCATGTAAGTTGACAAATTTCATGATTTATTCATTCCCAAATTTTCAAACGTGTTTTTCTCAAAACCACGTTTTACAAATCGGTACCCAAAATTTCTCGAAAACAAAATCGACAATTTAATGTATGAAAGGCGCCATGTAACATCTAAAAGTAGTAATAAAACATACCCTAATTCTCGAAAAAGATGACGAAATCTTTTCTTTAAAAAAAAAATCATGAAAAACAGCAACTTTTTTCCTCGCCAGGTATCTTCCCCCTTAAGAGTTTTTCAAACCCTATTCGAAAAAAAGTGCAGTGTGTTTTTGTAAAGACTCGTATTTTTTAGAAAAGTCGAGTTCTCTGGAAAAACATCAAAATTCCATTTTGATTGTGACGTTGAAGTTTGCATCGTTGGAATGCAACGATATTTTTTTTTTTCGTTTTTTATTTCTGTATATTTATCATTATCCAAAGCCTGATTTTTGCAAATTGAGGTCGAACATTTCTAATAAGAATACGTGAAAACGTTTGAGCAGTATTTACAGCCTAAATCGGCAAAAAAAAGTTCGAGTAATTGAATAAAATTAATTTCCGTTGCATTTCAACGATGCAAACTCCAGCGTCATTTTTTTATTACATAAAAGGCAAATGAAAAAGACGAAAATGTCTTTAGTGCCGAAGATACGATTTTTTTCAACTTTCACCCCACGATAAGGGTGGGTTCCGTAACAGAAAGATCGATGCAAATTTTTTCGTGGCTTCTCGTAGACCCTAGGAATATATAACGCGAAGAAAAAAAAATGAGAACGGCTGTAGCGCCCGAGATATTAATTTTTTTCACTTTGAACCCCTCGATAAGGGTGGATAATGGTCGACCAATTTTTTTTGAACGTTTTGTACGGCCTCCACATACACTCTAGTCAAAATATACGAAAAGAACAAAAAATAAAATAAAAAATACAAAATAAAATAAAAAGTTTAAAAAAAAAAATTTAAATTTAAAAAAATAAAGAATTTCGTTGGATTCATTACAAACTTCAGATCCGTAGAATAAAAAGATTAAAATTCCGAATGCAAAACGATCGTGAATTTTTTAATGGCATTCGTTCCCATTTGTCCACTTTAAGGGGGAAATCCCTTAAAACAGTCAAAATAAGCGAATTTTCAAGATTTTTCGTGTCGAAACTATTTATTCTACATAATTAAAATTTTATTTAAATATTATTTCAGTTTCCAAGATTTTTTTATGTGGTCCTGAAATTCCTTAAAATTATTTTGAAAACCTACTTTCTCATTAACAAATACAATAGTGTCAAAAATTCATGAAAAATAGAAAAAAATTTCAAACGCGTATCATTTTTCGAATTTTCACTTTTCTTTTAATTTTTTAGGTTCACATAGAGCGTGTGGGTTTAAGAAATCTAAAACTTTTTGGCTCTGATGTTTCAGATGAATACACCAGACGTTAGGTTGCACGCCGTGGAACAAGTCAGGCGGCAACCATCTCTGAAGCAGGTGTCGTACAGCAACCAATTATAAATGTTAAAAATGATAATTTTTTTTTTGGAAAAATCAAAATATTTAATAATATGTACATCAAATTTTAATTACGTAGAATTGATAGTTTCGAAATAAGATCATGAAAAATTCGCTTTTTTCGGCGGCCGAAAGAAACCCCCCTTAAAATGCATCTTTGATAGTATTTTTCTCGATGACGGAATGGACAAAAAAAAGTTTTCAAGAGTGTTTCGTATTCGTAATTCGATTATCTTTATTCTGCTGTACTGAAAATGGAATTTCGATTTTTTATTTTCAAATTCTCATTTCTTTCGGGCAAACACTACTCATCACAAAAATACGCTAATTTTTCCGAAGACGACTACTTAAACCATTAAAAATGGTTATATGTACATATACACACATACAAGTGACTTTCTAACATAAAAAATAAATATTCACACTTACGTCGTCACAATGTGTGAGATGGTACGGAAGAGTTTGCGTGGGAGAGCATCAGTCCACTTGCGTTTCCTCAATTTCTTCAATATATTTGTTCAAAAGAGATTTTTTTTCAAATCTACGCTCAGCGAACGCCGACCGAACACTTTTCCCCGACGCGTCTGCTGCACACTTTTTTTTAATCACCGCGAAAACCCGCTGTCGCCAACAACTTGTAGAATTTTATTGAAAAGAACGACTCATAAACGTCGCGACGTTCAACACTACAATTAACGGTTGAAGTGCATCGCGATCGAATTATCATGCGTCTACGGTGATCTATTTTCGCCACGCCGAAGAAGCGTTAATTACTCGCTGTGTGTGCGAAAGAATAAATACGTTTGGTTAGAGCGGGAGCACCTTTTGGAGATTGTCACAGAGAGTAGTGTATAGAAGCGCGCACCGATAGTTCGAGCTGCGTCCTCGACAGGAGTCAGAGACGAACTGAGCCGCCAAGTACCGAAAAGTCCACCACGCGCTCTATCTTCCTCCTCTCCCTCACTCTTTGTTTTCCGCTACCGGAAAACACCCCGTCGCGCGAAAGAATAGAAAAACCGTGCACGTTTTTCGAAGATTCGTGATTAGAATTTTCACGCGTGCTCTTTTCGATTTCTCTCTCGGCGCGCGCTCGAGATATGTCGCGCGCCCTTTTTCAAGAGAACTCTTCGTCAAAGTGCGCGGCGCGACGGAATCGCGCTCACGACTGACATATCGCGGCGCGACTCGGGAGCCGCGAGATCTAAGTGCGCGCCTACGGTGGGGGGGGGGGGGTGTAGAGCGCGAAATGGCCCCCTCCATTTGCAAAGCTCCGCGCCGGAGATGACAAAACCACCCACACGACACTCGGACACGCACGTGAGTGATATTTATCGGTTGAGGACGCTTTTTTACGAAGGTGAAGGACGTTCGACCGATTCTTCCAGCAGCCCCGGCCATGCGCAGTATTGCGTGTACACAGAGATCGAAATTCGTCCATTATCCACATCCGCCTGGAACCGAACAAATTCTTCATTGTTGCGGTAAAAACCGCACGCGTTTATATCGGAAAAGAGGATCGACAGTATTTTTCATTGAACGCGCCTATCTCAATGCGGGTCCAACTCAGCCCGCGCGTGCGCTGTGCGGTCTGCATTCGCACGGGGTACGGCAGATTACGGCGGGGTACCTTACCGACCGAGCCTGCGTCGGGTGTGCAAAAATTTAGCAACGGTCGATAAAACAAAAGCGGCACACCTACGGAGGCGATAGTTGCGTGCGTGTTAAATTTATTCGGCTTATCGCGCGAGATAAGGCTGACGATAATCGCGAAAATTTTCAGCCTTGAGGAAACGTTTGTGCGCGGTAAATGTCGAGTAGAAATCTTTCCTTTCGATCTTGTATCGAAAGGAAAATATGGGGCATTGGCGCCTCGACAATTGAAAAAACCGCGTTCTGTCGGAATATCGCGAAAACGATATTTATCACGGTGATTATTTCGCCCGAGATCCGCGCAGATGGCGCTGCTACCAATTTCAGCCGGCATGCTAGCCTCCGAGGTCCTCTCGTGTGAAGAATTTGTACTGTCAATAATAATGATAATGATCATTTGAATTTTGTGCTATTAAATAATTGAATATAATTATTTATTAATAATTAAACTTTTTACTTAATAATTGGAATGTTTTATCTAACAATTGAATTTTTCATTCAATACTAATTGAACAAACTTTAATCCTAAAAATTGAAACTTTTTATTTGATGATAATGAACACTGTTATTTAATAATAATTGAACATTTTTATTAAATAAGAATTGAAGATTCTTATTTAATTGTAATCGAACACTTCAATTAAAAAATAATTGCATTTTTTCAAATAATAAAAATTGGAAAATTTCATTTGACAATAATTGAACATTTTTATTGTATGATAATTGAAGCTTTATATTTAATAATAATTGCACTTTTTATTGTACAATAATCGCACATTTTTATTTAATAATAATTGAAAACTTTTAAAATAATTTTTTCATCCTGACTCAACATTTTTTATTCATTGAATAATGCGAATTTTAATGGCTGGAATTTTTTTTGAAATTCTCAATTGTGTATTTGCTGGGCGATGGCCAAGGTGGATTCGAAGCCCCCGAATGTCGCCCAGCATTATTGTTCCGGTCTTGATAAAGACCGAGCCTAACCTACCGGCGTAGGTGAATTTTTCCCAGTCGAAGCTGAGGAAGTGCTTTGCCCGGAGAAATAAAATCTTACAACAATAATATTAAAAATCACAATAAATAGCCACGTGTGACTACATCATTAAAAAATTCAACTATTGTCCCTAACCTATACTTATCAGCTTAAAAAAGAAGATATAACCTAGACGTATCTTTCAATTATAATTACACCGTAAATATCGAAATTTCCGAAGGCAAAAAAACTTTCGTGCACTCTAGTACGCCCACGCATCAAGCTCTCATAAAAACAGCTATGAAAAAAAGAAGCAGAGATCCGTCACATCGTCGACCGGAAATTCGATCGATGGATAAATAAAAACGCGTGGTTCGCAGGCGCTAAAGAACGACAGGGTTCGAGAGTCTACCAGATGCTTGTACCCCGTCCCTACACACAAAGCCCCAACGTTTTTTACGCGCCGCATTGACAGCCGATGATCCATGAATCTTTGATATTAATCGACGCAGATGTCGACCCAATCGAAAACGATCGACCAACCATGCACGATCTCACGAAGAAGTTTGTCCCCCGAACACTTACACTTCACCCGAGACTCAAAGTGTTACAATCGGGTTTTTTTTGTTCTCCTTACGAACAAAAGAAGTCCCACGTTTCTCGAGATACACACAAGGGGGCGCGCGCAACGATAAATAAAGTGACAATGGGATAATAGACAAATTGAGACTAAACGCATCCGATTCGTTACGTTATGTGGACGCCCTCACGTGCTATATATATGATGTATACGGACTGCACAAATATGTATGTAGACGGGTGCGTTATATACAGGATGACAATTATAAGTTTACCATCTGTTTTTGAAGATCTTGCGCGGAGAATTCACCATCGAGAAAAATATGATTTTCAATGTTTTTTCAAGTCTTCTTCGAAAAAGAAGCGTATTTTTGCGATGAGTAGTATTGCCGGAAAAAATTAAGCGTCTTGAAAAAAGATCAGAATTTCATTTTGAGTACAGCAGGATGACGATAATTAAATTCCGAATATGAAACACGAGGAACATTTTTGTTGTTGTGGTTGCCGTCATCGAGAAGAAAAATTATTGGGAGTACAAATAAGTATCCGCCGTTTGACGAAAGGTGGCCCCACCAGGAGTTTACGGTTGAAATTGTCAGATGTAAATCGTCACATGGTAAGGTTGGACATCTGGCAAGACCATAACCTTGAAATATTAGCGATCTTGTATCAGCATCACATAATTTTTTCGTGCGAAAATTTCGAGTCTTGAGCCGAATAAGCATCATTTTCGGGAATTTTATAACTCTCCTTTACTTCTTTAATTTAAAGAAATCTACCGCTGAGGCCCATCGATTGCTTGTAGAAGCATATGGTGAGGCTGCTTTAAGGGGCTATACCAGTGTGAACGCTGAAAATTTGGGTGATTTTCGGGAATTTTTTTGAAGAAAAGTACTCAATTAAATGTTTCGGAAAATTAAAAATATATTTGGCTATATTTGACCTATATTACAAAATTTTTTCATAGAAAAATATTGAGATTCAAGCGACTTAAGCGCTGCCTTCGGCGGCGCGAAAAACAAAGTTCCTCCACTGCTGACATGATTGCGGCCGATTGAGTAACTGAAACCGAAAAAAAAAAATGTCGTTAAACTGGTAGGTATTCCCTGTACAATGACGTAGAATTTTCGAAAAATATCAAAATCTAACAAAATAGCGTAGTTATGAAAAAAGTCTGTTTTCTTGCCTAGAAAATGGTCGTTTTTTTCAATGCAAAATCGTCAATTTTCATCCAATCAAAAATATCCTACGTCATTGTAGAGTAAATATATTCAAGAGTACTCAGATCAAATTTCAGGTCAATCGGATAATTGCTCTTTGAGTTACAATGTGAGCAAATTTGAAAAATCTCATTTCGAGAAAAACGCCCCGAGTAAAAATGATTGTATATACTTAGATACAATTATATAAAAATCATATACAATCATATATATATAGGTTTATACATAATTGTATATAACCCTATACATTCGTATATATAATCCGATATAAATGTACTTCCATCAAATTTGATTTGATCAAATTATACATAGTTCTGTATATAATGATATATGGAGATACTATTTTTACAGGGAGTTTTTATAATTAGATATAATATCATACACCATTATATATAATTCCATATAGTGTTGTATATAATTATATATATAAGTGGAAATTTTATTTACGGTATATGAAATTGTATATGACTGTATATCAGTACTTTTATTTTCTTTTGAAATACATATAATTGTATATATCTTTATATGGCTTCATATATGATTAGATATAGAAAAAAATTTCTTTGGTTTTATTCGCGTATGGAAGCAGGTAAATCAAAAGATTATTTATTAAAAGTTAACAAATTATATATTGATGCAATATATTTGACAAATTTGATTACAATTATTGGGTTTCTTACAGAGATAATTTCCAATTCTGATCAGTTGATTAATATTCGTTTTTTTCTTGATATTTTACTAATAAAATGTCATCGCTTTCTTCGACTGATATAATATGTGTCACAATAGCTTTTTTTCTACATGACAAAACATATCAGCGTATTTTACATTGAAACGATGAATTATAAAATATATACCCGAGTAAGAATTAATATATATAAACATATATAATTGTATATTAATTGATCATATATAATTGTATACAAAAATTGGCCCGATAGAATTTTATATATTTGTATATAAGAAAAGTACGAATATTTTTATTTTAATGTAAGGTACAAACATGAAGGTTATGTGTGGAACACGATATCCGATAAATGGCCGCCTCGTCGGTGTTTGCAAATGTTCACGGTTTTGACGGAATGTTCAATTAGTTTTTGGCATAATAGCGGACTAATTTCATTAATGGTCCGTCCAATTGCTTCCTTGAGCAGCGGAATGGTCTGTGGATCTTCGGCATACACTTTTCCTTTCAGAAAAGCCCAAAGAAAGAAGTCCAATGGCGTCAAATCGCACGATCTTGGTGGCCAATTCACATCGCCGCGGCGCGAGATAACACGACCATGAAACTTCGTCTGCAATAATTGCATTGTTTCGCCCGCATCGTGGAAGGTTGCGCCATCTTGTTGAAAGAATATGTCTTCCAAGTCCATGCCGTTTATGCCAGGGGGCTGACACTGGTAGATAAATGCTGTTCGCAAAATCTCCTTGCCGCACTGTGGCGCTAGTAGTCGTGTGACAGGCATGCATATATATGTACGTTGCACCGGTGTTTCGAATATTTGACATGAATAAAAGTCTAGTGTAGATAACTTTACGAAAACCATTATTCGCGTGTATGATGGATCCTGTTATCGCAATAACGATAACAGCACAAAACGAAAGTATCGAATCGTTCAGCTGATCGGAGTATTTAGAGCCGAAGGCTGTCACATAACGGCCAACGCTAGGTAGTGGCGCTTTCAAGAACTAAAAGGCCGGGACAAAACGCGTTTTCGTTTATCGTATAGGAATAGTAGGCCAGTGTCAGGGGGCTGGTTTGTGCCATTCATCGGATATTGTGTTCCACACATAACCTTCATGTTTGTATCTCATATTAAAATAAAAATATTCGTTTTTTTCAAATAAACATTTTATTAATAAATAAAAATGTCAGGTCATTTTCCGCCACCCTTCATATATATATATATATATATATATATATATATATATATATATATATATATATATATATATATATATATAATGCATGCCATCTTGCTACTTCTTAAGGTAGTACCAGCGGAATGACTAGTCAACAGAAAATCTATAAATTTTCTAATCTTGAAAAAAGCAAAATATACTACATTGAGGTTCATTAATAACCATGATACGGAAAGAAATTATGTGAGAAGTGCATGTAAGCTATGGGTATTATATTATGAACAGTGAAGTATTAAAACAGCAATCAGATTTGACTCGAGTTGTCTCACCGGCCGCCATTTCATAATTTTGGGAACATCCGTGACAACGCTGTACTCAGGCCCTTCAGATAAATGTCGAGCGTGTGTTTGCTTACTTCATGTGGGTAAGCGTGTGTGTAATGTGCGTATATTGTAGCTTCGGTCTTACATATATTGTAACACAGATATGGATCGACATAGTATTCGTTCGAATCTCGGACGTAATAAAATTGCACTAAGAACCTACAACTTTTGTCGTAGCATTCAAATTGACTGGCTCGATTCGGCCTCCCGGATACGTGCACAGCTGACGGCATGCGGCGTTGTAAAATCTACGGGACTCTCCTGTCATGGCAGATGCGGCTAGCGAACGCGAAAATTAGTCGATTCAATCGATAATATCTGCTCGAAATGTCCCGTAACCTATATTTGTTATGGAACACACGTGACTGCGACAGTTTTTTCTTTTGTTATTTATCGCTTTCGCATCCCTGGTAGAATTTTTTTCCGAATTTCTCAAGTTTTCTCCGTTTTCCCCCAATTCGAAGAAAATCGGGGAAAAAATGAGAAATATTACTTTTAAAATATGCCGATTTTCCCCAATACTCCTCTTTTTTCCGCATTATTCCGATTTTCGCATTTTATTTACGAGAATTTCCCATTATTTCCTAGCCTCCTTAAATGCCTTGGGAGAATTTCGGAGAAGTGATAAAAACTCAGAAAATGAGTTTGTTGGGAAAAATTCCCATTTTTTCCTTACTTTCGATCAAATCGTGAATGACAATACCTTGTTTTTTTAGAAGGGCGATGTCGTGATTTTTACTCTTCTACTTGGTCTTCTTTTTATTTTTTCATTTTACTTGTTATGCACAATAACAAGTCATTATTTTTGTTCTTTTTTCAAAATGTAAAATAGTGGAAAATTAAATATTCAGAAAAAAAATGCAATCGTCTTTTCATGTAGATAGGAAGCATGCACGGTACGGTAATCCAAAAGATCATACTTATGCAAAGTAAAGTATTTTCTTTGGCTTGCACAAGTATTATTGCACTGATTTATATTTATGTAGGAAAAATGATGAGGACTAATGGTAAAAAAAAGGATATCCGTATTTTCAAAAATAAATGAAAGGAATTCGGGGGAAAAATAGGGAAACTGGAGAAATGCGGCGAAATTTCGGAAATTTCAGAGTAATGTGGAAATATTTTTTTCCCGATTTCTCCGAAGAGTCTCAATTCACTGAAAAATCGGAAAAATTTTGGAAGAAAATGGGAGTTTTTTTTAGAAAAATTCGGGAAGAAAATTCTATCAGGGATAGCTCCGTATGTAAACGCGTACTATTATTATTTCCGTGTCAAAGTTCCATCCGCACGGATTCCCTATATGGTACGGGTTAAATGCGTTGATTTAGAGAATTAATTACTAATGTATTTAGCCGGTAAGGCATGTGGAGTTTTCGCGAACGTCATTCTGTATGTCTGTATTACAGCATATCAAAAATCAATTTTTTTTTCTCATGAGGAATTTTGTGTTTACTACCTTAACCAGCTGAAATATGTTCAGAAATATGTTCGCGCGCACGTACATATTCGGTACACGCAGTTGCATACGGAGATGAAACGCAAAACTCTTTCGCTTATGCCGCTGCCTTTCCCCTCTCCACGTGACTATTTTAGCGTGTATATCAATGCGTGTTTCGACCAATACAACGTGACCGCAACGACGCGACACGACGACGACACCAGTGTAGTGGCCGGTATACTGTACAAGCTCCTGGAGTCGCGAGAGACAAAGAACGCACGAAAGGGACAAGAGAGATAGAGGGAGAAAGAACGAGAGAGAGGACTATGCGGTCAAATGACAAATTGTTTCCTGAATAGAGCAGCAGAGCGTGAAGAGCGCTTTGCTACCGCAGTGTTGCAGTCACTATCCTCAGCCTATTTCTCTACAATTTTGTATACGTGCATGCATGCGCATACGTATGGGAAACCATTTTAAGCTTGTAATATATCTATGTAATGTTGACCCTCACATCTGGCCATTTTGAGGATTGTGGCCAACATTGTTTTTAAACGAATCACTGGTTTTGTTGGCGGAACGTTCCTTGATATGAACTTCATATGAATTAGCTTAGATTTATCCGAAAGACATTCCGAGTGCTTAGATCATTTTAAGTGTAGGGGCTAGTATGAGGACCTCGTAGTCGAATGTCCTGACCTGAGATTTTTAATTGCGTGCCATTTTTATTGTGG
>OZ023319.1:14087314-14329814 GCA_964007375.1 Ophion obscuratus | reverse complement strand
CTTCTTTGGGTTTGGGTGCGGATAAAATAGAATCTGGGTTTTGGCAGTTAGAAAATCTAGTTTGGGTTTGGTTGAATTTGGCAAGTCAAAAAGAGTGTGTTTGAGTTTGATTGTTGAGAAATATTATTTTTGGTTTTGGATTTGGCAGTTAATAAAAATAATTTCTTTGCGTTCATTTGGGTTTGGCAGTTATAATATAAAGTTTGAGTTTGTTTAGGCTTGTCAGTAAATAATATAGTTTTTTTTGGTTTGGCAGTTAAATATATAGCTAATTTGGGTTTGGCAGTTAAGGACATCGTTGGTGTGGGTCTGGCTGTTTGAGATAAAGTTTGTTTGGGATCGATTGGGCTTGGATGGTAATGATATAGCGTTCGTTTAGATTCTTTAGGTTTGGGAGAAAATAATATAGTTTGTTCGGGTTAATACAGTAATGTAGCATATGTTCGGCTCTGGGTAATAATAGTACAGAATTATTTTGAGTTTTGTGGATTTGGACGAAAATCGTGGAGTTTTAAGACTTTGGTACCTTTGTGAGCTACAATGTTCTTCGTACTAAGGCTAACCGCATAACTGTGTACCAGTAATAGAGATCCATTATTAGAATGATTATTTAAATTTGTTTTTCTTTCAATCGAAAGACGAAGGCTCGTATAGCACTGCCTTCGTCTACAGCGTAATAGAGGTCGATTATTAGAATGATTATTTAAATTTTGTTTTTCTTCCAATCGAAAGACGAAGGCTCGTACAGCGCTGACGACATAATAGACGACCCTGTAGCCCTCCTCAATAACATAGCCGAGGATATCAGGGGAAAGGTTTCCTTGGACGCGGTCATGCCCTCCGAGACCATAACGCCACCTAAGAAGGGTCACGTGCGTCTTGTTTCAATAATTCAATAAAATCAATCAAAAAATGCATATTAGTCTTGATGAAAAAATTGATATTGTCAAATAATTTATTTACATTTCATTTGTACAGAATTCGGACTGTGATCCTGATAAAACGAAGCATATCGACGCATTCCTGTACAACGAAGACGACCTGGACGACCTCGTAGAGGAGGGAAAGTTGTGCAGAAATTATTGCGTCGACTGCGGCTCCCTGAACACCAAACCTCTGAGTACGAAAAAAAAACATCTGTGCTTTCGAGTTTAGGGGCTATACCAGTGTGAACGCTAAAAATTTTGGTGATTTTCGGGAATTTTTTGGCAGAAAAGTACTCAATTAAATGTTTCGGAAAATTAAGAATATATTTGGCTATATTTGACCTATATTACATAATTTTTTCATAGAAAAATATTGAGATTCAAGCGACTTATGCGCTGCCTTCGGAGGCGCCAAAAATAAAAGTTCCTCCCCTGCTGACATGATTCCGGCTGATGGAGTAGCTGAAACCGAAAAAGGAAAAATGTCGTTAAACTGGAAGGTATTTCCTGTACAATGACGTAGGATTTTCGAAAAATATCAAAATCTAACAAAATGGCGTAATTATGAAAAAAAAGTCTGTTTTCTTGCCTATAAAATGGTCGTTTTTTTCAATGCCAAATCGTCAATTTTCATCCAATCAAAAATATCCCACGTCATTGTAAAATATATATATTCAAGAGTACTCAGTTCAAATTTCAAGTCAATCGGATAATTGCTCTTTGGGTTACAATGTCAGCAAATTTAAAAAATCTCTTTTCAAGAAAAACGCGTTTGAAGATTTAACTATCGATTTTTGCAAAATAAAATGATTAGAGATACGGCCTTGAAATTTTTACAAGATATTTTTGAAAGTATAAACTGTCGAAAAAGGCAACAAAAAAAATCGATTTTTTGAAAGTGTCACACTAGTATAGCCCCTTAATGGAGAAAAACAGGAGATGGCTATTGATGAAATTCGACCGCACGACATTGCGTGGTGCCGAAGTTTACGTCGTTGTAATGCAACGAAAACTTGATTTTATTCATTTCTTTATTTTTTATTATTATCTAGAATCTTTTTTGCCGGTTTTAGTTGCATATTTTCAACGAGGATCCTCGAAATTGTTTCAGTTATTTTCGTACTCTAAAGGTGGCAAAACAATGGGCACAATACGGAGAGAATATATTTTCGTTGGAGTGCAACGATGCAAACTTTAATATCATAACTTTGCAATTGTCTCTAAAGTATGAATGACGTACCCCACAGTATTCATATCGCACTCGACATCGAGGGACGACCTTTTCCACATATTCAACACGCTTCTGCCGCCGCTGGACGGCGAGACTGTTCTCGACGTCGGATCGCGACTCGGCGCTGTTCTCTACGGCGTAAGTGTGCTTTCGATAAATTTTCTCCAGCCCACGGTAACGAAATTCGTGAAAGGTTCTGGCAATTTTCCTCGCAAACACTGATAGCCGGAACGCCTCGTAATTGAGTCACAATGAACGTCCCTTAAGGGGAGCGACATCTACCCAGAGTTCCGAAATTTTTTTCTCTGAAACGGTTGGTGAAAACGAAACGCTTTTTTTTAACACAAAAGTACATATATCGAGAGGCTTTAAAAAAAATCACCAAAAATACCGAAAAACAACGATAACATGGCCGCCGGCAGTTCAAAATTGATAGAGGGCAGGTCGAAAGTACACGTGGCGCCTCTACCGTTATAAATCCAAAGCTTTTATGGGTAGTTCAGCATTTGAATATAAAATTTATAGCAAAATGCGTGTGATAAAATTTCGTTTTCCATCCATATCCGGTTAAACGTTTCGTAAAAGCGTAGAAGACTATGGCAAACAGTTTTGCTTGGCTGGCCATATCACCGACGCCGAGGAGACAAAAGATATAGTGCAGACAAAGTTAACATAACCTCGAAATTTGTAGCACAAACAAAAATAAATTTTAAAAATACAATGTTCCGTTATCAGTTCGTATCATTTTTTTTATTATTAGGCGGAAATTATATATATCGATCTTACAGTGACAACTTTCGAATATATTTCTCAGCTGGATGAAAATAGAAATATTGTTGATGCGTGGTGTCAATGTGTTGCAGGATTAAATAAAAGCTGCAAGCATATCCGTGCTGTGGTTTGTTACATTAAGGGGTTAGACCACAGTAACGGGTAATAAAATCATGTGCGAACTTAACAATTTTTTTCGTATGAAAAAGTGATTTACTCATAAAATTAATTACACATCTATTTAGTATGAATATCAAGCTGTTAGAAATAATATATATTTTTTTTCGATGTACAAAATGGCCGACTACTCGAAACTTCTCGAAACAGCTTTTTCCAATTGGCGTGACAAATAACTTCAACAATTTCCACTTGATTTACTTCAAATTCAAAAGTTATGTTCCTAATTGCATTTCGTACGTTCGGAATTTCTGATTAATCGAAAACTTTTCATTTTATAAGCAGTTTATGAGCGGTTATGACGAAATTTTTCACTGAAAATTCATTTCTTAAGTTCAAATACCTACAACTTTTGAATAAAACAATATTTTTGAAATTCCGTACGTACTTCTCTGGGTATTCTAGTGTAGATTGGCGAGAATGTTTGTTTTTTGTTCTAGGTAAAAAATTGTAGATGCTAAATGCCATCAAAAAAAAATTCTAACAGCTCGATATTCATACTAAATAGATGTGTAATTAATTTTGTTAGTGAATCACTTTTTCATACGAAAAAAAATTGTTAAATTCGCACACGATTTTATACCCGTTACTGTGACCTAAAGCCTTAAATAACTCTAAACAATTCCTCATAAACGTTTTTTTGGATATACAATACCGTTCAAATTAACGGAAAATTCGAAAAAACAGCAAAATTATAACTCAGTTCGTCTATTAGAAAATAACTTGCACTTTATTAGGAGTACAATTTTGCAGTGACCGTTTTTTTCAAAAGTTTAAGGCTTTATTATAAAAAAGTGGCTACATATTTTTTAATCAAAGTACTGCCCGTCGCTAGCTACGACCTCGGCCCATCTTTCAGGTAGCATTCGAATCCCGCATCGATAAAAGTCTTGGTCCTTGGAGGCAATCCAGGAATCGTCCCAATTTTTGACTTGTTCGTAAGTACCGAAGTGCTGGTCAGCCAAATCGTGTGCCATTGACCGGAACAAGTGATAGTCGGAAGGGGCAATGTCTGGAGAGTACGGCGGGTGGGATAAAACCTCCCATTTCAGCGTTTCCAAGTACTTTTTCACGACATTTGCAGCATGGGGTCGGGCATTGTCATGCTGCAGTATCACCTTGTCATGTCTTTCATTGAATTGTGGCCGTTTCTCTTTGAGTGCCTTACTCAAGCGCATCAATTGACGTCGGTAGAGTTCCCCTGTGATGGTTTCGGATGGTTTGAGTAGCTCATAGTTCACAACGCCCAGCTGGTCCCACCAGATACACAGCATCACTTTGGATCCGTGAATATTCGGTTTGGGCGTCGATGAACCACCGCCGACACGTTTTCTCACTAATAGAATCCTCCCCGTAAGCATCTACAAGCAAACGGTGGGCCTCAGCCGCAGATTTCTTGATGTTGGAAAAGTAAATCATAACCGCCCGCAAATGCTGAGAATTCGGCTCGTAGGTTGCCATGTTTAAGTGCCTATAACTTTATAATGCATACACGTATCCGTTAGCTTTTTTAAATTGTTTACATTGGCAGAGCCTCTAGTTTAAAATGCCACTTTTTTTATTGAGCTAGGGCCACTACTTCAGCCGCAGTGGCTCTCTAAGTAAAACGGTCACTGCAAAGTTGTACTCCTAATAAATGCTTCTATTACTTTACAACACCTGCAAAAGCTTTCAAATTTTACCACTAGAGGCGCGGCGGTCGAGTCGCACGTTCCCCATAATAGAGCCTTGCAAATATTTCGCAGGCATACGCGTACACGGACGCCGCGCGCATAATCGGCATCGAGATGAACAAGGACTTCTGCGATCTTCAAAACGAGATCGTGCGCAAGTACAAAATGGAGAAGCGGGTGGAGATAGTGAACAAACGGGTCGAGGATGCGCCCGAGCTGGTGAAAACAGCGGACGTCTTGATACTGAACAACGTCTTCGAGTTTTATCTCACGGAAGTCGAGCAAGTGGAAGTCTGGAAATTTCTCCGGGCAAACGTGAAGAGCGGAGCTCGCATAGTCAGTCGACCGGAAGTCGCGGTATCGCTTTCGTGTCTAGACACGGGAATAATCGTCGACGAGTGGCTCAAGGCCGACCAGCCGCCCGCGAGAGGCCAACACTTGCTCGGAATCGATCCGATATCTAACAAGAACGAGGATAATACCATGGAAATAACTTCCTACGTCGTACTTTAGGAATCGAACGTAGAAGGGAAACATAAACACAAAAAAAAGAGCCCCGGCTATTCATAATTCGCATGACGTAGATCGTTACGAAACATCGGTAAGTATATCCAGGAGGGAGATGGGGGAGAATATTCCACGCTGATCGAAGTTCCCAAACTCGGAATTGGTGTTTTATATCCTTATCGTAAACACCGACACGCGCCAAACGAGTTTTCGTATTCTTGGCACACGACGCGCACCGGTGGACTTTTCAATAGAGAGACGCTTCGCCGTCTCTTCGATAAAACGCGATAAATCCCCCCCCCCCCCCCATTTCTTCTTCCTCCCGGGACGTGCAGGAGGGAAAAGTCTGGGCGGTGCGGTAAACTGGTCAAGTTCAAATCTGGGTTCAGTCGGCCAATGGCTGTGTCGCGACAATCTTCCTCATACGTGTGTGTTTTCGTTGGTATATATATTCTTAATATTACGCGATGTCACTGTTGTAATATGCACAAATAAATATCATATATTGTTAAATCCGTATGACAAATACAATACGAACAACAGTAAAATAATATTCATTTGTATTAAGGGGTAAGGCCACTGTAACGGCCCAAAAAAAAGGTTTTTTCACTAATTTTTTGCTCCCGAAATTGAAGGTATTTGAAAAAAAACTTTTAATGGTGTTATCGGGCATACATTAAACTTTATTATAAAATTTTTTTACAGTAAAAAAAAACAAAATGGCGGTTCCACAGCTATCTTCCCGGGACATGTTTTGCTTCCAGGGCTCCGCGGCACGCAGCACCACTGGTGCACTTTTGAATCTAGAACAAAAAAAAACCATTAATCTAGAGGGCTATAGCTAGAGAATGTCGATCGGATTTTAAAAAGTATCAATTTTTGTGGATTTGGCGTGCGTTTGAAAAAAAAAATTGATTTTTGACGAAACAAAACGGCAAGTTTTTTGTTAATAAAAAATCAATAAATAAAGCTCTTGAAAATTCCGATCGACATTCTCAAGATAATGTAAATGTTCACATCTGGTTAAAATTTCAAGTAAAAAAAATGAAAATTGTTCGAGTTATGCTGCGTGCCATTTTGAAAAACCATGTTTCGAGAAAAACGCGTTTAAAGTTTTGCGAATAGTTTTTTATTGGAAAAAATTTAAAAAAGACGTCGCACAGGACCTTTTTTTTCTTATTCTAGAGGGTTTAAACTATTTTTTAAGCCAATAAAAAAAAATCGATTTTTCAAAAAATTTACAGTGGCCTTACCCCTTAATCAAAGAGATGTCAATTTTTATAAAATCACTTTTTGATGTTTACCGCTGATAAAAATTGTAAAATGCACGAGTGTTTTTTTTGTGGTTTTATTTACCTTTTTTTTTAACGATAAATTTTTTAATTTTAAATATAAAAGTTATGGGAAAAATTTATCAATTTTTTTGTACCGTGAATAAACGATATAAAGTTACTTTATGAAGATTGGCGTATTTTTATTTATATTTTTGACAATGCAACAATTTCGCGGAAATAGCAACTTTTCTCCAAAAAATAAATTTGTAAAGCAGTTAATTATTTGACTTACATTTTTTTTTAATTTGACGCCATGATTTTATAGAAAATCGAATGATCTACAAAGAAGGTCCTATGACGGTTTGTGATAAGTCTGATAGTTTCGCCGGAAAAGTGAAAAAATCCAGAAATTTATTATAAACTCAACTTTGGCATTGAATAACTTTTGAAAGAGTAGATTTATCATGTGAAGATAAGAGCCTTTATACCTTTTTATAGAGCATTTAATTCCCCAGAAAAACATGTTTTGGTCATTGTACCCGTTGGTGGGTTAGAAAATACAAAAGTAGCAAGCAAAGTTTTCTCCATGCTATTAGTATGGGAAATAAAAATCGGAATGACGAACCTCTAAATAATAATGATGAGGACTTATATTTTAACAGGCGTCTTACTTAAAGTAATCCTATCGCTTCACACTAGTCATACCACTGTTCATACTTGAGCCTTGTACAATTTATATTTTCAACATATGCAAACAAAAATTTGTAATAATTAAAATTTTCCGTGTGTAAACTGTTGAATGAATGTTCACGGTCAATTAGAAAAATTAAAAAAAAGTTATTCCAAGGATTCGCGCAGTATTTCTAGGTTTGATATTTGCCAACATTGGTTTTATCTCCGTCTCTTTTTACTCAACCAGGCGAGTTCAACCTCCGTGCTTTCCAACGTCGATCTGTCGAAACAATGTCAGGCGCGGGAAATATAAAACATTGTATTCGGGTCACGACTGGTAAAAAGTGTGGAAAACTTGTGTCAGCGAAATATGTCGGTTAAAAATGAAATATGTGTGGAAATTCGAATGGGTGATATGAGGTTAGGACTACAGTCAGCTGTTGCCTTGTTGTCACGTCTTTTTATCGTAGCAAGTGGTAATAAATCCAATACCGAAAGTTCAAATTGAATTTGATATTACATAAAAATTAGGTCGATAAGCGTAATTTTTTCGAAGAGCATTGGATTGCTACAAGTGTTAAGTATGTAAATCTGATTATTTTTAAGAATCTGACGGATTCTCACTATTATACGAGGGTGGGGTGAAAAGTTTTCGGCCTGACCAAGAGATGGTGCCACTAGGTCTAGTTTTGGAGCGGCGTCCTACAGTACCATTCCTACCGAGCTTGTATGTACAGTTTCAGCTCAATCGCTACGTTAGTTTGCGTTTGAGAGCACATTGCGCGAGACGCTTCCGTTGTTTTCGTAAAAATGGAAAAATTGGAAAAACGTGCTGTCATCAAATACTTCCATTTGAAAGGTTTTACACCAAGGCAAATAAAAGAAAAGATGGATTCAGCACTAGGAGACTCTTCCCCATCATATTCAACTATTAAGGAGGTACGGTGATTGGAGCGAGTCCAAGATAAAAGCCCGATTTTTTTAAATAACATTGTCGAGAGCTTTGTCCATGCGTATGCGGAGTTTCCGCGAGATTTACCGTACAGTTTCCGAGTTATTAATTGTTAAAGTTGGTCAATTAGTCACACGTAGACGACAAAATGTGCCTGTCCTCTCATATATCGATTTTTTTGTGCTACTTGGAGCCAAGACACGCGTAAAAAAAACTGACGGTTGCGTTCGTTGGTTCGTTGTGATCAATAAGGCAACTTGAATTGGAAAGCTCACCGCAGAAATAAGCAATAAATTTAGAAATAAAGTCGCGAAAACCGAAGTATTCGGCGAGAGAGACGTCTCGTGACGTAACCACAGCCATCTTGCTCGAAGTGTGGCAACGCCGGATACCCGCGCAAATTTGATTCTTCTATCGGATATTTTCAACGCGAATTAAAAATATGGTTGTGTGAAGCCGTACGTTTTTTAATCGATTATAAAAGGCCTTTCGTCGATATTTACTCAAAGTTCTTTTATGTATAGCTAAGGCATCTCAATCTTTCTGGCGACATGCATACAACGCATTTATATGTAAATTCAGCATGGAAAAACCGTCATATAAAATGAACGTTCGTTTTTATATCTGCAAATATTGTGAAAATTAGGAAAGAGAAAAATAACATAACAATCGATGAAATATGTTTTGACTTCGGACAGATTGGACATTGGATATTGAGGTTAACGTCAACGCGACGTTTTTCATTTGCATTCGCAATATCATCTTTTCACTCTCTAATTCTTGTCCGACAGAATCTACCTTTGTCTCTAAACTGGACTTCAGGTACAATCCTGTTACTCTCTTGATAAACTTCTACAGCACTTATTTTCATTCTCCATGTTTACCGGCTACCAAAAATAATAAGCCGAGCGCGTGGGACCGATGACAGCTATCGAAAATGCAACGATGCTCAACGTCGACGATATGGCGTACTACTGAAGTCGAGTAGTAGATTATTACGTTTGTTTTCATATTATAAAAATAATAAGTAGCTTGAAATTCAATACTTAAAAAATATTTCTCGAAATATAGGCCACACACATATGTCTAAAACGTAGCGGTATTATGGCGAAAAATAGACTCTTATTTTACTAGCGTGGTCATCACCGTACCTTCTTAAGCAGTGGGTTTCTGAATTTAAAATGGGTCGTGTGAGCACCTCTGACGAGCCTCGCTCAGGACGGCCCGTTGAAGTCAGAACTTCAGAGATGATTGAAAAAATCCATAAAATAGTGTTGGAAGACCGCAGGTTGAAAGTGCATGAGATAGCTGAGACCTGTAGGATGTCAGCTGAACGTGTGCGAAATATTTTGCACAACCATTTGAACATGGAAAAGCTGTATGGAAGGTGGGTGCCGCGTTTGCTAACGCTCGACCAAAAACTGCTTCGAAAAACCATTTCTACCGACAATTTGGCGCTGTATAGGCGTAATACAAACGAATTTTTGCGTCGATTCATAACTGTTGATGAGACATGGGTCCACCACTACACTCCTGAAAATAAAGAACAGTCAAAACAGTGGGCTGGAAAAGGGGAACCAACCCCAAAGAAGGCAAAAACAATTTTATCGGCAAACAAGGTTATGGCTACTGTTTTTTGGGATGCGAGAGGAATTATATACATTGATTACCTTGAAAAGGGCAAGACTATCACTGATCAATACTACGCAGAGTTATTGCAACGTTTGAAGCACGAGGTGCAAATTAAGGTATTCCTTTCACGAACCCAAATATTCTACACTTAAGTGATTTTCGTCTATAATGAAGTAAAAATACATCCCAGTATACTGGTAAAATTTCAAGCCAAGTTACCGAACCTTTAACGAAAAATTACGGCCCTAAAAATCGTCTCACTTATACGGCGCTTTATGGACATGTCACGCTGGCCACATCTATTTCTAATAATTTATACACTAAATAACTCTAGATGCCTAATACAAACTGCTCACAGGTGTAAAAAAGTCTAAAGATTCCGTAACAACAATAAAAACAGAGGGTCACCGAACGTTTAAAGAAAATATTAATGTTAAAACTTGGCAAAGTGTGGTTAGCAGAAGAATTTTTGTAGCCGTGACGTTTCAAATAAATGTAAAAATGTCTCAATCTACTAAATTTGCGCGAATTTTGTTATTCTAGTTTATCGTTGTGTATAATAATCCATTATAACTTGTTTTTTTTATTAAGCGCAATTGTAATTTACCGACGATTCAGAAGGCCCTGTTTATGCCCCCACAAAATACGGCCCTCCGGGAAAGGAATACCTTAAACGACCTCATTTGGCGAAGAAAAAAGTTTTGTTTCATCACGATAACGCACCAGCGCATTCGTCGATTGTTGCCATGGCCAAAATCCACTAATTGAAGTTTGAATTGATGCCGCATCCTCCCTACTCTCCAGACTTAGCCCCCAGCGACTATTACCTGTTTCCTAACCTCAAAAAATGGCTTGGCGGAAAAAGATTAAAGAGCAACGAAGAAGTTATCGAAGCTGTAAATCAGTATTTTGAGGAGCTTGACAAATCTACGTTTAAAAGTGGTATAACTAAATTAGAACACCGTTATGAGAAATGTATCAGTGTTGATGGAGAATATGTTGAAAAATAAAGCAAACAAAAATTTTTAAACATTGTTTTTCTTGGTCAGGCCGGAAACTTTTCACCCCACCCTCGTATATATTTTTTTTCAATGTACACAATGACCGACTACTAATATTTTCTTTTGTTATATTTTGTTTAGGGGCTCCGCGGCGTGGCATTTAGCATCCACACTTTTTTACCTAGAACAAAAAACAAAAATTCTCGTCAATCTACACTAGAATACCTAAAGAAGTACGTACAGAATTAAAAAAATATTGTTTGATTCAAAAGTTGTAGGTATTTAAACTTAAGAAATGAATTTTCAGTGAAAAATTTCGTTATAACTGCTCATAAACTGCTCAAAAAATGAAAAGTTTTCGTTGAATTAGAAATTCCGTATGTACTTCTCTGCGAAATGCAGTTAGGAACGTAATTTTCAAATTCGAAGTAAATCGAGTGAAAATTGTTGAAGTTATTTGTCACGCCAATTGGAAAAAAGCTGTTTCGAGAAGTTTTGAGTAGTCGGTCATTTTCTACATCGAAAAAAATATATATATATTTTTTCTAACAGCTTGATATTCATACTAAATAGATGGGTAATTCATTTTATGAGTGAATCTCTTTTACGAAATACGAAATACGAAAAAAAATGTTAAATTCGCAAATGATTTTATACCCGTTACTGTGGCCTAACCCCTTAATATTTAGTAGTACAATAATTACCTGAACTTTTTAGTAGTATAACTACGAAATAAGGGAATTTGAAAGAAAAAAATAGTCAAATTTTATTTCTCGCCCTATTGTTCACATATAAATAATTTATTGATATTACATATCGCAATATGTACAGATAAAAATATTCTTTTTTATTTCCGGAGTTCCGTTCGATCGTTCATACAGGTCTTGAAACAACGGTAGTGGGGGAATGTTCACTTAGCGCCCAGCTTTTGCTTCAGTTTTCGGCCGCATGGTGCGCATTGTAAAGGGGGTATCGTGTGCGAAGAAGACAACAATATCATATGTCTCTATCTTGCATACAGCGCATGCACTTTATACTGTAATGTCTCGGTATACGGTTCTTGTTTCTTTTTGCAAGAAATATCCGTTACACGGAAAGTAAACAAAAAAGTATATATTTGCATGCTAAAATGAACAAATTAATACATACATGCTTAAAAATATAACCAAACCTATATTAACCGCGTGCAAAAGTTTGGCGACTATGATAAAGATGGTTGATATTTTGTTCTTTGTATTGCGATGGTAGTTGACCTGCATTGTTGAGCTGCGCACTACAAACCCAAAAGTTCTGGATTGTCCCTGAATTAAATTGTCAATGACAGTTATTTAGGCATATCCAAATTTGTTTAATACGCGAAACGATTTTCAATTGTTAAACGCACATACGTACATACGCCTATGGGGCCGTCCATAAATTTCGTAACGCAATTGGGGGGGTCAGCGAGGCGTTGCTGTCTACGTACGTAGCGGGGGTCAAGGTTTGCGTTACGTCACGATTTTAAAACTGCCAGAAATAGCAAAATTTCTGCGTGCCCAAGTTTTTAATTTAAACCTCGAGTGCAATTTTACCGTAGACAGCTCACAGCTTTCTATACGCAATGTCAGTTAAGGGGGAAAATAACTGTGCAAGAACTTGCACAGTAGCTTTCCCACATCCCCCAAGCAATATTTGAGGGACATTTTTTAAAAATAATTCTCGAAAGTACATGTGTTGGAAAATATGTTGGCAACACTTTTATTCACAAGTCCGAAAATTGACGGAGTTATAGTCACTTTAGTGAGAACAGGTAACGCGACCGGTTAGTGGCCTCAGTCCCTACGGGTGTGGCATCATTTACAATAGATAAAGTACAAGCTCTTATTATTTTGTGAACTATCATGAACATAAAGAAACGTCATATCGCCCGTGACTAGATACTTCAATGTAAGTATCAATATTCTAGAAAAAATCGTAACTTTATGTTAAGAAGCACGGAACGAAAACTTTGAACGCGTTTTTCTCGAAAATAGTTTTTTCGACCTTGTCCGAGCGAATACTTGAAAACTTATCAACCGATTTTCAATTTTTTTAAAAACATTTTTGTTATCGCAGTAACTAAGGCTGTACTTATTTGCGTTTTCAACATTTGATAATTACTATTTTTAAAGACCGCTTGAATACAGCAAAAGGGCTTTGAAAATAGAAAAAAAATGTTCAAACTGTCGACATTATGTAAAAAGAAAACAAATTAAAAAACCGGCTACGTATAACGATAGCTACAGTTGTATAGATATCGATAAATTGTTGACTGTCAATTTACAGATAACCTTTCATAAAGATATCGATGGGACAATGAACAGAATGTTTTTTTCGTCGTCAAATCCAGGCATAAATCTCGGTTAATTTTCAAGATTTTGTCATAAAAATTGGTATAAAACTAGATGAATGTATTATTCATAAAGTGAGTATAAACCCGATCCTTTCAGAATTAGTTATGCCTATGAAAAAATTCGCAATTATTGACGACAAAGCACCCGTTACGTAACGGAATAGGAGGGGTTCTGGCCAAGCGTTACGGTCCCGTTACGTGGGGAGAGGGGGGGTCAAAAATTGGGAAATTTTGCGTTGCGTAATTTATGGACGGCCCCTATACGGGGAAACATTTTATGATCGGATTAGGTTAGTTTCATGACACCCCTTGATCCCAACGACACACGATGGCGGCGATGAGAAAAAAAAAGCTTGAACTCGCGGCCCACTCGTCGCCTATCAAATACGACCATCGTTTCAAGATCTGTATGTAAGACCGTGGTTTCTACGCACATACGGCTATTCTGACGATCTAGCTAGTCATAAATCGATTTTTAAAACTCGACGCAGGTAAAAGAAACCGGTTATTATTATTGTTAAATGACTAGAATAGGCATCCCTTCCCCGTCTCTCATCAGTTGCACCCGCGCCCTAGTTTCAGTCCGAACTTTACCATCGCTGCAAGTGTACGTATCCTTCTCGGCTTTCTAACTTTGACTGTCTCTGTTAAAAAATAAATATTTTTGTTAACAACGATTTCTTTGAAAATATTGTTATGGATTTGGATCGAGCAGGTAAGAACACATATTTTTGAAACATTTTGCTGTGTTATTTGTTAATGGAATATTGTTTTTACGTCTTTCGAAGCAAAGTTCAGAATTGTTTAATTTTCTATTAGATCTTTACGCATAAAAAGATTTTTGTTGTATTTCCTGGTTCGTCCTGGTAATTATTTCAATTGTTATTACGAGATGATAGTTTGTACAATATCATCATCATCAAATCAGTCGCGCTTATCCGCATTTTTTCGAGTCAGGGGTGAATAACCATGATGGTGAAAAAAATAGAGAATTTATATTCGGGCGGAGTGTAACCTTGATATTATAAACAGGCTATTACTCAATTCCGACCCACTGATCACTAGCATGAGACCAACCTGCAAAAAAATCAATGCCGTTCACGAAGGATGCAATTGAATTGATGATTCCCGCTGAACCTGACTCTGCAGATGACTCACAACGAACATCACTTAAGTGTCCGCTGTTGATTTTATTGAACCGCATAATGTGAAAAAGCATTGCAAACGATTCGACAGGTATTCCTTTTATCCGCGGAAAAACGGTTTTAAGGGGGAAACCACCCCTCAAAGAAAGGCTTATCGAGGGGTGGTTTTGCATTTTCACCCACAAGCAGTCCACCGATGTAAATTAAACAAAAACCAAAATTCTTCTGATGTAAAGAATGAAAAATCCACTAAAGAATGATTGAAAAAAAATTAAATTAAGGGGTGACAGGCCGTTTTTGAGGGGTCGTTTCCCCCATTGAAAACGTTTTTTCTGCAGATAAAAAAATACGTTTCTAAGAGTTTTCAATGCGTTATCACATATATGAGTTGCAACAAAGTCGGAGGCGGACACTTAAGTGATGACTTAAGTGATGACTTAAGTGTAACACTGAATCCTTGTCAGATTCAGATTCGAAGGAGGTTCCTGAAGACGGAGAGTGAGCAGGACGAATAGGAGCCATGGCACTCATCAGCATCTTAGTTACATAAATTATATTAAGTTTATTTTCGGAGAAAAATAAAAATTTAAGTTAAACATATAGTTTTATTTTATTTCTACAAAACCCAATATTTTAGGTCACATTATTCATTGCAAAACACTTGCTGTAGCATAAAGCCAATTATGCTACAGCAATAATTTTGACCGTCTAAGTTGATAAAGTACCCCTAGTGCAACGTATGCCCTTGCGGCTTTTTACGTATAAAGCCGATCACACACGCCTTTACATAGCACAACATAATGTAGTGTACGTGCATTTTTTTTGGGAAATGCACGTTTTAAACTTTTTCATAGTAAAGGGTATCATTTCAAGTATCTTTGACAATATTTTTATTGCGAAATATTTATAAACGACGGAGATACAGTAAATTGCACAGATCGCTGTGCAAAAAAGGTCCTTCGCGGTGACCACTCCTGCTTGGGAACGAATCATCTGAAATAAAAAAAAACCCAAATGAATTTACTTTTCGTACCGTATTATCTCGTCTTGAATCGAAGGATTCAATAAAATAATGATTTTTCGAAAAAATAGTCGCCAATCGAAAGTGATCGTCGAAATTTTGGTGAAAAAAAACACTCTATTTTCCTTGATATAAAAAAAGGATGCAGTGAAGCAGAAAATCCTTCGATTGAGGACTGCTTTTTGATATACAAAAAATATCTGTGAAATTTGAAGCAGATCGGTTTAGTTGTTTTTTGCGATATTTTAGTCACCGATTCTGAAAAAGTAATTCCGAGAAAAACGCGTTTAAAGTTTTTACCCGTAACGGTAAACGCACATAACGCGCCCAATTTTCAACGGACCTACTTGAAATTTTCCGAGAATATTTGTGAAATGCATTATTATAAGAATCCGTCAAAAACGAAAAATCGATTTTTTTCAAAAATTCCAACTGGATGTAACCCCTTAACTCAAAGTACCGCCGGAGCCGAGTCCCGACTTATCCATCCACCAATGTCGGTCCGAAAAATATATTATTCTATACACGCATATTATACAACGGTAAAATAATATTTAGTTCTACACACATGCATAATATTATGTTACTATTATATAATATACCAGTTATTATACATATATGTATAAGAGAGACGTTACGTCGATCGAGGCAAGTCCAGAAGGCCTCGACCAAAGGCCGGTAGAACTATTGTTGCGTCTTTGATAAGAAAAAAAAAGAAGAGAAGGTCAGTGACAGCCCGGATCAAACGATCGTACCGGAAACAGCTCGCTGCGAACGAAAAGCCGGGTTGTACAAACAACGAAATGAACTTGAGTGTGACTCTATATTCTTGCGTATCTTGTTCTTGCATTACCCGAGATGACGTCCATGCGACTGAGAAGACAGAACGATATCGAGTAACGTTTGATATTGTGCAAACGTCCTTTTGGACGAACACACAGTATTATTATCGTATATAATAACTCAAGCGGTAAGGCCACGGTAGCGGGCAAACAAATACAGTACTACCTCTCTAAGAGAGCCCTCGCTAAGAGAGAATTTCCCCGCCGTTCCGCTTGAGCGCATTTTATGGCTTCCCCCACCTAGCTCGAGCTGTCCAGTGTACCCGAGGCCTCTCGAGTTTGTCGCGGACAACTCGATAAGAGATCGCGAGCGATTTCAGAAAATCATTCATATGTGTTATAATATTGCAACAACAAAATATACCAAACAGCAGAATAAAAAAAACGCGAAGAAAAAGAAAGATTTACACATCAATATTCAATGAGATATACTTACGCATGAAACGACGAAACACCAGTACACTTTCCGCAACTCGTTTACAGTTTTCTCAACACTTTCGTTCGCGCTCTCTTATCGAGTTCGAGTGGAGAAACACATACACGCTACCACATGCGCGATTTTCGAGCGCGCTAACCTAGCGGTGGGGGAAGGCTTCGGCGACGAATTTCTCAAGAATTTCTTCCCCTAACCGCCCTAGACCGCTCTCTTAGAGAGGTAGTACTGTAAGTATATTTTGGGATTTTTTTTTAGCGGGACAATGGAATACATCAAAATTCTGAAAAAGGTCCTTTATTGTACATATCATAAACTGTATAAACTATTTTTTTCAAAGTAATATAAAACAAAATGGCAGCTGCACAGCTCTTCTTCGACGAAGCCTTTTTTTCATGGGCGGATCAACGGCACCTGCAATTTTTAATTTCGAGTGAGTGAATTTTTTTTTTTCGATTTTACATGTGAATAGCTACAGAAGTACGTACACGGAAAAAATTTCTGTAAATTTTTTACGGAAATCCCATCAAAATGTACTGTGTCTCATCAATAGCGCCTCTCGGTACAAAATCTACGATATTTGCTACTCTAAAAAGTGCACGCCACGTTTCACACAAAGAACTGTAGGACTATTGAGTTTATGCTAAGCGATCGATAAATGTTCGTAGTGTGAAACTGTGAACAGTAGATGAACCGACTCACGAATTTTTACAATGTGAAACTGTAAACGGTAGATGGACTGACTTGCGAATTTTACTATGTGAAACTGTTAAAAGTAAACGAGCGGATCCACGAATTTTTACATTTGAAAATGTTATAAAATGCACGACTTCATTGGCAAATTTTTACACTGTGAAATAGCAAATAATGTAGATACTGAATAGCTTTATGTATTGGGAGTACAACTTTGCAGTGACCGTTTTTTTTCAAAAGTTTAAGGCTTTATTATAAAAAAGTGGCTACATATTTTTTAATCAAAGTACTGCCCGTCGCTAGCTACGACCTCGGCCCATCTTTCAGGTAGCATTCGAATCCCGCGTCGATAAAAGTCTTGGTCCTTGGAGGTAATCCAGAAATCGACCCAATTTTTGACTTGTTCGTAAGTACCGAAGTGCTGGTCAGCCAAATCGTGTGCCATTGACCGGAACGAGTGATAGTCGGAAGGGGCAATGTTTGGAGAGTACGGCGGGTGGGATAAAACCTCCCATTTCAGCGTTTCCAAGTACTTTTTCACGACATTTGCAACATGGGGTCGGGCATTGTCATGCTGCAGTATCATCTTGTCATGTCTTTCGTTGAATTGTGGCCGTTTCTCTTTGAGTGCCTTATTCAAGCGCATCAACTGACGTCGGTAGAGTTCCCCTGTGATGGTTTCGGATGGTTTGAGCAGCTCATAGTACACAACGCCCAGCTGGTCCCACCAGATACACAGCATCACTTTGGATCCGTGAATATTCAGTTTGGGCGTCGATGACGGAATATGACCAGGCAGTCCCCATGATTTTCGGCGTTTAGGATTATCGTAGTAAACCCACTTTTCATCTCCAGTCACAATCCGGTGCAAACATCCCTTCATTTGTTGTCTTTGGAGCAGTTCCCGCAAATGCTGAGAATTCGGCTCGTAGGTTGCCATGTTTGAGTGCCAATAACTTTATAATGCATACACGTATCCGTTAGCTTTTTTAAATTGTTTACATTGGCAGAGCCTCTAGTTTAAAATGCCACTTTTTTTATTGAGCTAGGTCCACTACTTCGGCCGCAGTGGCTCTCTAAGTAAAACGGTCACTGCAAAGTTGTACTCCTAATACATTAAGCATCATTATGCGTGAAAGCGAAATAGAAAAGTACAAATACAATACTCACTTCGTCTTTTCGTCCTCTTTTCAGCAGCCCCGAATCTTTCACGGCACTTTTTCTTCACTAACAGTTTGTCCTTGTTCACTGTGTGTGTGTGTCCGTTTTCACATTGATTATAAATAATTCTCGTTTATCGAAGACACTGCGCAAAACTTTACGCCACGAGATCCAAAAGAGCACTGAGTAGATGTCGAGACTGAGGGCGACCACGCGATAGAATTTTTCTTTGTTGATTTAGGCGTGCAGGTTTGAACGCCTTAACCCCCGAGTTGACGCGGTCACGCGTTTACAGTGCACATTGTAAACATTCGAGGTACACGCGGCGTACCGCGCAATGTCGGCTGTAACTACTACTGATTGCTTTGAAATTGTTTTCATGTATCACACTAATAAATTTAAATATCCGTATTAGTATTCAACAACCCGTTATCAAAATAGGCTTCGTCCGATTTGTTAAAAACGTACAATTGACTATATAAAAATTAAATCTGTACGTATTGAATAATACCGAGCTACGATACAATTTGCAAGGTGTACACTGCAGTTTTTAATTTAAACCCACACCACATTTTTCAGAAGACAATACCAAATTTCAATAGAATTTAATCTCATTTTCAATATTTGCTTGTTGAAGAATTTTATGGTTCAAATAAGTGATTACCAGTCAAAACTCACCTTTTTTTTGAACGTATTCCGTATATTTTACGCATTGAGTACCGCGATATCTTATATTTAATTTGTAAATTCGACAGTTTACTTTATCGCGGTGTTTACGCGACAGTTTACTTTACCTTATATTATGATTTTTTTACAGTTTAAATCTGCATTTCCATCAGTTCGAATAGTAAAAAAGCACGTTTGATCCATTATTTTTTTCCTAAAAGTGCTGTAACATGATTGGTTTACAGTGTGAACCTGCATTATGTTCATCTTTCCTCAGTAATTTATAAACACCGACTATTAATTTTGACGAATCATTTTTTTCCGTGTAGGATTTTTTTGATATAACGATTTTTGCAAAAACAGCGCGTTTAAAAAAAAGTTCAAAATTCTAAAAAAAAATATATCGTCCGAAAATTGTTAATAAAAAAAGAACGATGAAATATATCGAGATAATCCTACGTACTTCTGTGCAGAATGTAATTGTGAATATGCAGTTAAAATTTCAAGTCAATCGGTCAAGATTTGCACTTTGCATAGATAAATTCGAGATCAAGATTTGTTCTTTGCATTGATAAATTTTATGTACCTTCAGACCGCGATGCCTGCACCATACAAATGGCCTTCTAAATTAACATCCTGCTGGAGCAGGACGTTATCGATTTTCTGAAATTTCTACAATGGCCTTACCCCTTAAATATTATATAACAGTGAAATTCACAAGAGTAATATAGAATAATATTCACAGCGAACATCACTTGAGTGTCCGCCGTCGATTTTGTTGAAACTCATATACGCACTGTAAAAAATGATATGAAATTTACAATACATTTAAGATACAAAGGAATTGAATTTTACGAACTCAGTAGATGGAATTAAATTTGAAACACTTATACCGTAAATTTAAAACCGGAACATGAAAATCTAACGTGGATATAGAATTTAAGGAGGTACGGTGATTGGAGCGAGTCCAAGATAAAAGCCCAATTTTTTTTAATAACATTGTCGAGAGCTTCGTCCATGCGTATGCGGAGTTTCCACGAGATTTACCGTACAGTTTCCGAGTTATTAATTGTTAAGGTATTCCTTTCACGAACCCAAATATTCTACACTTAACTGATTTTCGTCTATAATGAAGTAAAAATACATCCCAGTATACTGGTAAAATTTCAAGCCAAGTTACCGAACCTTTAACGAAAAATTACGGCCCTAAAAATCGTCTCACTTGTACGGCGCTTTATGGACATGTCACGCTGGCCACATCTATTTCTAATAATTTATACACTAAATAACTCTAGATGCCTAATACAAACTGCTCACAGGTGTAAAAAAGTCTAAAGATTCCGTAACAACAATAAAAACAGAGGGTCACCGAACGTTTAAAGAAAATATTAATGTTAAAACTTGGAAAAGTGTGGTTAGCAGAAGAATTTTTGTAGCCGTGACGTTTCAAATAAATGTAAAAATGTCTCAATCTACTAAATTTGCGCGAATTTTGTTATTCTAGTTTATCGTTGTGTATAATAATCCATTATAACTTGTTTTTTTTATTAAGCGCAATTGTAATTTACCGACGATTCAGAAGGCCCTGCTTATGCCCCCACAAAATACGGCCCTCCGCGAAAGGAATACCTTAAAGTTGATCAATTAGTCACACGTAGACGACAAAATGTGCCTGTCCTCTCATATATCGATTTTTTTGTGCTACTTGGAGCCAAGACACGCGTAAAAAAAACTGATGGTTGCGTTCGTTGGTTCGTTGTGATCAATAAGGCAACTTGAATTGGAAAGCTCACCGCAGAAATAAGCAATAAATTTAGAAATAAAGTCGCGAAAAACCGAAGTATTCGGCGAGAGAGACGTCTCGTGACGTAACCGCAGCCATCTTGCTCGAAGTATGGCAACGCCGGATACCCGCGCAAATTTGAGTCTTCTATCGGATATTTTCAACGCGAATTAAAAATATGGTTGTGTGAAGCCGTACGTTTTTTAATCGATTATAAAAGGCCTTTCGTCGATATTTACTCAAAGTTCTTTTATGTATAGCTAAGGCATCTCAATCTTTCTGGCGACATGCATACAACGCATTTATATGTAAATTCAGCATGGACAAACCGTCATATAAAATGAACGTTCGTTTTTATATCTGCAAATATTGTGAAAATTAGGAAAGGGAAAAATAACATAACAATCGATGAAATATGTTTTGACTTCGGACAGATTTTACATTGGATATTGAGGTTAACGTCAACGCGACGTTTTTCATTTGCATTCGCAATATCATCTTTTCACTCTCTAATTCTTGTCCGACAGAATCTACCTTTGTCTCTAAACTGGACTTCAGGTACAATCCTGTTACTCTCTTGATGAACTTCTACAGTACTTATTTTCATTCTCCATGTTTACCGGCTACCAAAAATAATAAGCCGAGCGCGTGGGACCGATGACAGCTATCGAAAATGCAACGATGCTAAACGTCGACGATATGGCGTACTACTGAAGTCGAGTAGTAGATTATTACGTTTGTTTTCATATTATAAAAATAATAAGTAGCTTGAAATTCAATACTTAAAAAATATTTCTCGAAATATAGGCCACACACATATGTCTAAAACGTAGCGGTATTATGGCGAAAAATAGACTCTTAGTTTACTAGCGTGGTCATCACCGTACCTCCTTAATAGATGCAACATGGAATTTCAAAGACAAGTTTGTAAATTTGTGGAAAATGTATTGCATTAAGGGGTAAGGCCACTGTAAATTTTTTGAAAAATCGATTTTTTTTTATTGGCTTAAAAAATAGTTTAAACCCTCTAGTTTAAAAATAGTTTAAATCCTTTTAACTTCTTTTTTAAATTTTTTCCAATAAAAAACTATTCGCAAAACTTTAAACGCGTTTTTCTCGAAACATGGTTTTTCAAAATGGCACGCAGCATAACTCGAACAATTTTCATTTTTTTTACTTGAAATTTTAACCAGATGTGAACATTTACATTATCTTGAGAATGTCGATCGGAATTTTCAAGAACTTTATTTATTGATTTTTTATTAACAAAAAACTTGCCGTTTTTTTCGTCAAAAATCAATTTTTTTTTTCAAACGCACGCCAAATCCACAAAAATTGATACTTTTTAAAATCCGATCGACATTCTCTAGCTATAGCCCTCTAGATTAATGGTTTTTTTTTTTCTAGATTCAAAAGTGCACCAGTGGTGCTGCGTGCCGCGGAGCCCTGGAAGCAAAACATGTCCCGGGAAGATAGCTGTGGAACCGCCATTTTGTTTTTTTTTTGACTGTAAAAAAATTTTACAATAAAGTTTAATGTATGCCCGATAACACCATTAAAAGTTTTTTTTCAAATACCTTCAATTTCGGGAGCAAAAAATTAGTGAAAAAACCTTTTTTTTTGGGCCGTTACAGTGGCCTTACCCCTTAACCCGTCTCTTCAATTGAAAATTACTACAGATGTATAATAAATCAACTATAAAAAACATAGCATTGAAAATACAAAACAAGTTTGAAATTTATTTACAGCAGCCTGGAAAATATAATATATGTGAATCTGAATTTTACGATACGTACAATGCATGATCACAACAGATTTATTTAAAAGTGCGAAACTGGAATTGAAAAAAAAATCATAAACGCTGATGAAAATCACATGAAACAATGTGAAAATTATATTAAATTTACACTACATTTAAGGCACAAAAGCATTGAATTTTACGAACTTAATATACGAACGAATTTAATATACATTCGTATATTGATATCAGCAAATGGTTCTTGATTTCAATATACATGGATGTGAACATTTTTTACACGTGCATTATTTTTCAAACGCCCAAGTATATGAATATTACGGAGCTACACTTATTTTTTAAATAACCTGCTTTGGATTTTCAAAATATTATCTGAAATTTCATAAACGGCGTCCGCATAAAAACACCATACACTTGTGTAGTAATTTTTACACAGAAGCTTTTTACAGTGTACATTAAAGGTAATACTTTGTTTCCGTGAAATTAATACACACCCGTATGCTGATATTAGCAAATGGTTCTTGAATTTAATATACACTCGTATTTTGATATCAGCAAATGGTTCTTGATTTCAATATACTTGGATGTGATTATTTCTTTATATGTGCATTATTTTTCACACGCACAAGTATATTAATATTACGGAGCTACACTTTCATTTTTTAAATAACCTGTTTTGGATTTTCAAAATCGTATCTGAAATTTCATAGACGGTATCCGCATAAAAACTTCCTACACTTGTGTATTAATTTTTATACAGACATTTTTTACAGTGTGTAATAGAGCAGCCTTATCCAACCCTTTTTAAGGGCGGATCCCCTAGAACCCCCAAAACCCCTTGGGACATGCTCGCAGATCCCCAGGGGTCCGTGGACCCCAGGTTGACAAACCCTGTGATGTAGCATTGAAAACTATTAGAAACGGTTTCATTTATCGACGAAAAAGTGGTTTAAGGAGGAAACCACCCCTCAAAGAAAGGCGTGTCGAGGGGTGATTTCACAGTTTCACCTAGAAGCAGTTCACCGATCTGAATGAAACAAGAACCAACATTCTTCTATGTAAAGCGATGCAAAATCCACTATAGAAATATTGAAATAACATTAAATTACGGGGTGGTAGGCCTTTCTTTAAGGGATGGTTTTCCTCCTTCAAAGGGGCCGTCCATATATTACGTCATTCTAAATTTGGGGGGGGGGAGGTTCGTCTGCGGATGACGGTAAATGATGGATGAGGGGGGGGGGGGGGCGTTTCGAAATTGACGTCATTCTTGTGATACCAGTTACTTCAAAATGTACATTAGTATATTGTACAACTAGAGTGGTTTCCCCGCATAAGTGATGAAAAATATTTTGCAAGTACCTAATGGTATTAATTATTGAACTCATTATTTATTTATTTATTACATAAGGTTTGTCTACATTATATTCGAGAACTTCAAATAACAGCGTACCTATGAAAATAGTTCGATCGAGCCAAAATGAATATTGGGAGGATACGGAGATATTACCCGTGATCCAGGATTTGCATGAATGGGTGAAAACTCCGTGGGAGCTATCCAAAGAAAACTAAAGAACAGGGAAGAATAATATTATTATATTAATGAAAATTGCCAAAGTACAAAATATTAAAAGATGATTCTATAACAAAATGTGGGAGCTATCCAAAGAAAACTAAAGAATAGGGAAGAATAATATTATTATATTAATAAACATTGCCAAAGTACAAAATAATAAAAGATGATTCTATAACAAAATGTTTTAATGTTGCCCAATTTTTCTCAAATCCGCAAATGTTTTAATTTTGCCAAACTGGTAATGACGTCAGTTTTGCGAGAGGGTCATTAGGAAATAACGATAGGATGATTGTAGGGGGGGGGGGGGGGGTCGAAAATCCGTGGCTAATAATTTGTAATGCTTGAACGCAGATATGAGTTTCGACAAAATCGAGGGCGGACACTTCAGTGATGTTCCTCGTTGGTTAAATATTGAGTTACAAATTTGCCTATTAGATAATACTAGCTTTTTTAGATAAAACAAATAACCAAGAGTATTTTTTTACAACCGTGACAAAAAAGTTATCATTTGTAGATACGGCATGGGAAAAATCAAAAGCAGATTATTCTTATCTCGAAAACCGTGGGACTTTTACTAATCTGAAATTCAAGCATACAGTAGGACATGATCAGATCTATCGACAGTCACAGGATTATCCATTCATAACAGGACACCCTGTAAATATAGATGTAAGATATTATATACTATGATATATATGTATATAATTCGTTAAGGGGTTAGGCCACTCTAGAGGCCGACAAAATAGATTTTCTGGGAATTTTTTTTTTTCAGAAAAACTACAAAATAAATCGAGATTACAAAAAAGGGTGTTCATCAAACATATCAGTGACTGTATACAATAATTTTTTTGAACCAATTAATTTCAAAATGGCGGCTGTGCAGCGTTTATCTCAAAACTGCATTTTTCAAGTTAGCCGGAAACATAACTCAGACAATTTTTAATCGATTCACATGAAACGTTTAATATATCTTGAAAAATACATTGTCTATGGAAGTACGTAGGATTTTTTTTTATATTGCACAGTTGATTTGTTATTAACAATTATCTGACGATTTTTAGGCAAATTTTTCACTTTCCAAAAATTTGCCCAAAAAATAGTCAGATAATTGTTAATAACAAATGAACTATGCAGTATAAAAAAAATCCTACGTACTTCCAGAGACAATGTATTTTTCAAGATATATTCAACATTTCAAATAAATCGCTTGAAAATTGTCTGACTTATGTTTCCGGCCAACTTAAAAAATGCAGTTTTGAGATAAACGCTGCACAACCGCCATTTTGAAATTAATCGCTTCAAAAAAATTATTGTATACAGTCACTGATGTGTATGATAAACACCCTATTTTGTAATCTCGATTTATTTTTTAGTTTTTCTGAAAAAAAATATCCCCAATAAGCCTATTTTTTCGGCATCTAAAGTGGCCTAAGGCCTTAAGGGGTTTTCTCACTTTAGACACTAAAAAAGGCGATTTTCATGAACGTTTTTTGATAGGTTCATATTATAGATATTGATGTCAGAGTTGTTACACTCAATGAATACACTTTCGAAATACATTTAAAAAAAATTAATGTATTTATGCAACCCAAACAAACTTTAAACGCGTTTTTCTCGAAAGAACGTTTTTCGACGGCTTGTTGATAAAATCTTCGAAACTACTGAACCGATCCTTATGAAATGTTAACCACATATTCTTTAAAACTATAGCTATAGCGCATATCAAGGATTTTTGTAATTTTGATATTTACTATTTTTTTGCCAAAAACGGTGAAAAAAAACGTTTTTTTTGAATGTCCGCCAATTTCTTATTTTCGCATATGTCAAAAATCGTATGATATGCGCTATAGCCATTAACATACTGAATATAAAACCGTTTGATTTTTTTGTCTCGCATGATCCATCTCCGAGATATCATCAACAGCGCAGACCTACAATTTTTTTAGGACTTTTTTTAACTCCCATTTTCGTCTATAAAAAGTCACTTGAATAAATAATTTTTTTTTATAAATTTTTCGAAAATGTATTTATTAAGTCTAACCACTTTTATATTAATATCTATAATATAAACCTATCAAAACAATTGATGATAATAGCCTTTTTTGCGTCTAAAGTGAGAAGATCCCTTACGTGTATTTTCTCATCGACCGGACTGGCAACGCGTGTGCTCGGTTAACTGTGCGCCACAGCAAGAATAGAACGCGTTCCGCATTTTTCCTGCATTGTATCGCTATCTTCGTGTAACTGTACATCCTTTTCCCAACGGTAAAGAGTCGACATGGATTTAAAAAGAAATAAAGAATAATTACAAATTGTTAAAAATTTGCATTTTCTTCATCTTTTGTTCTTATTTTTGTGAAGCGATGTAATTTATGCAATATTTTAGAGAAGAATAACATTCGAAAACGATAAAATTACTCGAGGAGAGTTAATTTTTTAGTGTTTCGTGCGGAGCCGTTGTTGGGAAAAGCTCCGTTTCGAAATATTTACCGGCTCGTTTTGCCGCCCGTCAAAATCCATGGAGACAATTGGCGAATCGGAAAAACCGATGTTCACCATTGTTGAAAATTATTTTCCATCGGACACGGCAATCGCCGGATAAGTGTACAATTGAATGATTTGAGAAAAAAATAGTTATCCCCGCGGCTACCGAAGTTGTAATTTAATATGGACCTTGACATTTATCCCGAAGCTAGTACGTTCTATTGCGGTCGCAATGCGCTCGCCGCGCAGTCCCGACTCTCGCGATGTGTACGTAGGCGCTGCGGTCATACCTAACCTCAAAAGCCAACGATTTTCTAACGGCACGATCGAACCAGATTTTCCGCTCCATATTGAATCATCGGGAAATCGGTGCTGCTGCGCGCTTTTTTTTACTTGAATTCAGGTAAAAACCTGCAGACGTCGCAGCGATAGAATTTCTGCAAACCGGAAGTACCAGAGGCGCTTCGTTCACCTAGGAAGATCGTAGAGTATTTTAAGACTCGAAATCGACAAAACGGGAAGAAATCTCGTCTCGCAGTGCGGCAGAGTTTCTCATTCGAGATAAACGCGACCTAAAACCCTTTCTGGCCAAAATTGACTTCCGGAATGACACAACGCGATGCTAAGATGGCGACCAACTCATACCGGAAGTAACGCCCGGCGGTGCCCAAAGGCCCGGCTATCAAAACATCCGCCCAATTTAGTCTCAAACTTGCCTATCTCGATCAACGAATCGACATCGTGCCATCCAGAACGGCGTTCTCAGCCGCGATATCAACCACCCGTCAAAGATAAGATCGATTGGATAAAATCGTGAAAACTTGGGTAATCGTAGTGTGTCATCGCGCCGAGTAGGAATGACGAGAGCGGAATCGAAAAGCGAAACAATAGAGCCATCAGGTGAGCTGTAATTAGCGCGGGTTAGTTGCGCGTGTTACGATAGGGAAGCCTCAGCTGCATTCCACTTTTCTACACGCATAGCGCCGCAGCAGCAGCAGCAACAACAAGAATTGAGGTCAGACATTCTCGATGACGTACACGCGAGACGATAATCATATTTTTTTCTTCCGTTGCCAGTTAAAATTCCTTTGCAACGATAAGCGGCCAACGTGCGGTAATTTCGCTAGCGTTACAAGCTTCTTCGCGTTTCGCACACCTCTCGATGAAAATTAGCGCCGGATAAATGCGCGAAAGTGCGCGCACTTTGTTTACAAACGTCCGAGCGTGTTGTGGCGATAAGTGTAATTTATCTGGGACACAAATGAGAGTCACTGGCCTTCGGTGCGACACTGACCCGTTTCCATTTAAAAAATCGGCCTCCGCGCCCACTAACATTCGAGCGGCGTTTTCTAGTGCTCGCAAATCGATCGCTATATTGCGAAATCGCTCGTCGATGCGTGCAAATATTTAACGATTCGTTCTCGTACGAATTTACACGTCAATGGGCCGACGAAGTGGCCGAGGCGAGAGAGCTGCGCGCGCAGCCGGTCGAGGCCCGCGAAATTCGAACGCGTGAGCGCCGCCGCGCGGCCGGCGCCCGAGTCACGCTCGAGCCCCTCGGCGGCCCTGCGAAGCTCCGCGAACTTTGCGGAAGAGCGAGAGAAATAATTGTTGAAATGCTGAAATCGCGAAGGCCGCGGTAAACGCTCGTCCACGTGGCTTTTCACGCGAAAACTATGTCTGTATGTATGCACATCTGTCGTTTTAATTATTTAACACTCGCAGGGGAGAGAAAGAGGATGAGAGAGATGGGGATAATCGGATAACGCACGTGTTTCGCTTTTACGCGAGTATGCGGACGTTGCATACCTCTCGGACTTTAAAAATTGCGCAATTTGATGCGAGGGCATTTCGCGTCTTGCTTTTAAAATTAATCACACAGCGAGCGTACCAAAAATGACGAAGTCGCCGGATAACAGTATTTTATTCACGCGATTGTGTATGGTAAATTTGCGAAAATCGATAATCCGACTTCGAAATTCTGTCGAAAATTGAAAAATAATCGGAACTCGGTGAATCAAACGGCATTTGAATAAACGTAAAAAAAACGTTTTAATAACAAGCTTTTATTTAAAAGGTACTCCACTAAAAAGTAATGTTCAGTAAAGTTGAAAATCATAACAGTATAACTACAAAAGTCCCTTCCTTGGACACTCATCATAGGTGCAAGTACTTAAGGGGCCAGTCCACTTTGGAGCCACGAAAAAAGGCTATTTTCGCGATTTTTTTGAGGATTTTATAAAAGATGTGAATATAAAAGTTGTTGGGCTTGATGAATAAAGTCTGGAAATACGTGAAAAAAAAATTGAATTCATTTTTCTTCATTTTTAAGTACAAAAACTATAGTTTAAAGTAACGCCTCAAAAATAGGTGGGCTAGGTAGCTCCATCACAACTCGGTAACGGCTTGTCTGAAACGAAAAAATCAAAGTCCATTAGATTCAGTATGACACCAGCTACAAAATGACCCTCGGATATAAAGTTTTATCAAAAAATAAAAAAATGGCAGATGAAAAACGAAAAAAGTATTAAAAAACGCAGTTTTTCGCAAAAAAAGAGTAAAAATAAAAATGTTAAAACCATCGAGGGTCATCTTGTTGCGAATCACGTTTACAATATGTGGTTCAAATTTCAAGAGTATCGGTTGATTAGTTTTAGAGATACGATGGAGCTAGATTTTGAAAACGTTGTTTCGAGAAAATCGCGTCTGAAGTTTATACTATGAAAAACCCTTACCTAAACTCAATCGGCAATTCCTGCACCGTACAAAATCCCTTCTGATTGCTCATCATCGTCGATTTCTTCAAGTCTTGCTTGCTTTCGATTTTTTTAAATTTTCAAAGTGGACGGTTCTCTTAAAAGGTACATGAACGTCGATATTTATAAAATACGAAACATAAATTGCAGAAGCTTGAAGCTTTTTTCAGAAATTTAAAAATAGTATTAGTAGTTATGACATTTGACGCCTTAAGGCCTTAGTCCACAGTAACGGGTATAACATCATTTTTTTTTCGTATGAAAAAGTGATTCACTTACAAAATTAATTACACATCTATTTAGTATGAATATCAAGCTGTTGGAATTTTTTTTTGATGCACAAAATGGCGGACTACTAATATTTTCTTTTGTTATCTTTTTTTTAGGCGCTTCGCGGTGTGACATTTAGCATCCACAATTTTTTACCTAGAACAAAAAACACAAATTCTCATCAATCTACATTAGAGTACCTAGAGAAGTACGTACGGAATTGAAAAAATATTGTTTTATTCAAAAGTTGTAGGTATTTTAATTTAAAAAATGAATTTTCAGTGAAAAATTTCGTTATAACTGCTCATAAACTGCTCATAAAATGAAAAGTTTTCGATTAATCAGAAATTCCGTACGTACTTCTCGGCGAAATGCAATTAGAAACATAACTTTCAAATTTGGAGTAAACCGAGTGAAAATTGTTGAAGTTATTTGTCACGCCACTTGGAAAAAAAGCTGTTCCAAGTAGTCGGCCATTTTGTACGTCAAAAAAGAAATTTTCTAAAGAAAATTTTCTAACAGCTTTCAAATTTTATATTCCATATCTAAAAATATCTACGTTTATGTACCTTTTAAGTACTTGCACCTATGATGAGTGACCAAGGAAGGCACTCTTTTGTAGTTATACTGTTTTGATTTTCAATTTTACTGAACAGTATTTTTTACTTTTTAGTACAGGACCGTTTGAATGAAAGCTTGTTTGAAAAAAAGTTTTATACGTTAATTTTATTTTATACTTTTTAGTCTTAGGATTTGTTTATTTATTTGCCATAATAAAAAGGACACGGTTACGGAAAGAATGAGTGCAGAGCGATGTGCCATATCGAAATGGAAAAGAAACGGGCGGCGATTCAGTGCAGAAACTTTTTTTTGGCCCGGTCGGGATTAAATTTGATTCTTTAATAAGTCCCTATCGATATACTTTTATCACTTGAACATGAATTCACCATTATTTTTTCCCAAAATCTTCCATTTTTATTTAAAAATCGTAAACATTGTGTGAAAACACGTTTTTCGCGTTTGGCTGGCGTCATTTTCAGCTTTTGACAAAAACTCATTTATATTCGTAGTCGGTGGAAAATTTCCCATTAAGATAGCCCTTTGAAACGGTTTGAAGGTCGGCATTTTTTTCGATCCTTTTTTCGTGTTCAGCCTTTTCAAAAATATCTTCAGTACTTTCCCACGTACATTTTTCTCGAAAAAGAAGAAAAGAAAATTACGAGCGGAAGTCGGTTTTCAATTTTGCAAGGGATGGCCCTTTTTACCCGCATTTAGCAATAACACAATTGAAATAAATAGAAAAATATTACAACGATGGGAAAGAAGTTTTCGGTTCTTTTTTCCATTGTGCGGTCTGGATACATAATTCACGTCGAAGCAGCAGGTGTCACATAAAATATAACACGTGCGTAACGAAATTGCTGCTTCTAATGATTTTCGGCATTGGCGACGAAACATTTTTTTTTCGTTCAGGAACTCCTAGTCGCTATTGTATGGGCCAGGAATTGATGATTCGATGTAATTAATTTTTAATTAGTATTTCTATACTTAAATCAAAGTGTAAAGTGGGAAAACTTTTTCAGAAATGTTCAAAAATGTATTAATCAAAAACTATGAACTTTAGCAAAATTTTATAAACTCAATACGTTCGTTTTAAAATTGCCCAAAATGTTTTTAAAAAACAATTCATCCCGAAAATCTTGAATTTTTTGAAAGATTGTTTTAACAATTGGCTATAAGCAATTGAATGCTCGACTTTTCGGCATAAAATTGTGATATTCGGATTCAGACGATCAAAGTACATCAAAAGTGTTTAGCTTCGTCCATCGAGCTCAAAATTTTACGAACATATAATACCGTATCCACATCGAAAAACTTTAAACGCGTTTTTCTCGAAACTATGTTTTTTAAGGGGGGATTGTCTTTTTTTCGCAAAATTTACCGCTTTTTGGGAATTTTTTTGTGAAGAAAGTATACAACGGAAAACTTGTGAAACTTGGCATATAGTTTTATTGATCTGTTTACTACATACAAAAAATTTTTTAAACAATTTCATCAAAAAATCCGCCTCCCACCCCCCTCGACGCGCGATGGTCCTTTTTTGATGGTGTGCACGATTACAGCCTTCACGTTCATCCTGCAACAAAAACCCAAAAAGCATTTTACTTTAGACACATATAGCTATCGTTCGATGAAGGGAAAAAAAATTGACGATTTGGTGACGTTTTGAACTTGAAGTATCGATTTTTCGAAAAAAATTGATCGATATTTTGTTATAAATAAAAAACTATTAAACGTATTGCTTTTTTGCTTCATCAAACGATAAAAGGATGTCAGCTGAGCATTCTGTCCAAATTTGAAGGCAATCGGTTGAATAGTTTTTGAGAAATCGTGCACACCATCAAAAAAGGACCATCGCGCGTCGAGGGGGGTGGGAGGCGGATTTTTTGATGAAATTGTTTAAACATTTTTTTGTATGTAGTAAACAGATCAATAAAACTATATGCCAAGTTTCACAAGTTTTCCGTTGTATACTTTCTACACAAAAAAATTCCCAAAAAGCGGTAAATTATGCGAAAAAAAAGACAATCCCCCCTTAAGCCGGTGACCACTATAATTCAAAAACCACCCGATGGATTTTGATGAAATTTCGTGTGCTTATTGATAGCATTAAAAACTAGTCCTTCATCGAAGGATTTTCATTTTCGTTGAAAATTTCGATTTTTTTAATAACAAACGAACGATTTTTTGTCGAAAATCAAAAGTTATCTGTCGGAAGCCGCCATTTTGTAAATTTAAAAAAAGCTTCGATTAAGGACTAGATTTATTATTAAACTAATGGATTTTTTTGGTTTTTTTTTTTTATTTCAGATGATCCAGTAACATTTTATGATGGTCACTGCAAACAATATTTTTCTTTGAAAATTTGCACAAGTCAAGTTGAAATATAACATGAAAAGTCTATGTAACGACTTTTGTAAAACAAACTTAATTACTATAAAAAAGATTTATTGAAAATGCTCGTTTTTTCACGCCTCTGACTGCATCTCACCCCTTAATGCGATATGCCTGAAAAATACGATGGGCCGAAATTTTTGCACGCAACAGTACATACGGCGTAGCAAATGGCACTATATATATATATATATGTGTGTAAATATATATATATATATATATATATATATATATATATATATATATATATGCGTTAAAAAAACATGACACAATGGCAAAAAAACAGGGGGTCACAGTGGTGTTCTGCCTTAAAGCAGTTCATGGCAAAACAATTTTGTTCCATCCTTTTTCGCAAAAGTCCTCAAACTGCATGATTACCATTTTTTTCATAGAAAAATATTGAGATCCAAGCGACACATGCGCTGCCTTCGGAGGCACGAAAAAAAAAGTTCCTCCACTGCTGACATGATTCTGGCCGATTGAGTAGCTGAAACCGAAAAAGGAAAGAATCTCGTTAAGCTGGAAGGTATTTCCTGTGCAATGACGTAGGATTTTCGAAAAACATCACAATCTAACAAAATGGCGTAGTTATGAAAAGAAAAGTCTGTTTTCTTGCCTATAAAATGGTCGTTTTTTTCAATGTCAAATCGTCAATTTGCACCCAATCAAAAATATCCTACGACATTATAATATACTGCGACGGATAATTACTCTTTGAGTTACAATGTCAGCAAATTTGAAAAATCTCATTTCGAGAAAAACGTGTTTAACTCCAAGCGGTTGCTCTCTAGAAGGCCTTGAAGTTTTTATAGGACGTTCATGAAAGTATAAACTGTCGAAAAAGGCAAATAAATCGATTTTTTGAAAGTGTCACACTGGTGTAGCCCCTTAATGTTCCCGCCACCGTGTTTCACGGTAGGACTTTGATACCTTCCCAGGCAGCATGAATGTCCAATCGACATCGATAAGTTACCGTTGTCAGGTTACCTTTAAGACATGACCGTAAGATAACTATTCGACATCTTTCAAATGACATCCCGTATAATGCTGCCGTAAAGTTATATTTTTTATGATATCTTTCGGCGATAAAAACGGATGTCTAAAAGGTATGCCAAAATATTGGGTTGGTACAAAAATCTTGCAATACACAACACGAGTAAAAAAGAAAAATATTTTATTTTAACAATAAACGATTATTCAGTAATGTAGGCTCCCTCCGCATCTGCAACTCTTGCCCAACGCTCTGGTAGACTTTGCACACCCGCAGACCAGAATTCTTTTGATCGTGAATTAAGAAAGTCGTCCAATGTATTTTTGAGATCTGACAGATCATCCAATTTTTTATCCCGTAAATAGTTCTTCAAAGCTCGAAACAGGTGATAGTCGGTAGGTGCTAAGTCTGGTGAATACGGTGGGTGTGGTAGAACTTCCCATCCTAGCTGCGAAATAGTTTCGTGTGTCATCTTAGCGACGTGGGGTCGAGCATTGTCATGGAGAAGCCGAACGTGAAGACGTTTACGCCTTTTCTGTTTCATAATTTTAGCCACCTTTTGCAGTTGTGCAGAATAAATCTCTGCCTGTATTGTGGTGCTGGTTGGCAGAAATTCGTAATAGAGCATGCCCTCAGAATCCCACCAACAACAGAGTAAAACTTTCTTCATTCCACGGGACCGTTTAGGGGTCGGTTCTGGTTTTTCCCCTTTCGATAGCCACTGACGCTTGCGCGTGTGATTAACATACAACACCCAGCTTTCATCCCCAGTGACTATTTCTTGAAGAAAATCCTTTCTTTGCGGACGATGCAGGAGTGAAAGACAGATGGACATGCGTGTTGCTTTGTTTGATTCACTGAGATTGTGTGGTATCCAAGACGAAGCAACTTTCCTATATCCCATCTCTTGTAAATGTCGAAGGATAGTACGATGACTGCAGTTGAGTTTGTTGGCTAATTTTCGTGACGACATATTAGGCTTTGCCTTTGTAAGTGCTCGCAGTTCTTCATCGTCCACAATCGATTCCCTGCCGGACCTAGGTTTGTCTTCAAAAGATGTATCGCCAGAACGAAAACGCTGATACCAACGGGAGACCGTTGAATAATTAACTACATTAGCCTTGAACGCACTGCGCATATTACGGGCTGCGGCTCTTGCAGAATGTCCTTGCAAGAATTCGTAATATGCGATTGCTCGAAGTGCACGTTGATCCATCTTTGCTCATACTGACTCCGCGGAACATCTGACTCGCTTATATATCCTGCGGCATGGAAGGTTCTAGACTATTCTTGTATTTCCTATTCTCGAATGTTCTCGAACTTCATTATTAGGAAAAATATTTTAATTGAAAAAAAAGTGTTACAAGATTTTTGTACCAACCCAATATTATCAAATGGATGACTTTTTTGACTTATCAAAAAGTTATCTATTTACTGTTATCTACTGTATCTAGTCCAACGTTGTCCAAAGGACATCATAAAGACGAATTATATGAGACGTCTTTTTCACGACATCTATCAGATATCACTAATGTGCTGTCTTTTAAGATATTTGGTATTGGCGGGAAATAGTGAAAAGTCATCCAAATGTTGTCCTAAAAATGACATTCAACGGATCACTTTTATCACAGTACGAATGTAGCGTGTCATATTTCATTTCACCGGCAAAAATTGTGTGTAACAGCAAGTAGCTGAAAAAATAAAGGTGTTGAAATATATATACGTGAGTGCCTTTTATCCTACTATTCTTTTCGCCTCTGTGAGTACATATATGTATTTAATGTACTGTCTTTTTATCCTAAAAGCGTACGTTTGCTTTTGAGGTTATACGAGAGATCGTTCGGAGCATGGTGACCACCAAAAGACGTGACCGTAACGGGAAAGCCCAGTAACGACTGTAGCTTTTTTATAATATTAAATTATATTTCACTTATAAGTAATTGTTTGATGTTTTATTTATAACAACCTCGCTCACTTCGAAACCCACATGACAATATCTTATCAATTTCTTGATTATAGAAATTAACTTATTAGCAGTCTAGAATATTGAGCTATATTAAATATTGTAGACTATTAAGGGGGGAAATCACAGTAGCACACAAAAAATAGGCATATTTTCGGGAATTAATTTTGGCTGAATAAAAGTATCAATCGAAAATCTGTAAAGTAGGTTTTATAGCAATACTAAAAAAGTACAAAATGTAATTTTTTCAATAAAAAATATTTTTAAATGGCGGCTACGCAGCATATGCCCCAAGGCGCCTTTTTTTGAGCTCGCCGAAGACATAACTCGAGCAAATTTTTACCGATCGACTTGAAATTTTGACAGTAGCTTCGAAACATCTTTCTCCACGGAGCTACGTAGGATTTTTTTGATATATCGATTTTACGCAAAATGGTGCATGTTTGAAAATAAAGTTAAATTTTTAACAAAAAAAACGCCATAAAATCGTCGATAAAAAAATGTAAGCCATATAAAATAAAAAATTCCATACTGTTTAGATGTCGGTTTGTCAACCTTATTCGGATGCCTATTCGACGACTTTTAGATGGCAGTGGTATCGTGGCATTTTTGTGCCTTTAAGAAAATATCTTTCAGATAAATCGATTTGATGACTTCATGCTAACGTACCAACAACCGATAAGAGTTACCGTTTTGTCGACATTTTGTTAACCATTAAAAGTTGCCGCATAGTTAACCATCAGCCACAAATAAGTTATCTGCCAAGCGGGCATAAGTGCTACATTTTGTAATACAAAACGGCATCTTTTTGGACACCCAGAAAGTTATCCGTATCCGTTTTGCGATATCTTTCAAATACCATATAGATAACATTTTGCTACCTGGGTTACGTTGAATCTGGCACCTGTTGGATATCTCACGTACTTCCGACCATCCTTCCGAATAATTGAAATTTGAATTTATCGGAAAGAAACACTGTCCCCAATCTCATGCTGTCCGATACTGATATTTTTTTGTCAAATTTAATCTGGCCTTTTGATTCTTTCTACTGACGAGTGGCTTTTTCACACAAATGCGTCCAATTCGAGTAATGTCGGCACAATTTTCACTGCGTAATTCTCTCGAAATGCCTGCTGCAGTTTTTCGTGGATCTATAACGCACTTTCGTTTTATAACTTTGTCAACGTATTCCGTACTTTTTCGCGGTCTGCCACTTCGACTCTTGTCACACAGCGAATTCGTTAGTTTATATTTACGAATAATGCGATTGGCCGTACTTTTTCCAACGGATAAAATAGTTGCAATATCGCGAGAACTCTTTCCTTCTGAAGAAAGTTTTAACACAATTTTGCGGTGCTCAAAACTCGTGCGTTTCGCCATCGCGGCAGAAATAGTACTGATTGTTCATTGTCATGTATGTTTTGAAACTAGTACGAAAGAAAATGCAAACAAACTGTGCGTTTGAAGCCGGGCGAAATAACGGCTCCGACCGTCGTTCGAAACCTGCTCGACGCTGTACACAAATAATACACCGTAGAAAAAAAAGAATATATCGCGCTATTATTCTTATCACGGCTCTCTTAAAAAATTGATATGATTAACGATGAGTTCAGGAATTTAAATATTGTCATTTTACTCTAAAAAAATCGGGAGGCCCGAAAGTTTTCCACGCCACTGTATATATGCGTAAGGAAATAGCACAATGGTACAACTAAGGCACACAAATCTATATACGTAAAAACACATATGCGTAGAAAAATGGCACAACGGTACAAATAGCACACACCTATGTCCGTAGAAAAATAACACAATTGTATAAATGGCACACATACTGTGTGTATGCGTATGTATAGGCGTAGTAAAACATACATGCGTAGAAAAATGGCACAGACACCTATGCGTGTAAAAAAAAACATATGCGTAGATAAATGACACACACACACACACACACCTATATGCGTAAAAAAACACATGCATATAAAAATAGCAAAATGACAAAAATGGCACTTACACACACACACACACAACACACACACTCACACATTACAAGCACCTATGTGCGTAAAAAAACTTATGCGTGCCAAAATGGCACACACACACCTATATACGTAACAAAATCGCGCAATGGTACCACCGATTTACACACCTTAATGCGTATAAATACACATGCATAAAAAAATGGCAAAATGATCAAAATGGCACCCACACCTCTATGCGTAGAAAAATAACACAATGGTATAAATGACACCTACACACACGCGCGCACGCACGCACGCACAAACGCACACACACACACACACACACACACCCACACACACACACACACACACACACACACACACACACACACACACACACACGAACACACACACACACACACACACACACACACACACACACACACACACACACAACAAACACCTATGTTCGTAAAAAAATATATGCACAGAAAAATGGCAAAATGATGAAAATGGCACCCGCACCTCTATGCGTAGAAAAATGGCACAATGGTACAAATGGCACCTACAACCACACACACACATACACACACAGACACACACACGCGCGCGCGCGCGCACACACACACACACACGCACGCACACACACACGCACACGCACGCACGCGCGCACGCACACACACACACACCTATAAACGTATATATAAAACACATATATCCGTAGAAAAATGGCACACACAGACACATCTACGAAGGAAATGGGAAAAATGGACACACACCTTCGATCCGTCGTGAGCGTTCGGTACCATTGTGCCATTTTAACACAAACACACACATGCGCGCGCACACACACACACACACACAATATATGTATTTGCGTAGAAAAATGGAACAATGGTACTCATAGCACACACACCTTCGATCCATGATAAATAATTCGCCTGGAGTGTATATTTATAAATAGACAGGCATACGATCCGTGATCGGTAATTCGCGCGTCGTTTCGTGATCCATCTGGCGGGTGGTTTCAAAAGCAAATTCAACGAATGATGGACTGACGACCAAGAAGTACACGCGCGGCACCGTGCCACACAGTCTTTTGTTATTTATTGCGATCATGAATACGCGTCTGTGTGTGTTGAAGCGTGCACCAGATCCACGCGAAGTTGTAAATTATCTAACCGGTTGACTCGGGGCGATAAAAAAAAGGATATAAAACGGACGGGCATACGGGCGTAAATATAGCGTGTTATCGCGAGAGAGCGTTCGAGGGGCTGAAATCGCAATGATGGGTTCGATTAGCAGCAGCAAGCGGGCACTTGAACTGACGAGATAATGGACCGATTGTGCGCCCCCCCCCCCCCCCCCCCCTCTACGCCGCTCTATGAGGAAAGAGACGAGTCAACGAATCAGCGCCATAATAAAGAAGGAACGTTTGTCTACGGTGGCCAATCGCTGAACGAAAATTCACCGCGTTCAATCGAAGTACTTTCTTATTCCTTCGGGCATCTGTGACGCACGTGTGACGTCAATCGTAACCGCGAGGCAAGAACGAACGAACGAGAGGGGGGGGCGAGAGAGAGAGAGAGAGCGATAGAGAGAGAGAGAGAGACGCGCCATGTACGTGAGAAACTTTGCGTGCAAATATAACGTACGAGCTATACAAAAATACTGTCGAATTTTGAAAAGGAACTTTCTCACACATCATTTCAAACACACACACACTGTAATCGAAAAAACGGGCTGTTTATTCACTTTCGTGTTTTTCACCTTATCCGCGAAGCTCTCAAGGTTGCGCGGTCCTCGTGTTTACGATTTATTTCACGCGATATACAGGGTGTCTTGGAAGTGAAGGCCGATAATGCGAAGTTAGATCAGGGTAGGAATTCTAAGAGGAAAAGTCTTGAGACACTTTCGGATCGGATGAACACCTGACGAGGTATTCGGCGGCCAAGATAAACCAACGGGCAACGCGCTCTGCGCGCGACGTTCGTGAGCTTGGAGGGATTTTTCTTGATTCAAGGCCTTAGGCCACAGCAACGGGTATAAAATCATGAGCAAATTTAAGCATTTTTTTCGTATGAAAAAGTGATTCACTCATAAAATTAATTACACATCTATTTACTATGAATATCAAGCTGTTAGAAAATAATTTTTTTTTTCCGATGTACAAAATGGCCGACTACTAATATTTTCTTTTGTTATCTTTTTATTTAGGTGCTCCGCGGCGTGACATTTAGCATCCACAATTTGTTACCTAGAACAAAAAACAAAAATTCTCGTCGATCTACATTAGAATACCTAGAGAGGTACATACGGAATTTAAAAAATATCGTTTTATTCAAAAGTTGTAGGTATTTGAGCTTGAGAAATGAATTTTCAGTAAAAAAAATGTCGTTATTACTGCTCATAAAATGAAAAGTTTTCGATTAATCCGAAATTTCGTACGTACTTCTCAGCGAAATGCAATTAGGAACATAACTGTTAAATTTGAAGTAAATCGAGTGAAAATTGTTGAATTGATTTGTCACGCCAATTGGAAAAAAGATGTTTCGAGAAGTTTTGAGCAGTCGGCCATTTTGTACATAAAAAAATATATATGCCAGGTGTGTAAGTATGAAACCGGAATTTTTGTACAGAAAAAACACGTTTATTGTAATGATATGATACAAAGTATCATATCATTACCGTAGGTACATCCGCCAGTTGTTGTTGTGTTTGAGCGTCGTCTTCGTCCAACAAGGCTTGCAGGTCAGCGTCTTCAAACTTTTTCGGTGGTCTTCCACGTTCTTCGTTCCTCACGTCAAAATCGCCACTTTTGAACCGTTTGAACCACTCGAAACACTGTGTTTTACCGAGAGCATGCTCACCAAACGCCTCCACAAGCATTCGATGCGATTCGGCTGCGGTTTTCTTCAGATGAAAACAGAAAAGTAGTGCTGTCGGCAAATCGTAATTTGTTGGCACAAAACTCGACATGTTTATCTCTAATAAACTAATGCTACTGAATGAAACTCGTGTTATTGTGAGTTGGAAATCTTTGTCGGATATCAATACAATAACAAGACACCGCTGACGTGATGTAACTGCATCGACATCTAGCGCCACCTATGGGCAAATTCCGGTTTCATACTTACACACCTGGTATATATATTTTCTAACAGCTTGATGTGCTAACTAAGTAGATGTGCAATTCATTTTATGAGTGCATCACTTTTTCACGCGAAACAAAAAATGTTAAATTCGCACAGGATTTTATACCCGTTACTGTGGCCTAAGGCCTTGAGGGGTAAGGCCACTGTAGCGGGAGAAAAAAGAAGTATATTTTGGGAATTTTTTCTAGAGGGACAATGGAATAAATCAAAATTCTGAAAAGGTCCTTCATTGTACATATCACAAACTGTATAAACTATTTTTTTCAAAGTAATATAAAACAAAATGGCGGCTGTACAGCTTTTCCTCGACGAAACCTTCTTTTAGTTTTAATTTTTTTTTTCGATTATACATGTGAATAGCTACAGAAGTACGTAGGATTTTTTTGATGTATCGATTTTTGCAAAAACAGCGCCTTTTTTAAATAAAAGTTCGAAATTGTGACAAAAATATGGTCCGAAAATTGTTTATAAAAAAAAAACTATGTAATGTATTGCGAAAATCCTACGTACTTCTATGCAGAATGTAATTGTGAATATAGAGTTAAAATTTCATGTCAATTGGTCAAGATTTATGCGAGTTATGAGTCCGGCCGACTTGAAAAATGTAGTTTCGAGAAAAACAGGTTTAAAGTTTTCGGTACGGAAAAATCATTGAAAAATTTTATATACCTTCAGTCAGCGATGCCTGCGCCATACAATTGGCCTTTCAAATTAACATCCTGCCCGAGCGGGACGTTATCAATTTTTTTAAATTTCTACAGTGGCCTTACACCTTAAGGTAGTACGAACGCGCGCTCTTAATTTCTATAGATTTTGTTCAAATTTCAACCAGTCATTGTTCATATCATTATGGATGTTTGAGTGAAATTTCAGAACAGTCGACTATTTACATTAAGTACAGTCGAGCTGTCGCTGAAAAAACTCGGAATCGGAGAAAATTAGAAGAACGCTAGTTTTTTGACAGGTGATTTCGTAGGTGTCGCGAGTGCTAAATCCAAGTTTGCGTAAAAATCGGGGTGTAGGATTCTTTTTTAGGGGATGAAAGGAGATGGGGGTGGATTAATGCCAAACTACAACCCCTACGAGGTCGGCGCCGTGAGACAAAATGTTCAGAAAAATCCGGGCTTTAGTTTTGTCCACAGCGCTGAAGTCGTGGAAGTTCATTTTGAGGGTGAAAAAGTGGGGTGAAATTTTGAAAAATCAGTTTTAATTCAATAACTCTTTAGAAAAAATCGTACGTTTTTTATTCAAATGGGAACGTTGTAGCCCTTGAAAAGACGCGTCGATCGAGTATTCGATCATCACTCTTCGATAATATCTACACCCCCAAAAAATGGTTTAAAAAACAAAAAAAAAATAGTGTATTGAATAACTCAAAAACAATCGGTTTTTCGAGTATGGTTCAAATGTACGAAATGTAGAGAATAATTTTGTCCATATTTTCGTTGCTATGGACCACCCTTGAATTTTGATTTTCCAACCCCTCTCGGGGGTTGAACATTCAAAATGAAATTCTGGGAAAACTATTGCCAGCACGAATTCGCCGCCGTGGAAGAATTTGTAGCTTGAACCCTCAGCTACATTTTTGTCCACAGCGCCAAACTCGTATCTCTTTAGTTTCGATCGATAGTTTTCCCAGAATTTCATTTAGAATTTTCAATCCCTGAGAGGGGTTCGAAAAAGCAGAATTCAAAAGTTGTGCATAGGAACGAAAATATAGAGAAAATTATTCTCTACATTTCGTACATTTGATCCATCCCCGAAAAATCGATTGTTTTTGAGTTATTCGATAAACAGTGTTTTTGTTAATTCTTCAACAATTCTTTTGGGGGTGAAGATATTATTGGAGAGGGTTGATCGAATACTCGATCGACGCGTCTTTTCAAAGGCTACAACGTTTCCGTTTGAACAAAAATTGTATGAATTTGTCCTAAAGAGTTATCGAATGAAAACTGATTTTTCAAAATTTCACCCCACTTTTTCACCCCCAAAATGAACTTCCACGACTTCGGCGCTATGGACAAAAATAAAACCCGGATTTTTCTGAACATTTTGTCTCCCGGCGCCGACCTCGTGGGGGTTGTAGTTTGGCATTCATCCACCCCCATCCCCTAAAAAAAAACCCTACCCCCCGATTTTTAAGCAAACTTGATTTTAGCACCCGTGGCACCTACAAAATCACCTGTCAAAAAACTAGCCTTCTTCTATTTTTTTTCCGATTCCAATATACAGCACGACTGTACTAATTGGGAGATAATCGGTTTTAAAATTGCCACTTTTAACACTGCAGGGTCTGCATTGGAATTTAGAAAAAATAATTTTCCGTAAGAAATATTTCTCCCCTATAATGAGAAGACATATGGCAACACCGCATCGTTCCACGTATCCAATGGCGTGAGAATGCGCGGCACATTCAAAATAATACTGCAACACAAATTTTTAATCGAATTTTTGATCGAATTTTTAATCGAACAAAGTTTCAAATTAGTTATGATTGCACGAACGCTTTTATTTGTTAATGAAGATAACATAATCAATATTAAATATTAATATTTATAATGCAAATATTTGTTTATTATAAAACTTTTTAACTTCAGGAACACGATGATTTTTTTTTCTCGAATTATTGAACAATACTGTTCTGCGGTGTTGCCGCAGTCTTCTTATAATAGGAGACAAATATTTTTGACGAAGAATTATCTTGTCTTTACTGAACGTTTTTAGCAAAACTGAATAGTAAAGGCAATCCAAACGTTTTTCACTCTTTCCCCAACTAGTTTGCTATTTAAACATAATTTTTTTTCAAAATTTATAAACACAATAGAATGGTACGACGAATGATGTGATCTTACAATTTTTTTGCCAATGCAGACCCTGTAGTGATAAAAGTTGCAATTTTAAAGACATTATCTCCCAATCTATTAGGAGTACAACTTTGCAGTGACCGTTTTACTTAGAGAGCCACTGCGGCCGAAGTAGTGGCCCTAGCTCAATAAAAAAAGTGGCATTTTAAACTAGAGGCTCTGCCATTGTAAACAATTTAAAAAAGCTAACGGATACGTGTATGCATTATAAAGTTATTGGCACTCAAACATGGCAACCTACGAGCCGAATTCTCAGCATTTGCGGGAACTGCTCCAAAGACAACAAAGGAAGGGATTTTTGCACCGGATTGTGACTGGAGATGAAAAGAGTGGGTTTACTACGATAATCCTAAACGCCGAAAATCATGGGGACTGCCTGGTCATATTCCGTCATCGACGCCCAAACCGAATATTCACGGATCCAAAGTGATGCTGTGTATCTGGTGGGACCAGCTGGGCGTTGTGTACTATGAGCTGCTCAAACCATCCGAAACCATCACAGGGGAACTCTACCGACGTCAGTTGATGCGCTTGAGTAAGGCACTCAAAGAGAAACGGCCACAATTCAACGAAAGACATGACAAGGTGATACTGCAGCATGACAATGCCCGACCCCATGTTGCAAATGTCGTGAAAAAGTACTTGGAAACGCTGAAATGGGAGGTTTTATCCCACCCGCCGTACTCTCCAGACATTACCCCTTCCGACTATCACTTGTTCCGGTCAATGGCACACGATTTGGCTGACCAGCACTTCGGTACTTACGAAGAAGTCAAAAATTGGGTCGATTCCTGGATTGCCTCCAATGACCAAGACTTTTATCGACGCGGGATTCGAATGCTACCTGAAAGATGGGCCGAGGTCGTAGCTAGCGACGGGCAGTACTTTGATTAAAAAATATGTAGCCACTTTTTTTCCATAAAGCCTTAAACTTTTGAAAAAAACGGTCACTGCAAAGTTGTACTCCCAATATATAGTCGACGGTTCTGAAATTTCACTCAAACATGCATAATGATATGAACAATGTCTAGTTAAAATTTGAACAAAATCTATAGAAATCGATAGCGCGCGCTCGTTCTACCTTAAAGAGGTTGAAGCGGTCCAGTTGAGTCGAATGACGACTTAGAATATTTTTTAAAAATGAACCTCAGAAAATGGATACGAGGTATAGATTCATTCTGCAGATGCTAATTTTTCATAAAATACACAATTAAAGAGCAAAATCATGCATTTTTATATTTTTATTGCATGAATGAGAAAACCTTTTGTGTTACTACCAACTTGAAAAAGTATAACATTATCGATGATTATTATGGAAAAACTCCGTCAGTGAATGTTTTATACAGGTTGTCTCAATGACCTGACATTTTAATTTATCAATAAAACGAATTACTTATTTGAAAAGTACGAATATTTCTATTTCAATATAAGATACAAACATAGAGGTTATGTGTGAAACACAATATCCGATAAGTAGCCGCCTCCTGTTTGCAAACGTTCGCTCTTTTGACGAAATTTTCAATAACATTTTGGCATAACTGCGGACTAATTTCATCAATGGTGCGTCCAATTGCTTCCTTGAGCTCCGGAATGGTCTGTGGATCACTGGCATACACTTTTCCTTTCAGAAAAGCCCAAATAAAGAAATCCAATTGGCGTCAGATCGCACGATCTTGGTGGCGCGAGATAATACGACCATGAAACTTCGTCTGCAATAACTGCATTGTTTCGCCCGCAGTGTGGCAAGTTGCGCCATCTTGTTGACAGAATATGTCTTCCAAGTCCATACCGTTTATGCCATTTATCGGATATTGTGTTCCACACATAACCTCCACGATTGTATCTTATATTACAATAAAAATATTCGTACTTTTTGCATAAATACTACGTTTTATTAATAAATTAAAATGTCAGGACATTTTTAGACACCCTCCACAACTCAGAATGAAATTCTGAGTCATTTATAATTATGCTTATTTACTACTGTGTCCAAAAAATAAGGTGACATTGTATTTATTTCGAAAATTCTTTATTTATTTTTCCAAATCAATTTCATCCCCTTCAAAGTAATCCCCTCCCGATGCAATGCACTTATGCCAACGGATTTTCCAATCTTCGAAACACTGATTGTAGTCACTTTCCGGGATGGCCTTCAGTTCCGTCTTCGCTGCGGCTTGAATCTCCTCTATCGTATCAAAACGGTGTCCCCGGAGCGATCTTATGAGCTTGCTGAACAGCCAGAAGTCGCACGGCGCCAGATCAGGTGAATACGGTGGTTGCGGAACGATACGGGTTGAGTTTTTGGCGAAATGATCACGAATTACGAGTGCAGTATGGGATGGTGCATTATCGTGGTGTAAAAACCAAGAATTGTCTTTCCACAATTCCGGCCTTTTTAGGCGGATAGCGTTACGCAAACGACGCATAACGTTCAAATAATATTCCTTGTTGACTGTTTGGCCCGGCGGAAGGAATTCATAATGCACAACACCACGATAATCGAAGAAAACAGTCAACATGACCTTGATTTTTGAGCGACTTCGGCGCGATTTTTTTGGTTTCGGCTCTCCTTTGGCACGATATTCGCTCGATTGATCGGTTGTTTCGGGGTCGTAAGCATAGATCCAAGTTTCGTCTCCAGTGATCATGTGTTCCATCTTGTCCTGATAGTCAGAAAGCATCGTTTCACACACTTCAACGCGACGCCTTTTTTCCAAAAAATTCAATGTTTTCGGTACCAGTCGAGATTTGACGCGCTTGAGGCCCAAAACATCCTTTAAAATGGTATGGACCGAGCCTTTCGATATGCCAACCTCATCAGCAAGGTCTCTAATCGTTAATCGACGGTTTTTCAACACCAAATCTTTGATTTGTTGGACGTGAGCTTCGTCGGTTGAGGTTGATGGTCGCCCAGGACGCTCTTCGTCTTTGACACGTTCACGGCCGGCTTGGAACTCACTATACCACTTGTAAACATTTTTTTAGACATAGCCTCATCACCAAAGGCTTTCTGCACCATCCTCAACGTATCCGCAGCAGAAAATTGATTCCGCAAACAAAATTTAATGCAAATTCTTTGCTCAACAAATTTCGACATCGCAAAAAACGAAAAACTCACTTTTAACAGCTCACAAAACAACGCGTATCTCAAACACTAATGAATATTTTGACATGTAAATTTGACATAGATGTCACTGACAGTACTACCAACCTAAAAAAAAAATAATTCTCCAAATCCTTCGACGCGCGCAGTTTAAATTCAAATGTCACCTTATTTTTTGGACACAGTAGTATATTTATGTTACGAGATTTTTTAATATTGCCATTAATTAATATTGAGTGTTGCCGAAATACGGCAACTCCCAGGACACTGAGGTTGGCAGCAATGCTCTTTATTTGCGGGCCACAATTCGTAATCATTTATCAAATCTTGATGGTTCAATATTGCATATATATGATTTGCGATGGGCAAGATGGGTTTTTTCTTTAGAAATGTTTACAAAGGTTTAGTTTGCGTTAATCCGTTGGTGATTATATCTTGGTTTATCTTGGTGATAGCAAAAAAAATTACTTCACCCGTGGTTGCCTTGAGCATCTAATCGCACATAAAATTACATACCTTGAACTATTTTTTATCTCTGGTATTTTATGGTGAAAAAATTTCAAAAAATTCGTAAAGAATCAGTATAGTCTAGACAATAATATATATATATATATATATATATATATATATATATATATATATATATATATATATATATATATATGTGTGTGTTAACCTTTGATTGTGGCTAACGATCCAACCTCCTTAATTTTAAAACGTCGACGAAAACTTTGACATATTAGGAGAGAATAGACCCTCTAAATGGTGTAAAAGACGCAAAAAATGTTTCGACCCTTTTGGCCACTTTTTTAAGATGGCCAAAATCCGGAAATTTCACACAACCCTAGCGGGAGTCCTATCCGAGTCACGGAATCTTAAGGTGTAAGGCCACAGTAGAATTTTCAAAAAATCGATTTTTTTCTCGCTAAAACGGTGCTTTATCATCATAAAAATAAGTTACTATTCGATTTATGGCAAAACATTTTTTTCTCCGACTTTGAGCGTATAACGTAGGGCACCTCTGATACGGCCATAGAGTACTTAAAAGTTTAAACGCGTTTTTCCCGAAACAACTTTTTTCCAATTGGCGTCACAAATAACTTCAACAATTTCCACTCGATTTACTTCAAATTTAAAAGTTATGTTCCTAATTGCATTTCGCAGAGAAGTACGTACGGAATTTCCGATTAATCGAAAACTTTTAATTTTATGAGCAGTTTTATACGAAGTTTTTCACTGAAAATTCATTCGAATACCTACAACTTTAGAGTAAAACGATACAGCTTGATATTCATACTAAATAGATGTGTAATTAATTTTATAAGTGAATTACTTTTTGCCGAGGTGCTAATTAAATGTGGATTTCCAATATTTTTTTCATAAGTCCCTATCGATGTATTTTTTCCCTCTGAACACGAATTCACCATTACTTTTCCCCGAAACCTTCAATTTTTATTTTAAAATCGTAAAAAGTGGGTGAAAACACGGTTTCAAAGTCGAATTTTCCCTTCCTGGGTCTTTTGGCCACTTTTCTGGAATTGCAAATATCACGAAATTTCAAACAGCCGTAGCGTCATTTCCATTCGAGCTAAATAAACTTGATGCGCGGTTCTGTAAAGGATTTTAATAGACTTAGAGAATTTCGCTTGGTTTATCTCGATATCTCGATCAGTTTTCCCGGAAAGAACAATTGGAGAATTGCCGAAAAAGAGGCAACGGAAATATTCCTAAAAATCGATGTTCCGACTTTGGAATTTTGCCGAGAATCGAAAAATCATCGGAGCTCAATAAATCAAACGGCATTTTGAAGCGCCGAGATAACGAAGAAAATGTGCGGAAAGCGTAGTTTAAAATCGAAACGGGAAAAAAATGAAAGAAGATTGAGCGAAGACGCCGATTTTTGGCCGATATACAAAAAACATAGAAAATGAGTTCAAAAAGTTAAAAAATTAAAATTAATTTTTTTTCAACGTCCCTATCGATGTATTTTCACCCCCGGATCCGAATTCGCCATTAATTTCTCCCTAAACCCAAAATGCCACGAAAAACCGTCGAATGCGTATCAAAACACGTTTTTCGCTTGTAGCCACCGTAATTTTGAGATATCGACAAAAACTCCGCGATTTTCGTGATCAGCGGAAAATTTCCCATGGGATGGGTTGTCTAAAACAGAGTAAAAGTAAAAATAAAATTTCGGCTCTTTCGGCCTCTGTCGTACGATCGCAAAGAAGCAGCCACACAGTATCGCGTGACGAAAAATCACGCGACAAATTACACACTGTATAATTAATTTATCAGTTCCACACCCGGAAAAAAAACGGTCGCAGAAAATAGTCGTGCAAATGTAACGATAAAGTTCTCGTGCGTAAGTTGACGCGCCCAACGAGATAATGAATATTCTTAATGAATTTTTTTTATCGTTATAAAATGTAATTAATGTATACGTCCATATGTGCACAGGCACGCGTCGAGTATTAGGGCGAGGATGGAGTGGTGGGGATGCGCGCGGGGCGCTGCGCGTTGTGGCGCGCCACGGGGAGATGACCTCTCATGACGATCGCGAGCAAACACAGGTGTCGAATATTATCATTTGACGCGTTATTCATCGTTAGCGCGTTCATCGCGATTGATTCGATGATCTAATCTCCCCATGTGTAATCTTCGCAATCACTCGAGCTTAATGAGCTGCCAACGCTTTTATAAATAGTTACGTCTGATCGCGTACACTTAAGACTCAATGGGGCCAGTGATCACGAGGATCCTCTATCGCAACGTTGCGCCGTTTCTCACGTAATAAAGGGATTTTTTCCCGACGGATCTTTAAAATTGAGGCTCGTATAGCGAAAAATCGAGTGAAGAAAAAAAATGCTGTAGCCAATGAAATGTGGCCCATTAATCATTTTGCGAACAGCTCTGTGTACGCTGTGTTTGCGCAATTATTAGTAACTCGCTAAGCGTGAATAATCGCTGGTCTTCTGGCGCGGCTTTTGCTCGTACAAAATATACGACTATCGAGTGTATTGCGGAATAACGCGAGTACGGCAAGAGCGATATGTGTACAGAGTCGAACAGACTCACGACTTTTCTCCCGTAAACATTTGCTCTCTATTGCAACCGGTATTATTATTAGTATCCTTGTTATTACGGTAATATTGACTAGAAAAAACGTAAACACAGTTTTAGTGCGGAACGGACAATGGTGGCGTTGTGGTACAACGGAAACGCGCGCGGCGCGCACGTCGGTGACGGAACGCGCCCGTGACGCCTCACACGTACGGCGGGTGCACGACTGCGAGCGCTTGTCAGTTGAAGCGGCGGCTTCGTCGAGGCACGTCGTAGTAAAGTTTTCGTGTGAATGCAATTTACAAAAACACGAAGAATTCGCGCGCGATACTATTCATTGATGAAATACGAATACCGAAGGAGAAAAAAAAAGAGGACAAGAGTCCATTAGCGACAGTGCGTGAACAACTGTGCGTGAAGTGTTTTCTTTTGGTTCCAGAGTAGTGAGAAGCGACGAGTGAAGTGAATAAGTGAGAGCGTTAGGGAGAAAAGGGTCGAGAAGATTTAGGAACGGAAGTGAAAGGGCTCCGAATGTCAGTTCACGGTGAAAACGACGACTCGACGAGATTGTCAATCGCGAGGAAAACTCGTTTGAGGAATCGCCGGCGCGCTCTCAAGTGACACACATACCTGCGTCCTAATCCGTCCCTGCGCATACCCCCCTTATCGTCCTTACGCCCGGTTCGCGGTCAAGATGGCGGCTAAATTTGAAATCGTACGGCAACAATGAAGTCGACCGAAGGGACGTTGGAATTGCGCGAAAGTCGGGACGTCGACGTGATTCTCGCGAGCGAGGAGTTTATCGGCGATACTATGATGCCGGTGCCCGAGAGAAATTTCAGCAAAAGTCCCCAGATGAGCGACGAGGGCATCGAACCCGACAGCCACGGAAGAAAACTCGCTGTCACGAGATCCTGGAGCCTCGAGTCCGCAACTCGAGCTGACGACGATCCCACGAGGGAGGAACTCATTTGGGAGAGAAAAACGACGAAGCACCGAGTCACGAGATGCTGCAGCTCGGACAGCGCCGTGCTCAGCGACGAGGAACAGGTCAAAGGTACGTTGGTTTAGGCTTTGCGTGTTTGGGATTTTTTTCTTTTTCCTTTCCAATGTTTCTTCGTATTGGGTGAAGGTAGTTAGAATAGTCAATTTCCTTTAGCTCGGTAGTCGGGCCGCTAACCAGCGCCTAAACGGTCACCCATCCGAGTACTGGCTGGGGCTAATACTCGGATGGGTGACCGGTTATGTATATGGACGGAAAATAAATTACAGTAGGTGACGCACAATGGGGGGATGAGTGAACGGTCACCCATCCGAGTACTGGCTAGAACCAATACTCGGATGGGTGACCGGTTATATATATGTCAAAATGAAAATATATGCCAGTGGTCGGTATGCAATTGGAACACGAGTGGGCGGTCACCCATCCGAGTACTGGGCCAGGCCAATACTCGGATGGGTGACCGTTTCTAGGTGTGCGTGAATATATATGTCAATTAAAATTGACAGTAGGTGATACATGATCAGTGCACTCCTGGATGGTCACCCATCCAAGTATTGGCCGGAGCGTAAACTACTGTTGATAATTTTCTTTCGTATTTTTTTTTCTCCAATGTTTATTTGTGAGACCTTTGCCAATTTGTCCATTTCTTTTAGATCACCAATGACCACCCTTAACGAATGTCATCCCTCCAAATTTTTGGAATCCCACGTGTCGAGCTTTCCGACCCAATCTTTCCACCGACAGCCATTATGCCATTAAACTACCCTCACTCCCAACAGATCAAACTCATGGAAGTAGCGTGCTCATGATGATTTATAATTTTTTTCAGGCTGGGAGAGTCTCTTGATTTACGATGGTGTCGATCACGACGAAACCTGCGAGGGCAAACCCCGTTATTGGAGAACGCCGAGCGTTGTGGTCAGCGACTATTCCGATCATTCCTACGTAGACGAGAAATACGAGAGGAGCGATCTCGAGCTCGAAAAGTCGGAGGGCATAGCCAGCGGGACGAACAGCAGAGCGAGCAGCTGCTCCTGTCTGGATTGCGACGACGCCAGAGAATTCGACGATCTCGCGAATTCCCAGGACAATCGTTTGCTCACCGTTTGCGGACGCAGACGGCACTCCGACTCATGTTGCGCCTGCCTAGCCGGCAACGCCGACATCCCCAATGGGTAAGAAAACGCACGTGCGTCTTATATCCCTGACAAGTAGGATCATTCCGAGGCGTTTCGACCTTCTCGTTGCATCACCGAATAATAGCGGGCGTTGAATTCGGATGAGGAATGGTGGGAGCACTCAGGTTTGGGAAAATTTGGAATTTTTTCGTGGTTGAAAGAAATTCGGGGGATGCTTTGACTTGTTTGAACTTTTAGATGGAGGAATGAAGTTCTTTCAGGCCTTAGGCCACAGTAACGGGTATAAAATCATGTGCGAATTTAACCATTTTTTTTCGTATGAAAAAGTGATGCACTCATAAAATTAATTATACATCTATTTAGTATGCATATCAAGCTGTTAGAACATATATATATTTTTTTTCGACGTACAAAATGGCCGACTACTAATATTTAATTTTGTTATCTTTTTTTAGGCGCCCCGCAGCGTGACATTTAGCATTCACAATTTTTTACCTAGAACAAAAAACAAAAATTCTCGTCAATCTACATTAGAATACCTAGAGAAGTAAGTACGGAATTTAAAAAATATTGTTTTATTCAAACGTTGTAGGTATTTGAACTTAAGAAATGAATTTTCAGTGAAAAATTTCGTTATAACTGCTCATAAACTGCTCATAAAATGAAAAGTTTTCGATTAATAAGAAATTCCGTACGTACTTCTTTGCGAAATGCAATTAGGAAGATAACTTTAAATTTGAAGTAAATCGAGTGAAAATTGTTGAAGTTATTTGTCACGCCAATTGGAAAAAAGCTGTTTCGAGAAGTTTCGAGTAGTCGGCCATTTTGTACGTCGCAAAAAATATATATATTTTCTAACAGCTTGATATTCATACTTAATAGATGCGTAATTAATTTTATGAGTGAATCACTTTTTCATACGAAAAAAATTTGTTAAATTCGCACATGATTACCCGTTACTATGGCCTAAGGCCTTAAACGAATGGAGCATGGAAATTTAAATTCATTAAATTAACAATTTCTCAGTTACGATCATTTAAATTAATAGAATTTCTATTAATTTAATTAGGTTTTAAAAAAATGCAGATCGATGAAGAATTTTCGAAAATAGTGGAGAATTTTTAAGAAGAAGGTGCAATTTTTGTACTTTAACGTGGAATTTCCAGGAATTAGAGTCGAATATGTAGCATCAGAGTGAAATCCTTGGAGGGCGCAGGGGAATTTTCGGAACTAGAATGGAATATTGGCACACGAGTACAATTTTTTAAACGCGACGAAACGATTTTTTTAGGCTCGAAACAGAATTTTCTGGCATCAGAATATAATTTTCGGAATGTTGGAAACAATTGGTAAAATTTGAGCGGGTTCTTTAGAGCTAGAGTAGAATTTTTTAGATTGAGAATAACATTTTTAGGATTAGATAACATTTTTTTACGTTGAGAGTCGGATGTTTTTGATTATAGCACAATTTTTCAGGTTGCGAATAGAATTTTTATGATGAGAGTCGAAATATTCTGATGAAGAATAGAGTTTTTTTAAATGAGAGCAGATTTTTTAGAACTTTTTTAGATTTTTTAGGACGGCGAATAAGTTCTCGTTGTTTTCCAACAGATGGTGTTACCAGAACTGCGTGTGTGTAGTTTAAGATGGCAAAGCATTTATAAAAAAGTACTATAAGCAAGCTTGAAATTCAGTGTATATCATTTCACAGAAGTGTAAAAACTTTTTTTTTCTTCATAGTGTTAAACATTTCAAATTTCGTGCCAAAAAAGTGTATTTGCGGGAGGAATTTTACTGTAAAATAGCTGAACTTGCAGAATCATTAGTTGATCACACAACAGTATCGCAACGTTTGAACGCATTAGGAATGATTTTTTTTAACAACGCATTAATTTACAGGAAAGAACAGCGAGAACTTATTCAACATCCCAATGTTCTTATAAGAACTAAAGTCGAATTTTTATAATCCGAGCACAAGTTCAAATTAAAGTCGAATTTATTCGAACGAAAGTGAAAATGGGATAAACTTCCGAAAAGCTGTTACACCCAATTTAGCTGAAATTTTGCACAGATGTTCTATTTAATATATAAAGACATTCCCCAAAAGGATTTTTGGCGCATTCCAATAGTTCACGAGAAATCAAGTTTTAAAGTTTATTTGTTATCACGCACGAGTATCAGGGTGTCTCATTTTAATCTTACACCTGAATTTTCTCGAAAAATATTGCTCGGACGAACTATTGTGTGGAACAAAACTTCTAGGGATTGAAGGGGCACGTTTGAAAAAAATTTATTTGAGGAGCCAAAATTCAAAGTGGCGGCGTTACGAAGGCTGACATGTTTTTTTCAAACGGAAACATAACTTTTTTTTATTGCCAAAAAATTTGTCAGCTGAGAACTAAAAACTTTTGTTGAAACAATTTTTTGATAAAGTCCATAGTTTTCAAGTGAGAACATCTCTAAATGGACTAAATGTCTCACGGCAAGCCGCTCAATGTTGTATTTTCAAATGTATGACCACTTGAACAAAAAAAGAATCAAATTTTTTTGTTGAACATTTTGTTTTTTTTTTGTTTTTTTTTGTTTTCAAATTTGGACGATATTTCATGAGAAAATTTTGGAGGAAAATCGATGAAAAATAGTTTTTTTTCCATTTTAATAGCGTTTGTGCCATTTTCAGGCCCAAAAACGTGTTTCTTTAAATCCTTGACGAACTTTGATCACGATGGGTAGAAAAACACACACACACACACACACACACACACACACACACACACACACACACACACACACACACACACACACAAATCCTGGATCCATCTGAAATAATTGAAAATGATGTTCTCACTTGAAAACTATGAACTTTATCAAAAAAATTTTTCAACAAAAGTTTTTAGTTTTCAGCTGACAAATTTTTTGGCAATAAAAAAAGTTATGTTTCCGTTTGAAAAAAACATGTCAGCCTTTGTAACGCCGCCATTTTGAATTTTGGCTCCTCAAATAATTTTTTTTTCAAACGTCCCTCTTCAATCCCTAAAAGTTTTGTTCCACACAATATTTCGTCCGAGCAGTATTTTTCGAGAAAATTCAGGTGTAAGATTAAAATGGGACACCCTGTATATCGCTCGCCACGGCCGATCGGTATCCCCACTCCTCCGACTTCACTGGTGGTGTGCCGCGCTTACCTCTGCGAGTATATTTATACTGCAGGGCTAACCCAAACTAAACATAACCAAACAAATTCGATATCTCGTAAACTATTGGAATGCGGCAAAAATCCCTTAAGGGGATGTCTTTATATATTATATGGAAGATCTGTGCAAAATTTCAGCCAAATCGGGTGTAACAGCTTTTTGGAAGTCTACCCTAAACATGTTATAATTCGATTAGAAGTGCTTCGAATTGGAGTATTTAGAGAATTAACATTACGCTCACACTTAGATTATATTTTTTTAAATTAAAGCAGAATTTCTACAACAAGGATACGGAAGAAAATAAACGCACATTCACATTTTTTCGGTGAGTGAGCCAAAGTTTCACTTTACGAGCGATCCGAAAGATTGAGGAAGCAACGTGCAAGTTTGCTCAACTCGAATTTTTCCGTCGAGCGAGGACTGGCCTCTCATGAGAAATGTTTTCACAGTGGATCGAGGGACCCGGCGAGCAGGCGGAACTCTTGCCTCGGTTCGCCCACGTCGTATCGTTACAAGCAGCCCGACGAGAGTGCCCCGGCTTATTATCGAAGCGCGGAAGAACGAACGAAAGCCACGAACGCGCCTATAACGAGCGGAAGAAGAAGCGACGACGGCAAAAGGAGCATCGAACTTCTGGACATTCCACCGTTCCGAAAGATATCCGATTGTTCGACGAACTCGAGTCTGAGCGGCGACGATTTCGAGGTGACCGAACTTCAGCCGCTGAAACGAGCGCAGGTCAGTGGTGTTTTTATCATCATAGCGAAAACTCGAGCAATCATATCGAGACGTTTTGAAAATTGAGCCGAGAGCAAGGCTGCGACTTTACCGACGAGCGAAATGGAAGTACGCGGCTCTGCTCCGTCGGTATTTATCGACGTAACGCGTGTGTTCCCCGCTGGATGGCATCGCGAGCGCGGCACGCTGGCGGCGTGCACGGCTCTATAGGGAACGTGCAAATTTGATAGTTTTGGTGAAATCTTGGAAATTGGCTGAAATCTAAGTATGGTGTAGATATGACGTTCATGGACGGATGCCCGAAAATTCAATTCGATTCACCGTTTAGTTCATGAGATAATTTCAATTGAATACGGGTATTTTTGTACGTGATCCCTATACCTAACACCTAAACCGATAGGAGTTTGCTCGCATTTATCGATATAGGTTCTAAACGGATCTTGGGATTTCAAAATAAAAACACTCGTGTACGCAGTACTATTGTGGGATTGATTTAAAAAAAAATGACAAACTTTGACCGTTTAGTTTCGGAGATATCGACTTATGAAAAGTGGTAATTTTATTCCACACCGAACTCGGGCCCAAGCATCTGTAACGGAATGGCAACGGTATACGCTGCAGCCAGCTGATCGGCGCGTGGTCTGGGAACTCGAAGCGTATTTTTTTTCCCGAGTTCTAGTAATTCTGAGACGGATGTGAAATAAATTTATTCTGCAAAGAAATTTAATTTGTTCAATTTATGCATGTATTTATGCATGTGTTTGTATTTGTTACAGCGAATACAATTTAAACTGTCGGCAAGATGTTGCAAATCCACGATCCGACGTCCTTCGACAGCGAATTTTTGTTGCTGATCGTTGAGGTTATGGTTATTCACATCGCGTTTAGCTGCATTTCCTTGACGCATGGCTGCCACAGCTTTCAGTCTTTTAGCAAGCGCCTTTTTTCTCGTAAACTTTCCTTTGTATCGCTTTTGGGTTGACATTTCCACGCATTTTAAAATTTATATAAAATATTTCGCGAAAGACAGATCGTAGGAACAGGGAGACTAGAGTAAAGGAGTGGACACTCCATAGGAGATAAGCAGCGAAAGACGGCCCCAAAATCCCGACTTTTAAGTGACCGCAAGGGGCGCTGCGGTCGCAATTCCCCGATGTATAGTAATACTTATAGCTAAAGGTTCTAGGCATGCGCATTAGAGGAAAGTTGTCAAAATCGAGGTTTGCGTTTTTTTTTTGGTATTGCATGATATTTGCAAACATGTACTATACTAACATTTAGTTTTTTTTTCTTTTCGCGAGCGTTCAGTTATATTTTTCGTTTATTATAAAACACAAAAACGATTCGTGTTTCGTAGTTGACGGAGCTAATGTGCGGAACTCTGGTTGTAGAAAGTGAGATAATGAGAATGAAAAATGTAAGATTGTTGCATCGCTGAAAAAAATGCACAGAGTCAGATTGAGCTTCAATGCATGACGTACTGGAGGATTTGCAATGTTTTCCATTTTTATTGTTCCAATAATGTTAAGAGCTATGCTGGAAGCGTTCACGCGTGCGATTAACAACGGCAGACAGAAGTGTTACAATGAAAAGTAATCAATATAATTTTGAATAATAAATTTAAATATGGTTCACTGCGAATGAATTAAATAAACAATCTGTACTGTTAACGAGGCGCATTTTGGTGTACGTTATGTCTGTGTAATAATAAATGACTCTCACAATAAGTAATAATAATAATCACAAATATTCTATTGTACGAGCGTAATTTTTCAAATAATAAATTATCACAATTACACCCATTGTTACTTTGTCTATGTAATAATCTTCTATCATATTTGAAAACGATTCACCGAACGGTTCAATAAATATTTCGTTCTCAAATTATACACATTTAACATTGCCTCTTATAAAACATTAATAACTATACACAAAACTTATTTAAAATGTGAGTTTTTATTTATAATTTTTTTACACATCATATAATACTTTATTTTCGAGCATTGATTCAATCCACAGACAACCATGTATAAGTAGCCGACGGAAAGCTAAGCAAGAGAGTATATCTATATATAAGGGAAAGCCGATTGCAACGCCATCTACAACTCTTATTTTCCTTGATTTTGAAGCCAAATCGCTAGCACACACTGTCCACTCCTTTACTCTAGTCTCCCTGGTAGGAAGCTCAACGCTATGACTGCAGGAAAATGGCGGTTTTGTCACGATTACAGCGCCGCTCTCTATACGAGTGTGAGACTTATCTATGCATGAGGTGCGAATGTGTGGGACATATAGAGGGTACAAACTCTGTCAAAAATTTACAATCAACAGCATCGTATATGCATTGGATGTTACTATACGCTTCGGCCGAAACTTTTGGCTCACACGTGTGCCTACAGAACTACCTTAACTATAAGAAAACGTATAGCAAAATGCGAGTAATTAAATTTGGTTTTTCACCCATTTCCGGTCGAACGTTTCGTGAAAGTGTAGAAAAAGAAGGCAAGCAATTGTGCATGGCTGGCCATGTCACCGATCATGGAGGCTAGATATAGAAGCCTAAACTCCAATGGGGAAACGATAAAAAAAAGTGCGCGAAAAAAACGCGAGTTTGACTTTACTGTGAGGCCTGTTTTCGTAATTTTCACATGAAAAAAATCTTCTGGAGGCAAAAGAAGGCAAGTTTCTTTGTAATACGTTTGATTGTAGTCATTGAGGCCAGACTTATTTAATTACTGTTTAAATACTGTTGCGTGTTGCGCATTGTAGCCCGACTCGTTTAATGACTTACTAAATATTGTTGCGAATTGACGACAAAGTTTTCGTTCTTATCTACATAAATGATAAGCGTCATTAATGTTCCGGCTAAAAATTGTATCCCCTGTAGAGTGGCTTATCCCATCATTGGTGAAAAAATAAACTTTCATGTTCAATCAGAGTATGAATAGTAATATTCGATGATTCGACATGTTCATCAGTGGGCTTGTCCAGCTTCATCATAAACTGCACGATAATATTTTATCCTTGTCATTAAGGGCGGGGTAAGGTATTAAAATTTTTTTTCATTTTTTTTCATTTTTAAATGAATGCATAATATATCAAGAATATTGTGTTAAAATTCCAAGTCGATCGGAGTAAAATTGACGAAGTTATGAGTATTTGAGCTTCTATTGCTCCATGCCGTTCTCTTCTCTTCTGCGTTTTTCAAACAGTTTTTCTGAGACTTGTCATATTTGAAGTCCGTGTGCACGACAACTCAAAATCTACTGGACCAATCGCTTTGAAATTTTGCACAGTACTTCTTCACATAATTCACCAGGTATCGTCGAGACCTTTTTTGTTTTTTTTTTAATAATTACTAATTTTTCAACAACAAATTAGCCGATTTTTTTAGCGAAAATCGGGTTTTTGGCTCCCAAGTGCTACGAAAAATCGAAAAAAAAAAAATGCTGCCGTCATTACCTCGAGAAACATCTCCTTTAACAAATGCATTTTGATTTTTTTGTTTCAAATGATTCTGTTGCGAGTTATGGTGCACACCGCAACCCAACTTTTTTTCGAGGCGCCTCCGGGGTTTAATTTTCACTCGCTCAATTTTGAATATTTTGCAATGCAAATTTAGGAGAATGTTGTTCAAATGTTACTTTATCATATGTAAATTTTTCAATAAACGAACACTATTCGTTACGCCAAAAAAAAATCTTAAAAACATGCCTTTTTTTTGCCGAATTAACTTTACCCCGCCGTTAAATTTCACTGTAATGTGATTTTCAGTGGTTTGAAAGTTATTTTGGTTTTTTGCGATTTTTTTTTGTAAGATACTAATTTTAGACTACAATTCGCAAATACAACTAAACTATAAAGTCTACTCGCTTGATTTTTGTTCGTTAAATAATATTATAGTTAGCCTTACATACTAAAATACTACTTTATATATGAGCCGAAAAGTTTTTGAATAAAAAATTAAGTCCATAAATATTTTTGCAAATCTCATTTTTCGCGCAACTATCAAAGGCCTCAGAATAAAAAAAATCGCATAGGGTTGTTTTCTACAACTTATATATTTGAAACTTATTCGAAAACTACACACACAAGCATTATCATTTTGAAGTAGATTTTTTTTCACGTCAAAATGATGAATACAAAATTGAAAGTAACCTCAAATTCGGGTTCGGTCTATTGTCGAGTGAAGCTAGAACCGCAACCTTTCGCGCGATCGTAGCGCCATCCCTGTTGCCTCCATTTTCGGGCATCACTTAAAAGGCCGAGTTTAGGCTCCTGTATCTAGTCTCCGTGTCACCGATGCAGAGGCAACAAAAGATATAGTGCAAAAAAAAAGTTAACATAACCTCTAAAGTCGCAAAATCAAAAATAAATTTTAAAGATACAATGTTTCGTATCAGTTCGCATCATTTTGTATTATTAGAAGAAAATTATATGTATGGAGATTACAGTGACAACTTTCGAATATATTGTTCAGCTGGATGACAATAGAAATATTGTTGATGCGTGGTGTCAATGTGTTGCAGGATTGAGTAAAAGCTGCAAGCATATCTATGCTGCAGTTACATTAATTCTTCAAGAAGCTCCAGAACAAAAAAATGAGCACTCTATATTCGGCTACTTGCTGATCGTTGCCAATTTTTGTCGTGCACAATTGAAGAATTTTATATCAGTTGAATTTTGAAATGGACAATCCTGTTATCAAAGGATATGAATTTCAATGAAATAGGCCAAAAGATGATATTGCCAAGATGTGACGTTATTTTGCAAATCACTTTGTCTGCTTACGTATCTTTTGTATTATTTCAGCTACCCACTCTTGGCGTTTTTCTGCTTTCAAGGAGCATGAGGGTTCTCCGACGGAAAAGAACAAACTTTCATTTTTGGTTCACCAGCTCCAGAATTGTTTGCATTATGTTCGCATCCTTTGATGTTATTTTCGACTTGCTCATCTGCCACTGTATATGTGTAACCCAAATGCTGGAAATCAATTCAAAACATTCGAATCTTAATACATGGTTACTCATTTTCTGAAAGATATTTAAATAACTCCAAATAATTTCTCATAAACGTTTTTTTGGATAGCTGTACAATACCGTTCAACTTGATGGAAAATTCGAAAAAACAGCAAAATTATAACTCGGTCTGTTATTAGAAAATAACTTGCACTTTCAATGCTTCGATTACTGTACACCTGCAAAAGCTTTCAAATTTGACCGCTAGAGGCGCCCCAGTCGAGTTGCACGTCCCCTATACACCTCTTGGATATCTGTAGTGGCGCCGCTGGGTGGCAGATTCAGACAATTCGTGGACGTTCGATTGTGGTCAACTGTGGGCTTTCCGTGTCAATTTCATTGAAAAGCACTGTGTGAAATAAATAATGAATGGGTGGTACGAGGTATTGTTGTGTTGTGGGGTGCAAAAATGCCCAATCTCGAAATCAGGAATTGACTTTTTATTCGTTTCCGAGACGAAATTGGGAAATCAACAAGAGAAATTAGTGGATAAAAGCTGGCAGAAGAATATATCGTACGATCTGGGTTCACCTTAAAACAATCAGTTCCTATTAGAACGAAAATATAAAGATCGAGAAAGCACACGCTAAAAATGTACGCAAGCATGTAGCCAAACAGAAATTGCAAATAAAAATACAGTGCCCAATATTTATGATAGTGTTAACGGTATGAGATGTTTTAAAGGAATACGTGTACTAAAGCCAGCACAAATGAAAATGAAAACAAACGTGCAGAATGTTAATCATGTTTAATTTAAAATCTTGCATCAAATTTTTAAAAGGACCACGTGCCAATTATTTTTTATTTCATTTTCTGTTCATCTATGATAAAAATATTATTAATTCAACATATTATTCATTTAACATTCCTACGGATCCTTAATAATGAACGAAAATCCGCCATTTGTTAATGCTGTTATATACTGAAATAACTATTGCGGTTTAATAAACCCAATTTCAATTACCAATATACTTATTGCTTCATTATTGATATTATTTCTTTGATAAGGAGATACACCTTAATTTTCCATTTATTTTAGATGTATGGTTGAAAAGTTGCTGAAAAGAAAAATTCCATTATTATTCAACTACTAATTGATCACATAATTAACGCATACCTATACTTTTACGTCGTACGGTATATTATTCACTTTAGTCTGATATTACATTCCCACGGATAATTCGATCTCCATCAGCTGTATTGTGAATTTCGACGACCTTCTGAACGTGGTGACGTTGAAATAGTTTATACCCTATACATTTTTAATCCTCAATCCGTGAAGGTTTTTTCGGCACCCTAAATCCGTGAACCGGGGTCGTTTTTTTTCACACAATTTTTGTCAAAAAAATCTGACAAAAATCATGGTTTATCTTTATACTTTCTTTTTAAAGCGAAAACAGAGAATTTTTTTTTTTTTTAATATTAATAATTTTTTTCAACAAATGTGAACAATGCACGTGAAAAACGTTTTTTTTTAATACAGCGGGCGTAAAAATTGTGGAAAAGAAGTTTAATAAACGGTTATTCAAATGAAAAATGTTGTTCTTTAAGGAAAAAAATACTACAGTATCGTAGGAATAAACCAGATACCCTATTTTGCACCGGGAACATAGGCATATTTTTGGGAGGTTAAAACGAGGGAAAAATACTCAATGTCCAAGATATTTTTTTTCTTCTCATTTTATATTTATGTTATAAGACCATAAGTAACATTTAGTTATGTTATTAGACCATAAGTAATAAATCTCCTCGGCCCTTCTGACCGCCATATTTTTTTTTAACTGAAATATTTACGTTACATTGATTGTTTACAGTTCAAAACATCAAAATATGAACAAAAAACAACAAAAAAATCGAAAACCGCCAATTTTACTTACGTTATTCGTGAACAGGGGTCGTTTTCGTCCTGCTCCGATTTGTCTCGCACGCCAGTTCAAGAGTAACTGACTGCCAGACCTGACCGCTCACGAATGTGCGAATGTCACGAACCTTGTGCGCTCACGAACCTACCTGCCTATACTTTTTTTCGTTCCCGTCCAGGGGCACTGACATCGCCGACATTCGAGAAAATTCGAAAACAAATTTTCGCCCATGAGGGTTAATTGATTGATCATGATACGATAATCCTAAAAATAAATACGTAGTAGAAATTACAGTGAATTTGACAGAATATCTCATGTTTCGTGTATTTACTTACCTTTAGATACAGATTTTCCGCGAAAAAAATCTCCATTAATATTCTAGTAGCCACACTTGATAAGAGCGTGGCTCATAATCGCACTTTAACAATGTGGTATTGCACCAAATAAATAAATAATGCAAAACGTGCAGTGATTTGTATGCGAATCATATGTGTACTGTTCTGACAAGAACGACCACGAGTTGCCGCCGTTAGCTGGCAGACGGCGTTGCCGTCGCTTCGCCACGATATCCAAGATGCGTATAGCGTATCCTCTGCGCAAGTGACGCGCGCATTCGTCACAATCATCAACCATGGGCCGTGTTCGTTGGGTCTCATCATTTTGATTGCGCATGCGCATAATGATGCGCATTTGATGATGCGCACGTTCCGTTGCGCAGTTGCGCGTTGCGCATCATTATGCACATGCGCACTTGTTCGCATCAAAATGATGAGACTCAACTGCAACGGAACGTGCGCATCATCAAATGGGCATCATTATGCGCATGCGCAATCAAAATGATGAGACCCAACGAACACGACCATACAGGTCTGGAAAGTCTGCCAGAATTCGCATGGTAGGGGTAGGCCGCTTACGGACGAAAATATTCGTTGAGAATTGACACTACGCGGCGCTGCAATTTTGCCCCCAGTTTGAACATAACCACCAAAAATAATTTTGTAAACAAAAGCGACTCGTCAGTGGATTTCCTGTGCTATTGATTTATCGAAAGTGAAAAAATGCCGAGAATCTGTGTTGTGCCGGGGTGCAAAACTGAAAGCAGAATTAAATTATCGAAACACTCGTTATTTCGCGTGCCAAAAGATACAGTGCGGTGGAAACAGTGGGAAAACGCGATCCCGGGTATTTAAAAATTAAGTTCTTTGGATGTCATTTCCGACAAACATTTCAAGGCTGAAGACATTTCTCATGAATGGAAAAAAGAGGATGGGTGTGGTCAAATAATCGCACGAGTAAGTATATTAAAAACAATGTATAAAATAATGGATACATTTTTTTCAAATTTTGTATTTTGCTTTTGAAGATTCAATACAAGCGGCCACGACTGAGTGATACCACTATGCCCACAAAATTTAACGAATCAACAGGGAAAATGGGTATGGAATCAGTTCAATCAAAGTTCAGTCAAATTCGTTTTCTAATATTTAAGTTATAGCCACGCTTGGGGTTCAATTATAATTAGCCATATTGGTAGATATACCACCTATATATATATATATATATATATATATATATATATATATATATATATATATATATATATATATATATATATATATATATAATATTATATATATACACACTGCAGAACCAATAATTAAAATGAGGTGTTACGGAGACAGGCAGATGCAGAGTATTGCGGCGATTAGCTCTGTCTTTTTTCAGTACCACCGTCTGCCCCTGTACCACACTTCGCCGACAACTCTTTTAAGATAGCAGCGCCCCTAGCGGCCAGTGTATTAAAAAAATTTCGTCAGTAAGCGATCCCCCTCATCCGACGGAGTTTCCAGAGCTGTATGTAAGACCGTGAACACGACCCATAACTCGGGCGTTAGTTTTTGCCATTTTTCTCAACTTTTTCTTCACGGAACGCGACGCTTCGGGTGTCAAAATGCGTGTTTCGAGTGTCTTCAGGTCGAGTGACTCTTCGATTTGCAGACAGCTCGCACGATATATCGTTTTCTTACCTTTCCCGCGCTGAAGTAATCTTCGTTATTTCTTCTTCAACGACAATTTACCAGCGAAATCGTGTGCTATTTCACCTGGAAAAATGCATCGATCGAAGAAGTACACTCGCGTCGCATGGAAGATCGCCGAGTCCGCGATCCAACGCGTCAAGAACCGTCCTGCCGCTTTCGGAGCTGGTCCCTTTGCAATCTCGCGATCCTAATCGACGCGTAGAGCGAACGCGCGCGGCGTTTATGGGAACGAACTGCGCGGCCGATCCAACGCAATCTCGCGTTGCGTTGATGATTCGGTAAATCGCCGTCTCGCGGCTCTGTGTAGACGCGTCGAGCACCTATTCAATACCGTGGTGTTTGCCGCGTGCGTGGGCTCCTCGCAAATGATGATTGAGCCTCGTCGCGAGCTCTTTGGCGAATCCCACAATGACTTCGGACACGATCTTCATGTGTAGATTCTCGCCTGCGTCAGAGTTTTGTTCTCTGTCTCTCTCTCGCGCGCGCTCATTCACTCAGTCTCCTTTCTGTCTATCTCTCTCGATGAATTTCCATCACGTGAACGGGTGATGAATCTTTTGGACGGTCAAGGCATCGATTTAGTGCATTCGCTTGCGGTTTATTAGAGACCCCAAACATTCGGAGTTTTTCGCCTGACAAATAGTTGTCAACGTAGGATCTATTCGGTGTCTTGGAGGGAATTCTTTCAAGCTTATTCCAATAACGGTAATAATTATTATGGTTGTTGGTCACAGTATATAAACTTGTTTATTGGCAATTACAACTACAGGGTGGCGCAAAATTAATCACCCTATCGGAAGATGTTATAATTTTTGCAAATGGCGTCGTATGTCAATCATATTTGACATTTGTGAACTAGACAGCTGCAGTTTTGTGAAGAAAGCGTTTCTAAAAGAAATTAGGCAGCTAAAAGGAACTAGACAGCAGGAAGCGTTTTGCGAACGAACTAGACAGCTGCAGTATTGTGAAGGAAGCGTTTCCTGGTCGCGTAATCTCCCATTTTGGCGATTTGGCATGGCCAGCAAGATCGCCCGATTTAACCATCCCAGATTTATTTCTTTGGGGCTACTTGAAGTCGCGGGCTTATGCCAACAAGCCTCAGACAATCGCAACCCTTAAGGAGAATATTCGACTGGAATGCGAACAGTCATCACCGGAAATCTTGCGGAAAGTCATGGGAAATGCTATAAAACGGGCACATATGTGTATCAACACTGGCGGCCGCCACGTGACGGATATCATCTTTTCCACTGAACACAAAAAATTGTAAAGGTCCAAATAAAGATTTCCATCACTCAAAATACACTCTTTTTTATTTAGTAAAAAAGTTATCCAAAAACAAAATTGGATGATTAATTTTGCGCCACCTTGGATATATGGACGCTGCTTGCGAATAGTAGCAAAATTCAAAGTTCTTACGAAAACTAGCATAATTATGCTTTTGCCACGGAAACTAGCACGTTTCCATATTCACCGCGAAAACTAGGTTGTTTGATTTTCACTGTAAAAACTAGTGTAAAAGGAGTAAGTTTGAAACCTTAAAGATCTCATCGCTCGTACATTCTCACCAAAAAGAGTTTTGGTGAGCATTTAAAGTCCTTCGTGCTCAGGTAAAAATCTGGAAAAATAAACGATTAGTAATTTTTTTTTAAATATGACAATTATTTGCGTAATGACATGTTAATTTTATACTCGTTTCTTTTGTTAACATTTTGATAATAATTATCAATTAAAATCGATAGTAGTAATTTTTATGAAAGAATAATATCGAAATTATAAATATAATGAAATATTTATTGTGATTTTCTATTTAAAAAAATAACGTTATTGAAAATATCATTCGGCTAATTTAAGGTAATCTTCCGGATGTTTATCGTCGAATATGTTTGAAAAATCTTGCTGATGTTCGATTGATAATAAAGCTCTGTCAAGCATGGCCTGTAAATCTTTTTTTTCCTTGGTGCAAGAGGCCATTTTTTTCTGACGTCTGTTAGTTTTCGCGGTGATATCAAACGTGCTTGTTTTCGTAAGAATTCTGAAACATGCTACTTTTCTCAAGCAGCGTCGATATATACATAAACATAATTTATAATATTGTCAGTAGTAACAATAATCGACAAATAATTTTCTCTCGCGTATCCGTCGAGTGTTGAGACAGTCTATTATTATTATTGTAGAAATAATACTTTTGACGGCAATTTTATTGCAAGGCCCAAAATAACAATAATAATAGTAGCACAATGATGATGATAAGAATGATAAGAACAATATTAGCATGATGATGGCCATAATTATAGCATAATAATAATAATGATAACAATAACAACAACAATAGTATGTTTTGTCTTTTTTATCCTACAACGAAGATCACTTGAGTGCCCGTCTTCGATTTTGTTCAAACTCATATATGCCATAAAGCATTGAAAACTATCATACACGTATTCTTTCCGCTTTGGCGGAAAAAACGGTTTTAAGGGGGTAAAATACCCCTCAAAGAAAGACGTGTCGAGGGGTGATTTTGCACTTTCACCCACAAGCATTCCATCGATCTGAATGAAACAAAAACCAAAGTTGTCTTAATGCAAAACGATACCAAATGTACTATAGAAGTATTGAAAGAAAATCAAACTACGGGGTGACACGCCTTTCTTTGAGACGTGGCTTTCCCATTCAAAAAAATACGTGTCGAATAGTTTTGAATGCTTTATCACATATAAGAGTTTCAAATAAATCGACGGCGGACACTTAATTAATGTTCCTTGGTAGATTCCATTGTACAGGGTTTGTCCCTTATTACCTTCTCGCCATATAACACTATTTTTTTCAGATTATATCGGTATTGCATCAACAATAATAATAATGATGAGAATAATGTCACAATTATAATAATAATAGCAATAATAACATATTAATAACAATAGAAATAATATCATATAATGATGATAATGTTAATAACGATGATTATAATTATTATTGTCAAAGTTGGTATTATTAGACAGCCAATAATAATAGAGATAATGATGATAACAATAATAAGATTAATAGTGATAACATGCCTTTCTTTTCATTATAGTCATTGTTATTATCATTCATATCAATTTTACAAGTTCGAATGGCAAGATAACAATATTGATTTACCACAATCAATATTATTATCTTGCCATTCGACCGACCATTACACCCTCTGAAGCTGACATTTCTCTTCGTCGCATTCGAGTGCCGAAAATGTATGCGCATCATTGACATACATCATCAATATACGATAAAGCGAATGTCAATTGAAAAATAATATTAATTCAGCATTATCATGCGTACGCGATGCGTCAAGAATGATAATTTCATTTTTATCTTTATTCTATCTTATTTTATCTTCATTTTTCATACAATAATCTTATTTCAACCGTGTAGAAAGTAACATCTATTCAGCACAATGACTTTTTTTACCAAAATAGATAAACAATTTCTATTCACTGAAGTAGGGTAATTATAAATGATGACTATGAAAGAAGATTGATAAAATAAAAAATTAATTGAATAAAATAAGAAATGATTTTTCCGTCAAATCCGACACGCTTCAAATCTCTACCCCCCCCCCCTCCCCGCTCCGTATCTGAAAAAAAAGTTCAGTCATTGCCCGAGCGCTCGGCGATCGAGACGATAAAAATGCCGCGAGTAACACGAGCGCACACGTTAGGAAGAAAAGGGAAAACATGCGAAAGAGCAAAAGTAGTAGCCGAGTTAAAAGAAACCGGGAGAGCGCGGAACGTATACGCGCGTTGTTTTTTTTAATCAGGCGAGGAAGAATTGCCGACGCTGCCGGGGAGCCGGTTCGACACGTGTGTCGGATACGCAATAAGTACACGGGGGCCTCGAAGCCGCAAGGAGTGGGGGCCTGAGGGCAGCGGTAAATATCCCGAGCGAGTTTCTTAAGTAATGAACGTCCGGGGCGCGCGTGGAGAAAAGAACGGAGTTACTCGGCGAAGTTGCGGGATCAGTCACTCATTCACTGTCTTTGCGGTATAGCGCGATTTGTCACAGTATATGTGTGTGTGCGTATCTTTCTCTCTCTCTCTCTCTCTCTCTCTCTCTCCCTCTCTCTCCCTCCCTCCCTCCCTCCCTCCCTCTCCCTTCCTTCCTCTTCTTTTTATTCCCGCGGACTTCGATACATTGTTGTCCGAAGTGACACAACGACCGAGGGTAAAGAAAAGAAGAGGAAAAAAAAACAACGTGCGAACTCTCTTTGTGGCGACACGTGGAGAATGGAAAGACAATTGGCGCAGGAAAACAATGAATTGAAAATGAGCGTTGAAATAAAAAGACGAAACGTATTTGTATAGAAAGAAGAGAGAAACAGGAGAGAGAGAGAGAGAGAGAGAGAGAGAGGGAGAGAGAGAGTGAGAATTGTCGACAGGGAGAAACAAAAAAAAATACATTAAGGAGGTACGGTGATTGGAGCGAGTCCAAGATAAAAGCCCGATTTTTTTAAATAACATTGTCGAGAGCTTTGTCCATGCGTATGCGGAGTTTCCGCGAGATTTACCGTACAGTTTCCGAGTTATCAATTGTTAAAGTTGGTCAATTAGTCACACGTAGACGACAAAATGTGCCTGTCCTCTCATATATCGATTTTTTTGTCCTACTTGGAGCCAAGACACGCGTAAAAAAAACTGACGGTTGCGTTCGTTGTTTCGTTGTGATCAATAAGGCAACTTGAATTGGAAAGCTCACCGCAGAAATAAGCAATAAATTTAGAAATAAAGTCGCGAAAAACCGAAGTATTCGACGAGAGAGACGTCTCGTGTCGTAACCGCAGCCATCTTGCTCGAAGTGTGGCAACGCCGGATACCCGCGCAAATTTGATTCTTCTATCGGATATTTTCAACGCGAATTAAAAATATGGTTGTGTGAAGCCGTACGTTTTTCAATCGATTATAAAAGGCCTTTCGTCGATATTTACTCAAAGTTCTTTTATGTATAGCTAAGGCATCTCAATCTTTCTGGCGACATGCATACAACGCATTTATATGTAAATTCAGCATGGAAAAACCGTCATATAAAATGAACGTTCGTTTTTATATCTGCAAATATTGTGAAAATTCGGAAAGAGAAAAATAACATAACAATCGATGAAATAAGTTTTGACTTCGGACAGATTAGACATTGGATATTGAGGTTAACGTCAACGCGACGTTTTTCATTTGCATTCGCAATATCATCTTTTCACTCTCTATTTCTTGTCCGACAGAATCTACCTTTGTCTCTAAACTGGACTTCAGGTACAATCCTGTTACTCTCTTGATAAACTTCTACAGTACTTATTTTCATTCTCCATGTTTACCGGCTACCAAAAATATTAAGCCGAGCGCGTGGGACCGATGACAGTTATCGAAAATGCAACGATGCTAAACGTCGACGATATGGCGTACTACTGAAGTCGAGTAGTAGATTATTACGTTTGTTTTCATATTATAAAAATAATAAGTAGCTTGAAATTCAATACTTAAAAAATATTTCTCGAAATATAGGCCACACACATATGTCTAAAACGTAGCGGTATTATGGCGAAAAATAGACTCTTAGTTTACTAGCGTGGTCATCACCGTACCTCCTTAAAGAAAAAAGAAACGAAATAAAACTGGAGGGGCGGGGGGGGGCATGATCTGTGCGTGATCTGAAAGAAAATATTATTCTGCGTAAGTGGATCTTTTTCATGCGTCCAGCACGGAATCTTCTTCAGTTTTTCGCTCAAACGTTCTACCGCATCTTCTTTTTCTACGATTTTGCAAAATAAATTTCTTTTTGAATAAATGAATGCAATAAATTTATCGAAATTTTGAATAAATAAAAAACATTTGAATATGTTTAAGAAAACTTGAATTAATGCAACAAAACTTGAATGAAAGTAATAATATTTGAATAAATTTAAAAACATTTGAATAAATTCAAGAAAACGGAAATTGATGTAATAAAATTTGAATAAATTCAATAAAACTTTTGAAAAATAATTATAAACTACAAGCAATCATAGATGCTTAAAAGAGTAAATAAATTTAAAAATTCTTTAATGATTTTTTTTCAAATTTAATAAATTAAGGGGTCGTCTCACTTTAGACGCTAAAAAAGTCTATTTTTATGAATTTTTAAATAGGTTTATATTCTAGATATTGATATAAACGTTGTTACACTTAATAAATACGCTCTCGAAATACATTTAACATTTTTATTTATTTATTTAAGTCACTATGTATAGACGAAAAGAGTAGTTAAAAAAATGTCCTAAAAAAATGTATTTAGGTCTGCGCTATTGATGAAATCTCGGAGATGGATCACCGGAATTGGAAAAATCAACCGTTTTAGATGCAGAATGTTAATAGCTATAGCGCACATGATACGATTTTTTAAATATGGAAAAATAACAAAGTGGCGGACATTTTTCGGAACAAACGTGTTTTTTCACCGTTTTTGGCAAAAAAATTAGTTAATATCAAAATTTCAAAAATCTTTGATATGCGCTATAGCTATAGTTGTAAAGAATATGTGTTTAACATTTCATAACGATCGATTCAGTAGTTTCGAAGATTTGATCAACAAGCCGTCGAAAAACGTTGTTTTGAAAAAACGCGTTTAAAGTTTGTTTGGATTACATAAATACATGAAATATTTTTTTATGTATTTCGAAAGTGTATTTGTCAAGTGTAACAACTTTTATGTCAATATCTGTAATATAAGCCTATTTAAAAAATCATGAAAATAGTATTCTTTTGGTATCTAAAGTGAGAAAACCCTTTAAGAAAACCTCAATAACTTTTCTAAAGAATTAACGAACAAAACATTTTTTAAATAATTTTTATTAAGTTTAAACACCGTCCGATACGTTATCTAAATTCAAAATAAATGTAAACGAATTATTTGAAAAAAATGATATTAAAAGATGCGAAAAAAAGGGGTCAGGGTTCAATATCCCCAGAAGCAAGAAAAAAAGAGCCGCGACACGCGAAAATTGTGCGCGAAGAGGGGACCCGAGCGAGAGAAATGTAATAATATTTGAATAAATTTAAGAAAACTTGAATCGATGTAATAAAATTTGAATAAATTCAATAAAACTTTAAAAAATTGAATAATAAACTACTAATTCAATCATAGATGCCTAAAAGAGTAAATCAATTTTTAAATTATTTAATGATTTTCTTCCAATTTAACAAATTAGGGGGTCGTCTCACTTTAGACGCTAAAAAAGGCTATTTTCGTGATTTTTTAAATAGGCTTTTATTATAGATATTGATATAAAAGTTGTTACACTTAATACATACGCCTTCGAAATACATCTTTTTTAAATTTAATTTATTCAAGTCCGTTTTAGAAAAATTTTATTTATTCAAACGGTTTTAGATTCAGTATGTCAAGGACTATAGCGCATATCATACCATTTTTGATATATGCAAAAATAACAAAAAGGCGGACATTTTTCGAGAAAAAAAAAAATTTCACCATTTTTGGCAAAACAATTGTACATATCAAAACTTCAAAAAAAACCTTGATATGCGCTATAGCTATAGTTGTAAAGAATATTAGGTTAAAATTTCATAAGGATCGGGTCAGTAGTTTCGAAGATTTTATCAACAAGCCATCGAAAAACGTTGTCGGTCACATTAATAGATGAAATTGAAAAAAATGTATTTCAAAAGTGTATTTATTAAGTGTAACAACTTTTATATCAATATCTATAATATAAACCAATCAAAAAAAAAATGAAAATAGTCTTTTTTAGGGTCTAAAGTGACCCCTTAAGAAAATCTCTATAACTTTCTAAAACATTAACGAACAAAACATTTTTATTAAATTTAAACACCATCCGATAAATTTTCTAAATTCAAAATAGATTTAAACAAATTATTTAAAAAAATGATATTGAAAGATGCGAAAGAAGGGTTCAGGGTTCAATATTCACAGGAGCGAGAAAAAAGAGCCGCGGCACGCGAAAATTGTGCGCGAAGAGGGGGCCCAAGCGATAGAGAGAGAGAGAGAGAGAGAGAGAGAGAGACTATAGAGAGGGATCGGGACGGAAGCGTCACGGTAGCACGTCCACCGAATGTTCGTCGAGTCGTGCCGAGTCGATCGTCCAAGAAACATCTCTCACCGCGAAACTTACAATTTTTCCTCGTTGATTCCTCGCCGTGGTACTGGAGAGACGAGCGAACAAGGCGCGTGATAAAATGAAAAGAAACGCGTGGGCGAGACATGAAAATAAACGCGCGTAAAAAGGAGCGAGAAAAAGACGAAAGAAAACGGGCGCGAAGATAAGAGGGAGGGAGTCGCGGTGCGGATGAGAGTTCGAAAAGTACCAGGTTTCACTTGCGGCCGCGAGGAGGCACGTGGGGGGGTTGTAGGTGGAAAGGAATCGGACCGGACGTCAGTAGTGCGCGAATCTCGCGAGAGATTGCATTTGTCCGTTGCTGAGTGCGAAAATTTCGGGCCTCATCGTGGACGATGCGGCAAAACTGAAGCAAAATAAATAAAGAGGGAAAAAAGTGTTGCATAAAAAGCCCGTGGGGTAACGAGCACGCGGGGGAAGTTGGTTGGAACGAGAGACGCAGGAAGAGGCCCGCGGCCACGTGATGTTACGGACCAACGGAGAAGAAGTCGGGAAAAAAAGCGACGGTACACAAAGGACCGCGTGATGTGTATTGCTCGCGGATGTGAATTGCGAAAGACCCCCCTCCCCGTCCCTTATTCGCGTCTTTTCGCGAAGCCTGTTCTTTTCGCTTTGCATCTCCGCGTTTCTTTCACTTGGTCATTCTAAACGTGAGTGAACGTGTTGACGGTTGCATTTTTTATCGTTAGCACCGCGTAACGAAATCAGTTGATGTTCGAAGTAAATTCCTCGATATTGTTACACTTTATGAGCGCTCTCAAGTAAAAGGGAAGTGAAGAAAAAATGTAAACAGCGTTCTTGACGTGGGCGATAGGAAGAAGAAACTTTCTTTGTTCCCACCGGAGGGAAGATTTCTGAGGGTGGCGCGCGCGTCGCGTCATCGCGCCACCTGTGAGAGTGCTCGGGAATCTTGCGCGTCAGTTACGCGTTACTCTCTCTCTCTATCTGAAAGCAAAAACAGCTCTGAACAAAGATAATCGCAAAGATTCGCAATAACAAGGCAGGAAGGGAGAAAAATGGAGACAAAGTGATTGCCGGAAATACTGACACCGCGCGCGGGTGTAACCGTCGTCACAGAAGAGTGCCCGGGTGTGTATATGCGGCGCTCGCTCACCGCGGGCACGGCGTTTAATTTAATAGCCATTACGCGATGCTCGAGGCCGTGACAGACAGGAGAGTTACGGTCGAGAGAGAGATAGAGAGAGTGGAAGAGAGGAAGAAAGAGAACTAGAGACGACAACAAAACAACGATCATCAGAAAGCGCGCGGTTGCGCGCATCCGTTGCCGCCAGTACAGCACGTACACTTTTATAACATATAGTAATAATCTACGCGCCGCATATATGCTCGAGGGTGCTCATGTGTACGAACTCGGTATTCACCGTGCATAGGTGAAAAATCACTTTGCAACTACATTATAGTCGTACTGTGCTGACTAATTTGGCTTTTTTTATTAGTTATTTATTTTAATGTTTACTTTTATGTTTACTTCGACTAGTTATTCATTTTTTTTCTTCGGAGCCACAGCAAGTTGGTGCAAGGTATTAGGTATTGTGTTCCACACACAACCTCCATGTTTGTACCTTATATTAGGTGTAGTGAAGTGAAAATATTCGTACTTTTCAAATAAATAATACGTTTTGTTAATAAATGAACATGACAGGATATTTTGAGACACCCTTCATCAGACTTACGAGAAAACGTTTTCTACAAGAGTTGCATAGTTTGAAGAGGGTCGAGAGGCGGCTATGAGGTTCATCCAGGTGGAGGGGCTTCGGAGATTCCAAGGGCGACTCGACTTTCTTAAATGGGACCACTATTTTTTTCGAGACTTTCATCAGCGAACTAAAACTAAGTTGACACACCAAATTTTGAGATGATCGATGAAAAAATAATTTTTAATGTTTTTAGCCTAGAATCAATTTGAAAAACCGCGTAACGCGAAAGCGGACGGCGATCCGGATAACTGTCAGCATACACAATTGTCGCTTGCGTTGCATTGTTGTGACATTCTGTTTAAATTGAGGGGTTAGGCCACTCCAGAGGCCGAAAAAATAGGCTTTTTGGGGATTTTTTTCCCCCCAGAAAAACTACAAAATAAATCCTGATTACAAAAAGGGTGTTTATCATACACATGAGTGACCGTATACGATTTTTTTTAAAGCGCTCAATTTCAAAATGGCGGCTGTGCAGCGTGCAGTTATTAACAATTATCTGATGATTTTTTAGGCAAATTTTTCACTTTCCAAAAATTTGCCTAAAAATCGTCAGATAATTGTTAATAACAAGTGAACTATGCAATATAAAAAAAATCTTACCTACTTCACTAGACAATGTTTTTCTCAAGATATATGAAACATTTCAAGTGAATCGGTTGAAAATTGTCTGAGTTATGTTTCCGGCCAAGTTAAAAAATGCAGTTTTGAGATAAACGCTGCACAGCCGCCATTTTGAAATTAATCGCTTCAAAAAAATTATTGCATACAGTCACTGATATGTATGATAAATACCCTTTTTTGTAATCTGGATTTATTTTATAGTTTTTCTGAAAAAAAAAGCCAATTTTTTCGGCCTTTAGAGTGGCTTAAGGCCTTAAGATCATATCTGCTTTCTCTTGGAAAGGAAACATTTTGCGGAAACTTCAATATTGACTGAAGGAAATTCTGTCGTAGTAGTTTCCATTGAAGAAAACACACATTGTGGAACACACAAACTTCTTACGGCTTTCCAAAACAAGTTTATGAGATTCTTCGTTGCGAACAATGTAGACAAAGCCGTACGACTTACCCTCATGTTGCTTAGTATTAAACTATTGAAACGTCAATTAGAGGCTGTTCGTTAATACAGACTGACGTGATCGATAAGACAATGCAATCAATGCGAATCGGATTGCAAGCGTGCATTGAAAGTGGTGACCATCACTTTGAGCACCTCTTATACGAGTAAGTGTTTGCACCCTTTTTTTTAACCGATTCTAGGCTAAAAACATGGATATTTATTTTTTATTGATTTTTCATACTAAATCTTGATCGATCATCCCGAAATGTGGTGTGTCAACTTATTTTTAGTTCCTTGATGGAATTCTGCAAAAAATAGTGGTTCCATTGGAAAAACTTAAGTGACCTCGAAATGTTCGAAGCACCTCCACCTGGATAAACCTCGTAGCCACCACTGGATGACCCCTTTCGAACTATGCAACTTTTGTAGCAAAAGTTTTCTCCTAAGCCTGATAGGTTAAAAAATATTTCTACTGCTAATAGTTGTGCCTCATCACACACACACACACGCACGCACGCACGCACACAAACACACAGACGGTGTTCCGTTATGACAGAATAATCCTACAATTGTCGATAGGTCACATACTATATATGATAGATAGGTCCTACTATACAGGTTGAGGCACATAAAGTGTTACAGAGCAATGGCACTCAAACTGTTATCAAATCATATCCAAATCATATCCAAAAATGTTTCAAATCATATCCAAAAAATCATATCCAAAAATGGCACACAAATCATATCCAAAAATGTTTCAGACAAAAGTTTCCGTGTTTGAGAAGGCCGTCATACTGGACCACCCTATTTTTTTTAATCTGTGGAGGCCCTGAAGCTACGTCAAGGTCAACTTCACTTTTTCAAATGGAACCATGTATTTTTTTCAACGACATTAATACCAATTTTAAGACGAATTCAGCGACCTACAACACAAGGTCATTCTAGTCACGCGAAGTATGAAAATAGTCGAAAAATATCGGCATAATCACGTTCAAAGGATCCACTAACCTTGGGTTGGGTCTACCATAGAAGATGCTCGAAGTGATGACCCTCGACTGGTAAACACTTGTTTGATCGCTGTTTTCATTTCTTACGATACCAATGTTTCTTATCGGCAGCAAGTACGCATTTTCCGTTGACGTATCAGTTAGTCGCGCGTTACCTTCTAATGTGAGTACGTCGGATCGCGAAAATGAACGATTTTAAAGAATCTTTTGATATGTTCATGGTGCTGGGGTGTCATAACTTGCGTAACTAGAATGACCTTGTGTTGTAGGTAGCTGAATTCGTCTTAAAATCGGTAATAATGTTATCGAAAAAAATACATGGTTCCATTTTTAAAAAAGTGGAGTTGACCTCGACGTGGCTTCAGCGCCTCCACTGATAAAAAAATAGGGAGGTCCAGTATGACGGCCATCTCGAACACTGAAACTTTTGTCTGAAACATTCTTGGATATGATCAATAGTTCGAGTGCTATTGCTCTGTAACACTTTATGTGCCTCACCCTGTATGTTGGAATTTCAGTTTAGTAAACGCCCCACGGTTTTAGAGATAAAAAAACATCTGCTTTTAGTTTTTCGCATGCCATTTCTACAAATGAAAACTATTCTTGATCCGATAAAAAAAAAAAATACTCTTGGTTGTTTAGAAAAGTCTTCCTCTTAACCTTAAATGTTAAGGCAACTACCCAGGTAGACAGTGATGATGATCACGCCGTGCGTACAATTGATGAAGCAAATTTTACAGCATATTGACTACATGTCGTGATGCAAAGCCGTGAACTCATTTAGTATCGTGAATGTACAAAACATTTTGATCTCAATATACCGTTTACAAATGCATCGTACGTTTGGACCACGTCGAACTCATATCTCTATGCTCACGTATCCGCAATTAATATTTGCAAATTTTACGTCATATGGAAGTCATCCAATGACTTGTGTTGATGAATTCACTGGGTTAGCACTGATAGTAGACATGCCATGCGAGCAATATGACGGCGATATGCATATTTGTCAGTGATACATTCGATGGGCGCAACATGACGGCGATATGCTTGTTTATCAATGATACATCCTATGACGGCGATGTGCGTGTTTCTAAGTGATAAATTCGATGAGCGCAATATGACGGCGTTATTTATATGTGCCAGTAATACATCCCACGAGCACAATATGATGCGCTGAGAAAAAAAGATCATTGATTCAATATCATTGGTGTTATTGAATGAAATTTTGTTGATTCAGTTGTAAAATTGTTGGTCGAAATAATCGGATTTATTAGTCCAAACAAAACGCTATTGACTTTAAGAACATGACAAAATTGAATGTTTTTTTTTCTATTTAAAAGATATATTGTTAGCCGAGAACAATATATTATTGAAACTATCTAAAAAAAAATTCGCCAACATGTTATTTCGTTTTAAATCCATTTTCTGCAACGAAAAAAAGGTGTTTCAATTCATAACATGAATATTGTTGATTCGAGTACACAAGAAAAATTGAATTTCGCTCGTTTGATTCAGATAAAATTTCTATTGAGTAAATATGTTATTTTATTTTGTATCCATATCCGATATTGATTTTCACGTACATTATTCGTTAAAATATTAATATTTTATTTTGATTGAAAAATATTAAGCAAATGTCTGAATTGGTTAAAAAATTATGCGTAAATAAAATTTTTTTATTGCGCATTTGTTTGGAAAAAATTCAACCAAATCATGGCTGAGCACCACCGAAATTATAGGTGTGAGGAAACCTGTAGTTCTCGGAGTAACCGCTAGAAGCCGCACGCGCGCTCGTTTCTCGTAAGCGTAGCACGAACCGAAAATCTACTTAAACGCCGGAGAAACTCTAAAGAGTATCGCTTCTTGGCCTGTGGCTAAGATCAAAGTGTAGTATCTGTTCTTATCAGTTGAATATCTGATATTCTCTCCATGGATATTCCCTTGGATATCTCATATTCTCTCCTCCATTATCGTGGATGATCATTCTAATGCTCACTTTTTATTTAAGATTCAAAACAAATTGAAAAACTTACGTCCCATGGCATATTCGTTTCGATGTAGTGAAGAAATAATTAATTCTATTGATTATATTTTTGTACGAAATAAAAAATGTTTTAGCAACCGCTTAATTATTTCATCCAATACATCTACGGATTGTATATAGAGAGATTTCAATAGAATACAATTTTATTTTAACGATAATGTAGATATTCAGAGAACAGAAGAGCTTTTTCAAATAAAATAATATGTTTTTTAAATCAGTCACATTTTCCAATACTTTATAGTATTGTAACAATCTCATATATCGGTGGCACTCCCCAGCAAGACAGTTATTTGGATCAACCAATATATTTTTTTATTCAATTGGTTTTTCTCAGTGTGCACTATGTATGTTCCTCACAAGGAACATCCCTCAGGTGACACCCTTCGATTTTGTTGAAATTTGCATATGTTATAAAGCACCGAAAGTAAGCGATACGTATTTTTTTTATCCGCGGAAAAATTGTTTTAAGGGGTGAAACGAACCCTCGAAAATAGGGGTGTTTTTCGTTTTTCGTCGATGACGTTATCTTTCTCATCTCCAATGTATAGTGCACAAAGAATAAACATTGTAGCAATTTGAATTTTTTTAATATCTCGTAACGCTAAAACGTCATCGACGAAAAACGAAAAACATCCGCATTTTTGAGGGTGCGTTTCAGCCCCTAAAACCGGTTTTCCACCGATAAAAAATACGTATCGCTTACTTTTCGGTGCTTTAGCACATATCCAAATTTCAACTAAAACGAAGGGTGTCACCTGAGGGATGTTCCTTGTCAGTGATACATTCGATGAGCGCAATATGACGGCGATATGCATATTTCTCAGTGATACATCCCATGAGCGCAATATGAGAGTGATACAAACAGGTAAAGACACAAAGAAAGTTTACACATGTGTTGGAATGGTTTGGTAGTTCGAGCGCTCAGCTCTAGAATTAGAAGACGTAGTTTCAAACCGTAAGTATGCAAAAACTAGGCAGGGTACGTTTTTATCCATTTATAATATAGGCCAGATATATACTGCCAGATTTTTTTTAATCAATATTTCTTGATTTTTCTATTTTTCACCCATATGAGCACAACATGCAAATAAAACAAGCATGCGAAAAACCAAAAGCAGATGATTCTTTTTTTAAAAAATAACATAAAGCCCAAAATCTCGAAAACTGAGACTTCTACTAAACTGAAACTCCAGGATATAGTAGGACATAATCTAACCTATTGTCAGTTGCAAGATTATTCATTCATTACAGGACACCCTGTATAAAAAATATATAGCAGTTTATTCCTTATATACCCTTTTAAAGGATGTTTACACAAATGCCCCTCCCCTCTCACTTACATAAATTTTTTACATTGGTTTTCTTATAGATATATTTATTCAGCCATTATTGCCTCTCGGGCTTAAGAATAAATATCGCATCAAATTACAGCGGCTACATAGTTCTCTCTCATTCTGCTCGTAAGTCTACATATATTCTTGTCGTTGGTTCACATTGCTCTCTTTTTCCCTATTACTACATTCCCATTACACATTACCATCTCATACTCTTTTTACTTCTTGTTTTCTGTAATACGCACGTTTTCCTCAAACATTCTCACATATTCACATAGTTCAGGCCTAATTTCTCCATTTAGCTGCTCATTCCAGCATTTGATTTCTTATATTTATCCTAGTTGCTAGTTACTGAAATTGTCTGATGTAATCGCATGGTTGCTTTGCCGGTTGCATTTTCAGTTGCACGTCTATTTCCCGGTCAATTTGCAACCCTCTGCTATTTTCCAACCATTGCTTCAGTTTATTCACTGTTTGTTGATTCAGTTTTTCCTCAACTTCCGTACAGTCGCAAATATGTCTCAAATTTTCAATTTCCTGCTAGCATATTTTATATTTGCCGTCTACATACATTGTTTCCCATCTTTCCCGACATTTCCACATCTTATCCTCACCCACGTTTATTTTAATTCTCCGTCAATCATCTTGTCCTCCCAATATTTTGCCATTTGTATACCTGTTTCCTATGTTTATATTCCTTGCAATACACTACCATGTAACTACTACCATTCCTTGTATAGTTATATATATATATATATATATATATATATATATATATATATATATAGTATTTGATAATAATATGCGAATAATCCATAAATTACTATGTACATCATAACACGTACAGTTGCCAAATTATTTTTCCAAAGAAGCCATCGATATATGCATGCACACATTGACAGATATGCATTACGTGTAGAAATGATGTATTGGGTTGGTAAGAAAGTCTTACGACACCATAATGCTAGCTTAACGCCTGTATTCATAGATGTACCTTGAGGAATCCTTATTCCTTGTTCTTTGTTCAGAACAAAGAACAAGGGGGCCTTATTTCTTAAGAAACGACTATTAATACGGGTGTAATTCTTTTTCCTAGCATATTATAATCTCCTTCCACCTAAGACCACAATAAATGCCGAGATCTACACAATTACAGAAGCTGTCTGAAATAATTAAACAAAAACGTCGCAAACGTCGACAAGTTCGTCTTCTTCACGACAACGCTCGACCCCATGTAGCTAAAGTGACCCTGAACAAACTATTTTAGAACTACAATGGGAAGTACTGCCACATCCACCATACTCACCGGACTAACAAGGAACATCAATCTTGGGGTCCCCCTATTTTGTTGAAACTTTTTTATGTGGGAGAGTATCAAAAACTAAGAGACGTATTTTTTTTAATCGGCGGAAAAACGGTTTTACGGCGTGTAACGCACCCTCGAAAATAGGGGTGTTTTTCGTCGATAACGTTTTCGTTCTCATCTCCAATGTATAGTACACAAAAAATAAACATTGTTGCAATTTGAAATTTTTTAATATCTCGTACCGTTAAAACGTTATCGACGAAAAACGAAAAACATCCCCATTTTTGAGGGTGCGTTTCACCTCTCAAAACCGTTTTTCTGCCGATCAAAAAAATACGTAACTTTTAGTTTTTCATACTCTTCCATATAAAAAAGTTTCAACAGAATCAAAGGAGGACACTAAAGTGAAGTTCCTTGTAAGCCCCGTCACATTATCATTTATTTCGGGCTTTGAAAAACTACGTGATATTAGGTGTACAACTTAGTTCGGTCCGTTTTCATAAGATGGCTCTGGGTGCTATAAATGGTTGACGGCGACAGCTGATTTTTGCTGTATCTTGAAGTATCAACATCCCTTAACCAAATATCGTTTACAGACCTTTGAGTTTTGCGCATCAAGTCTAATTTTTACTGCGGTGAAAATGTCGAATTTCGTCCCAAATAAGTGCCATTTGCGGGAAGTGTTGATTTTCTGTTTCAATTGGAAGAAAAGTGCAGCTGAAGCCCACCGAATGCTTGTCAAACCATCACGGGAGACTTCTACAGGCAACAATTGATCCGTTTAAAGCGAGCTATAGCCGAAAAACGTCCAGAATATGCGACCAGACACGAGTCCATAATCTTTCAACATGACAACGCTCGGCCTCACGTTGCTATTGTGGTTAAAAACTATTTGGATAATAGCGGGTGGGAAATTCTGGCTTACCCGCCTTATAGACCAGACCTTGCCCCTTCCGACTACCATTTGTTTCGATCAATGCAGAACGCTTTGACTGGAATACGCTTCACGTCACAACTGTTTATCAAAAATTGGCTCGATTCATTCTTGGCTTCAAAAGATGAACGCTTCTTCCGCGACGGAATTAATAAATTACCAGAAAGATGGGGGAAAGTAGTGGCTAGCGATGGACAAAATTTTGATTAATGTATTAATTCATTTTATCATTCGAATAAGTGCGTATTTTAAGCAAAAAAAACGGACCGAATTAAGTTGTACGCCCAATAAATAATTTGATGATACAACGGATCGTTAAAATACCCTCGAAGAGTTTGTCAATTCAAGACCTAAGGATTTCTGACCGGCTGGCATTCAAAGTTTACCAGAGCGTTGGACACGAGTTGCAGATGAAGAAGGACACTATATTATAAATTAATCTTATCTTAATAAAATGTTATGTTTACTCAGAAAACGTGTCGTTTGTGGCGCAAGACTTTTTTACCAACCTAATATATACGTGACACTCGAAAAATGGTGAATACCCGTTGCTCGGGTTAAGCCAGTGCGATCCGGACCGCGCGAATCCGCGGCCTCGCGTTGACGCGAGGTGAACGCTCAACAACAATCGTCTCTCGTTGGATGCATTTTTCTCCCGAGTGAAAGTTCGATTTGTAGTTCGTAGTCAAGAAGAAGTCGGGAGATCGGCGACGGTGCTTCGAGCTCACGCGTTACCTTCTCGGGAATAAATTTCCCATAAAAGTTGACGGGTGTGTGTAAAAAAAAAGCGAAAAGCATCGTTGGTGGTCGCGGTGTGTACACGCGAAGGAGAATAAGAAAAAGGAAGGGAAAAAAGAACAGATATATATGTGCGCACGTACACATCGTGTATGACGAGCACGTTAATTTCTTTTGGAGAACGCTGCGATACTTTCAAAAGTCCCCGGTCGAGTCACGTATGAAAGAAAAAAACGTCAATATGACTGAGATTTTTCGAGATACACTGGCAAACGATAATAGCGTTAGTGGGACTAGGCAGCGAAAATAATCCGAAAATGGGATAAAATTCAAATGGTCTTTGTGAAGAACCTAAACAACATACATACATTTTGTTTTTTACAACGTTTTTATTGGAGTTTTGGCTATTGAATTCAGAAATTACAGTTTCAAAAATATAAATACTTAAGGATGATATGGGCGGATAAAGAAGACCACGCATCTCGTGAACTGCTTCCTCATTGCCGCGATTTGGAGTGGCCGGTGGAAGTTTTCGGTAATTCCCAAACTCCATTCCCTTCAGGGGATGTTCCTCCACAGACCGGACCTAAAATGTTCGAAAAAACATAAAAATTTAAAAAATGGTGACTAAAATTTGAAAAACAGATGACGTTTGTTGTAATATCAATAATAATAAATGGATTTTTTTACATAAACGTCCGTTCATGTTGTAGAGAAAGTTTATATCTTCATTAAAAAAGCAAATCAAGGCGATGTTTTCAATCGTTCTTAAGTTATCGCGGCAAAACTAATACTACATGCTGGTTAGAGAAAAACACGTTCAAGTTCTCGCGAAGTACTACCCCGAGTGGAAAACGTAACTCATCACCGCCTAGCCACTAGCTAGTAAAGTAATGTTTCGAATCGCCATTAGCTAGCCGTCTTAGCAATTGACTACCCAGCCTTGTAACGCTTTGGCCCTCTAGTGACTAAATACAAAAAAATAGATGGTGACTAGATAGAAAGAAATATCCCACGGCTGTACTATATTTCTGACCTAGCTATGAATTAGTTTTTTTTTAGCTAGCGACTGAGAACAAAAAATTAGGTGGCGATTAGATAAAAAATATTTGCAGCTATATATTTATATTTTCGTGATTTTTTTTGCACATTTTTTTTACGATATTCTGCGTTGTTCATTAATTAGGGTTATGATATTTGCGCTGTAAATATATTAATGGTTCAATTTTAAATTACCTCAGAGAAACGCTTGTGCCGTAACGTGGTTTCGATCCCGGGACCTCGGGGTTATGAGTTGTGGCGTTGTCCACTGAGCCAATTCTACTTGTTTAATTTCTGAATTTTCTTATCGTCTACATATGTTACACTACACAATGTCAGATTATTGAAAAATGGGTGGATTAATAAATGTAAATAACATTATCGGATCAATGACTCAATTGCGTTCGCATTGAGAGCAATAATCGCATAGAATTACATAACCTTAAATTGTATTTGTCCAATTATTTATTCCGGCTAGTGCGGCCGCAGTTCGGAAGTGTTGGCTAGGTCATCGCGATATACCGACTTGAGGATTTTATTCATTTGCAACGTCATCTGTAACTCAAATTGCTTAACCAACCATAAGCCAGTCGCTCGATGGAACTACACGTATTCACATAACCACACTTTGTCATTGGTGACCAAGATCGGCTGGGCAGTGACTAGCCAAGGGGTGGGCAGCCGCATAGCTGACTGGGTCATGGCGAGATACCTACTTGCAAGTAGGCATCTCGCCATGAGAATGCTTGCATTCGCAACGCCATCTGTAACTCAAGTTGCTTAGCCAGCCATGAGCTAATCGCTCGATAGAACTACACGTAGTCCCATAACCACACTTTATCATTCAGGACTAAGCTCGGCTGAGCAGTGACTAGCCAAGGGGCGCATAGCCACAGTTAGCTAGTGTTGGCTAGGTCATGGCGTCATACCCACTTGAGAATTCTTTTCTTTTGCAAAGCCATTTAAAACTCAAGTTAGCTAGTCAGCCATGAGCCATTCGCTCGATGGAACTATACGTAGTCACATAACCTCACTTTGTCATTTGTGACCAAGATCAGCTGGGCAATGACTAGACAAGGGCTGGATAACAAAACATTCACAATATTACTAGCTCATAGCGAGCCAACCATTGGTCAGTTCGTATGAGCTCAATTGGGCGAGCCAGTTACTAGGTCGTAACTCAGACAGGCTAGAACAATTTCTACTCGGAAATGAGCTCAATTCGGCGAGCCAGTTACAAGCTCGTAACTCAGACAGGCTAGAATAATTTCTACTCGGGACGGCAGAAAACTTCTCGAGTTCCGCTTTTTCTGTGGCAGCAATCGCGAAACGTCGGTTTTTCCACCCTAGTTTCTTTTGTCGATGCTTGCGATCTCTTGTCTGCATCCAGCAAGGGTTCCTGGTCACGCAACCTGCACACTTCAACGGCGATTGTAGTTTTATTGCTCTTCCGAGCTCAATTTTGCGAACTTTACCGTTTTCATTGCGCCAAAATGTTTGGAAGAGATTGTAATAACAGGATACAACAAAACGAGAAAATTCGAGATTTTTCGATGCCTAGTCTCCTTAAAGGGATGTGTATGTATAGGCGGTCGAGGCCGCGCACGTGATATGCGCATGCGCTAAATAATCAAGCTAGAAATAAAAATACACTCGCGCGCCTCGCTTATCCACGAGAAAAACTTTGCGTTTTTGTTGTTTCTACTTGTTTCGTAATTAGTCACCGTCGTCCTCGCTCGTTCTCGGGACTACCTCAACTCTTGAATTTCCGGCTTATCGCAAAAACGTGCTCACGCATTAACTTTGATCGCGCAAAAAAGCAGTGGCGAGTTTTATCATCGAGGACAGCTGAGCAAACGGCGCATTTGTGTATGAAAAGATAAGAAACGAAAAAGATATACAAAAGCGGAAGTGACATCGAAGAAAGGAAGAAAAACGAATAAGATGGAGAACGACGAGTGCAAAGAAGGATCGTCGTCCCGCGCGGCGTCAAGAGTCGGCCAACCGACGACCCCGACGTCGCCCAGCTTGAACCTCATGGAACAATTGTTACTCGCGAAGATCGAACGACAGAGCATAACTGACGTTTACAAGGATGACAAACGCGCCGCCAATAATTCCCTCGCCATAACGAAAGCTCTCCTGCTCAGAACTGACTCGATGGACAGTCAAACGAGCGCCAGTACTTTCAGCTCCGTTGTTTCCGGCGAATCCGCCGCTGCGAACGTCACTCCTTACTGCAAGTGCGACGATTGCCTCCTCGGTATCGGCGATAAGCATCAACAACGCCCGGCTACGCTCGGTAGAAAAAAGGTGAATATGGCACTGATTAGAGCTTGGACGATTAGAGATTAGATTAGAGATTGGAGCTTTTTCTGTTACCGGCGTTATTTCCATATCAACAAATTGTAATATCGGAATACCGGTATTTTGATATTTTCCGGTATTTATGGGAAACCTTGACTAACCCTTCGTCTATACTTGTGCAGAAATGTGACCGGGCATTCCCTACTTTGTGTCCGGCCCTGACCAGACTTGCCTTGTCTGATTTACCTGACCCGGCCCTCCCATGGAACGAACCGGGAAGATCGCAAAATCGTTTTTTTACGGCTTACCCTTTATGTTTGGAAAGTACAATATTTTGGCCGGGATACATTGCGAGCAAGTACATCTTCACGTAATGTCTACCCGGCCAGAACATTGACATGTTCTAAAAAGTAAAGCTTGGCTTTAACAACTAAAGTTGTAACAACTTGTAATTCTATTTATCTTTAAAAGCATTTATTTCATCAATGATAATAGACGAGGATAAGAATGCTTATCATTAATACCAGAATTACGATTAAGCATAAACAATAGTCAAATTCTTTTATGAGGCAAAAAAGAAAAGCAAGTCAATCGTGGTTTTTTAACGCCTTGACGCCATGTTAGGAAATATCAATGTTGTGGCCGGGAAGACATTACCTGAATGTAATTCGCTAACAATCCGCCAGATGACTAATAGCGAAGCGCTTCGCGTAAGCAAGGTATCATCGTAGGAGGATAAAAGTTCGTCCTGTGAGTTGTAACACGTACAGAAGTGCTATGCTTACAGCGTGTACTTATGATTTTGCGATACTTGTGAAATAACCCTTTGCACTCCAGGCCTTTTTCGCACGGATAGTGATCTGTGTACATTTTTCTGTCTCTTTGCCTATCAGGAAATGAGAGCAAGCGTATGTATACACTCATAAGCAACCTTAGCAAGTAGATAACCAACAAACAATATGTTGTTGAAATACTAAATTGAATACACTCCGGATTTTACCTCCTCAAGGATTCCAAAAATGCTGAACGTCATTTTTAATGTTCTTGTTTCTTCCGGGTTATTTCTCGATCTATTCCCTACAACTATCCTGTCATTTACCCCTTCTTCTCTGGCCCGTCCCTGATCAGTTACCCAGAAAGGAAACAGCGGATCGGGACCTAGCCTTAGACCCGTTAGATTACGAGACTATTCCAGGGTGGAAGGAATATGTTCGCAATGACCAGAGCCTGATAGTATCTAGGAAAGGTAGATCAGAGGTAGTACGTTTTCCTGAGTCAACTTTCTACACGGGTAGACGCTTTTTCGGCACCTTCCGTCTGTAAATCTGCAACTGAGAGAAAAGTCCATGGTATTTACAACAAACGGCTATGGTAAAAGAGGGGATAGCAAAATTCGTTATAGTTTATTGACACCGCAATCATAATATGGTTAACACGACTACAAGTGAAAAGCATATCTAAACATGCTATTTGGGTGGCGTGTTTGACTCCACTGTAAAAAGAGTCATTAAATTTACTATACTTTTATAATTGAACATTTCTAAACTCGGAATATGAAACGCAAATTCGCACTTCAGTGATGGAAACTTCAGTAATGTAAATGAATTTTCATAGATTCGTATACATTTTAATATATGGAACATCGAATATTAGTATGCTGCGTATGATTTTTTCAACGCGCATCATAATAATACAAACATTTGTTTGATTAATGCAACAAACGTATATGATTTCATTATTTACACAAAAAGTTTAAAAATCGCAATATGACTATTATTTTTAACTTCATTCTATCGAAAAGTACAACACCTTGTACATTGAATATTACAAAACGCTGTTTGAAGAAATATGAAATTTAAAATACTTTTACAATACTATGGCAAATGAATTTTCAAAACTTAGTATATGAATGAATATTTAGGCTTCAGTGTTGTAAAATTCAATACCGGACCTACATTTCATACGGTTTTACATTTCGTAATACGTACGCATTGAATATTCATACACTATCTACAATTTTTCAAGGCGTCTCATAGAAAAATAAATATTCTTAGTTGAAAAATACAACAAGTGTTTTGAATATATAAAATGTAGAAAAAGTAAGAAAATTACAAACTGACTCTTAATTTTTACCATGCTTGGTTCAGGAGTATACAATTTTTTGTACACTGAATATTATGATAGACTGGAGAAAATGAAGAAATGAATAGGACATTTACAATACGAAGGCATGTGCATTTCCTGATTTAGTATATGTTTATTATGATAGTCTGATTTAATATATAATTCAGTGCAGAAAACTTGAAATTCGTACTTTGGTCAGCATGTTAAATCAAATCATAAAAAACGTATCGAGTAACACCAAATCTAAAATAAGTGGTAAACACCTGGTGCGATGGTCTAGTGGTTAGCGTGCTCGCCACTAAACCAGCGGACCGGGAGGTCGCGGGTTTCGAATACCAGTCGCGTACATTTCGTCGTGAAATGTTTTTCTTCGGCATTTCGCGGCGAAATAAGACTAGTTCATATTAAAACTTTAGGTCATGATGAATATAATACAGAGGGGGGAATACAAAAGGGGGGAACAGTAGAGAAAAGAAACGGTCACAATGAGGGGAAGAATAGAGGTAACAAACGCGAAAAGCGTGTACCTAAGGAAAAAACAAATGAGTAAGTGGTGAATTAACCGAACAAGCAGTCAAGTTTAATTAAACCCAAACAAACTAAAGTCTATGCGTATTAATTTTGATATATCCACAACTGATACTTTTGAATAGGTATATGATTTTTCCAGGACTTTGGTATTACAGCATTACTACACATTACTTAGACATTCAAAACGTAGTGTATTAACTTTTAAATAACGATTATTAGTTTTTACAGACTGAATCAGTAAAAAGAATTCCGGAATTTGTATATTAAAATTCATACAGAGTTTATTAAAGACGCAGAAAGTAAATAATAACAATTACACTAACCTAACACCGTAAAACTAATACACTTTTCTATGTCAAATTTACTTTTATTTATTTAAAAATACAATCTGTGCATATTAATTTTAATAGGCTTATAATAGATACCTTGCGATACGTATATGATTTTTCCAGTACTTAAGTGTTGCGATATTACTGAACGATTATTAGACATTCGAAAAGCAGTGCATTGATTTTCAAATGACAATATTAAAATTCATAAACGGTATCTGTAAAAAGACTTCCTGCACTTTTATATTAATTTTAATACAGATTTTTTTACAGTGTATCCATTATCCCCGAAATGATTATTCACTATTGTAAAAGGCTTGACAATATAGATATGGTTAATTCAGTGCTATAACAAAATCGGCGTACACATACTAATATTGTATACGGTACGTTAGGTTTTGTTCAGTCAAACTTCTACTATTCTTTTCAAGTCTATAATTTGTTGTTAGAAGACCTTATGAAAAGTGACTATTCGAAAAAAATGTATAGTAAAGTTTTCTTATAGCGAAGACGTAAATCATTTGCAGTTCGAGCAACCGCAGCTTAATAGTTTTAGGAACTACGCATGTCTCACAAACTGTTACATAGTATGTTTCTTGCATGGCAAAAATAGGATATCAGTTCAACACTTCTTCTTGTAGTTCATTCAACTTCTGTTCTTGTAGGGCATATATCACTATGCATTCAGTAGGTCGTATCATATAATGTGGTTTAAGTCACTATTATACGGTACAATACTTGGAAAGACTCAAACAAACCCAAACAATGACTCATGATAAAACACAAAATCTGTGCAATATTTCACCTAAATCGCAGGTAACAGCTATTCGGAAGTACAGCCGGAATTACTTTTATCTCTTATTCTATATCTATGCTCAAGACGCCAAAAGTACTCGGTAGCGTAGTGGCAGCGTGCGTAGGATAGGCAGAAGCTAAGCAGTTGGGTTCTAGCTTCGATTCCGATAAGGCGAAATATTTTCTTCGAAATAAATGATTACAGGAGGTCAGGGAATGGCGAATTATAATAAAAAATCACCGATCTAAAACTTTCCGTTGCGTATTTAGTTTTATTTTGCATTTATGAAATATTCTATACATTTAGTAGACGAGCATTGATCCTTTGTACCAACACTTGAATAACACATGAAATACTCATATAGCAGGTCGTATCTTATAATATGGTACAAATTACTATAAACATCGTCGCAAGCACAGGTAACATTTTTAAAGATCATACAATAACAAAGAAAAATGAAGATAACTTAACTTTAAAATGCGCAAATTAAAGTTGGAAATTAAAATGTTTAAAACTAAATGCTTAAATTAAGACAGGTAAACAGGAAATAAATTATGTATTGTGCATTACTATTCACACATTTTATTAACAAAAAACACTTATTTTATCATCTATTATACAAACTAAATGATTTAAAACTGTTAGTTGTAAACTCTTACTTCCCAAGTGAATGTAATATAGTAAAGAAAGTGATTTTTACTTGACTAAGACTACAATATAATATTCTGTGCGATGTGCACAGCACACGAGACGATGATCTTCGCCGACCGGCTTTTTACACTTTACGCAGTAGTACTGCGTTTTCCTGTCTTTCTCGACTTTACGATAATAGCATCGCTTTCTCTTTTCTAATTTCTCTGGCGTCACTGTCCGCCTCTTCAACAGCATCAATTTCCTATTCGCTGTCTCCACCTCCAAAATATGGAATTTCTTCTCGTAGGCGCAGTACGCGTGTCACCTGTTCGGCAAATCCAAAAATTAGGAAACAAGCAATATAGAAATTAGGAAGTTTTATGCAAGTCAGCATAGTAGTAGCTACAAGAATGCAAACAAATGGCATAGCTTGTGGCAGGCAGCATGATCACTTTAATTAACGAGATTGAGATTGTTGAAACAATGACCGCGAAAAACAGAAGGCATCTGAAGCTTCGTCTTTCAAAGACGAGCTTACCTTATGCAGGTGTAAGCCGCGGAAAAAGGTCCTTTCTGATTCCACACTCGTGGATAAATAAGTTGACACTTCGAAAACATTGAATCTCAGTAATAATATTTGAAGGCTCTTAAACGTAGTAAAAAAAAAACAAGTAAAAGTAACTTAAATGGAAATAATAACAATTGTAATGATATTTTAGTTTTTTCAACTCTGATATCAAAATATTGGTATTATTCGAGACCAATATCGGTTTTTTCAATATTGGATTTTTGATCCGATATTTCGGTTTTTCAATATTATCGAGTAATCGGCATCCATGCTCTAGCACTCATGAAAAGATTGATTGAAATCAACTAGTTGCGCTCGTTTGATCCTCTATTATTTGAACTAACGAAAGATTGCAAAATCAATGCTTTTCTTTTATCTGATTCTACTTTTTCAGCGATTTATTTATTCACATCGAGATCTACTTGACGTCGTTGAGTAATAAAAAATGTACATGTTTCTAGAAATTTTGGCATTTGGTATCACTTGAAAACAATGTATTCATTTTTGTAGACGGTGTGGGTCTAGACAGATTTTTTAATTTGAATCTTCTAGCAAATTCGTAGAGGGTAAGGTAAATGTCCCAATTATTGAACAGGTCCCAATTATTGAACACTGTCTTGTATTTTTATTATTTCTCATTCACCTGCATGCATTTACGTATTTATAAAAATTTCATTACATATATGGAACTTTTAGCTATCGAAATGTTACCTTACTTGTGCAAAAAAAGCTTTAATTGATAGAGCAAAAATTATTTACTCAGCAACGGGGACCCGATTTGACGTATCGTGGTAACTGCTTATCGTTTTTGCTAAGACGCGCCGCTTCATGCGTAAGGGCATACAAAATTCAAAAACTGTCGCATCTCAAAAAGTAAAGGCGTTTCAGGTTCCTCAGAAAATTTCTTACAAATTACAATTTTTATGAAATTTTTTAATTTAATTATTTGTAAAAAAATACGGTGTTCGATCATTGGGACATAGAAAATGCAGTGTGTCCCAATTATTGAACACTCAAATCCTCCAAGATGGCGTCATTAAACCCATCAAAACATCGAGACAGTTAACGTGTGACAGATCGTGTGAATCGGATTTATTAAAAAAAAAGTGTAAGTTCCTGAATAAACTTACCTTTATTCTTTTAATAATAACTCTAAGATCGTCAAATATATTTTTTATTTGTATTTTCGTGCAATAAACATAAAAAGGAAAGTAAAAAGAAAATATAACCTAAATATAACTTAAAAATACGAATGTACTGTTCATTATTTTTTGCTCTCCGATATTTCAGGGAGCCAAACTGCGACAAAATCAAACAAACACAGAACATAAAAACGAGGAAGCTGAAAATAAAAATAAAATGAAGTTCGAGTCGAAAAGCAAAAATAAACAAAATGCGAATGAACCAAAAACCTGTCAAAAGAGTCTATATATATATTTTTGTATTTTTACATGATCAACAAAAGATTAAGTGTTTCATTTTGCTTTTATCGCTTAATATTGTACCCGAAATAATATTTTCAGAACGAAAAGAGAATTCTCGAGAGTGTTCTATAACTGGGACATGCCTGTTCAATATTAGGGACACAGGCACTTCCAGTGTTCAATTATTGGGACATTTGCATGCTTCACATTGTTATTCTTTTTTTTCATTTGAAATCATTTAAAAATACTTTAAAGGGTGATTTTTCGAAAGTAAAAATATCAAAGTATCATTTGAACCTGAAAGCGATGGTTTTTTCTTGATTTTATATTTTTTTCTCACCGAATTCAATCCCCCAGATCCTTAGCTGTTCAATAATTGGGACATTTACCTCACGCTCTGTAGCCGGAGTGTGGCGCAGCGCCCGAGGCTTCTCCCGCACGCCATTTGTACTCCGACCCAGCATACATTGTCGCTCGTACTCGGTCAAGTGTTCTCCGAAAGACGAGGGACTTGCCCATCTTGCAATAGCGAGAGGACGTTACTCTCGCGTGGCTGGTGTTACAAAATATTTTTTATAATTTTTCACCATCGAGAATCGTTGATGTATTGTATATGAAAAATTATGGAAAGCGTCTGGCTGCAAATCTAAGTACTAGTAATTCAAATGCAATTTTTGTTCGAAATAACAATATGTTGGAATTTCAGAGACATTTACTGCATGAAAATACTTTTTTATTCAATGGCGTCGAAGTTTGCATAGTTGGAATGCAACGAAAACTCTTCTTTATTTTTCCATTCTTTCACCATCTAGAATTTCTTTCCCGGTTTTAGTTTCTGGGTCCTTAATCAAACTGTTGAAAAATGTTTTCATGTTTTTTGTACCCTTACTGTGGTAAAAAAAAGTTGGGCAGTACGAAAACAATATATTTTCGTTGCATCCCAACGATGCAACCTTCGATACCATTGTATTCAAATATATCCCTTGTACGTTCGAACCAACAATATATTCTCATCAAATACGTATTTGTTGAATTGTTTACATCAAGGAATGCTTGAGATAAAGAGATAGATTTGAAATAAAACCGACACTCGTGGATGGGCAGTGGGGGTTCGGCTCCGAGTTCGGTCCTTCGAGTGAAGCAGTGTTGTGCACGGCCGATACTCGGAGCGGCGACCGCTTAGCCGTGCACCAGCTGGCGCATCAACCAGTCAGCGGTAGGCAATTACTTCTAAGACCTTGATGTAGGTACTTGAGTAAAACGTCTGTGCACTAGAGAAACGAAAGAATATTTCGTTTAGGCAAACGCGGTATAGTGTAGCTTAAGGGGGGTAGATACTTTCAGGCGAGGAAAAAATACCCGATTTTCATGATTTTTTTTGTCTAGAGGAAAGATTTTTATTATTTTTGAGACTTAGGGTAAGTTTTATTATTACTTTTGGCTGTTATATGGTATTTTTAAAAAATGGCGAAGATATGGCACGCCCTTCTACACGGGTTTCGGCGAATGTTGTCAGACGGCGTGACACGTAGCGGCAGCGGGATCAATCGGAAAAAAAACCAACCAAGATTTTTTTCTCATTAACACTCATACGCATAATATGAACCAAAAAATTGTGGGAAATGTTGAAAGTCGATGAAACGGCAAGTTGAAACAAGGAGATTGAATTTTCCGAAATAAAATGACAACTTTTTGTAATAAAAAAATACTTTTTTTTTTAATTTTCAAAAACATTTCGGACCAAATGTCATCAGAATCGGTCGATTAGTTTTTTGGCTATACGCCACGGCAGTTTAGAAGACCGTGCCATACCTCCGCCATTTTTGAAGATTGTTTTTAAAAAATACCATGTAACAGCCAAAAGTAGTAATAAAACATGCCTAAGTCTAAAAAAAGATGAAAAAATCTTTTTTTTCCTAATCACGAAAATCAGCAAATTTGTTCGTCGCCGAAAGGCATCTCGTCCCTTAAGCCAATAAAAAAAAACCGTAAAAAAATGATTTTCTCAGATGTAACGCCTCAAATCGAATAAACTTTTTTAACAGTCTACTAAGGACTCAGCGACGAGTTTCTCCTCTGACCAAAAATACGAGACCCGCATAATCGAGTTCTTTATTTAAAATAAAAAAGCTCCATATTTACCCACCCATCCCCTCTCCCCGAAAGCCAATTTTGAAACAAATCCAACAAGAAGGAAAACCAGATCCGCAGCTCGGAAAATACGGAAGTTACGGGGCACGAATACGACGAACGAATTGAAATTGTACGATCCGAGTGCGTTGCCATATCGGGTGAAGCGGCAAAGCAGCTTAAGCACGAGTGCGAGTTTGTTCGCTCGTTGAATTAATGGAACAGAGGATTTTGTGGGTTCTAAACATGTACCGACCCACCAATGGTGTGGTTCGAGTTTTCTGGTACATTGGACGAGACATACAGAGAAGGGGGCGGGGGCAGGGCGGGGGAAGAAAGACGAATAAGGATTGCGGACAAGAACGCGGCTCTGTTCGACTCGATCTCTTTTGGTTCGGTGACTTTATTGCTCAATCACCGTGTCAATTAGTTCCCTCGCTCTCGTTTCGTCACATTTACACGATACTCCCCCCCCCCCGCCCCCAGTTTCTCCAAGCTTTGATGAGTTTGATCAAATATCGCGATCCTACCACGCAGAAGACCGCGGGAGTCCGTGTTCCAATCTATTTGTAAAAAAAATGAACGAAACAAGAGATCTAACCCAAGCAAATACTCGCATGTATACAAGCCAATTTACAACTATTGGGGTCTCCTTTGCGAGCTTATAGCGTATGTCATTGCGAGGAAAACGCTTCTTTCTTAAATGTCGTGCGATAAAAATTGGCCGAGATAGGGTAAACCGACCAGTGAACGGACGAATAACGACACTGTAGAATTCAGATGGATTGTAAAATGGAAATATTATCAAAACGAACTTTTCAATGGCTATATCTATCAAAAGATATTATTCTGATAGCAGAAAAAATATTCGAAGTCATTGCAAGAAATAATGTTGACGGAATCGATAGATAAGTAGCGAAGTGACTAAATCGCCAGTGAATGAACGAAATGTTCATCAAATGGTAGCTCAACCGCCAGCAAATGGGACGTGTAGTGTAGACAAACGCTGCCAGGCAAAACGATTTATTTTCATTAAATGCTCGATTCGGATATCACTCTGGTGCACAATAATTATAATATTCTTCACTCGGAAAAAAGATTTATTAAGGACCAAGAAGTTTGTCTTCCGACGAATAAGTTTTCTTATTCGTATGTCGGCCTACTACGATTGTATTAACAGCTAAGATATTTTTTTATTTAAGCTTATGTTTAAGATTTACTAAGAATTTTTCTTAACATCTAATAGGATATATAAGTTAGAAGAAATAGGTGTTTTATGTCCGACAAATAGAGTTTTTCTTAAGGCGTTACCCCCACTTGTAGCGCAAAAAAAGGCCTTTCTCAAGATTTTTTTTAAAGTAAACTACAAATTTTTTTTAATCGATCAATATACCATCTTAAATAACACATCTTGAAGAACTTTCAGTAATTTTTTTATTGAAAAATATTACATTGTTTAGTGGCAAATAGCCGTCAGTGAAATAATGTTTTTATATACACGGTTTGTATATAAAACTATTTATAGTCAAATATAAGTATAAACTAGTCTTTAATCGAAGGATTTTAAAAAATATTCATTTTCCACAAAATGGCGGACAGTCAAAGTTAATGGTTCGATTTTAGCGAAAAAAATCGAACTATTAAAGACTACATTTTTATTTATTAAATAAGCCTGCAAAATTTCAAGAAGATCGGTTCATTAGTGTTCGAGTAATCTTGGTCACCGACTTCAGAAATGCCATTTGGAGAAAAACGCCTTTAAAGTTTCAATTTCCGGTCGTTTACACAACGGATTCTTCTCTTTCAACGCTCATATCTCAGTCAATTTTGTTCGGATCGACTTGAAATTTTCAGGACATATTCTCAGATACTTATACTTCAAAAAAATGCAATAAAAAAAATCGATTTTTTCAAAATCGCAAGTGGGGGTAACCCCTTAACATCTAATGGGATACTTCATAATCCCCCAGCTGGTTTTTTTCGAGGAATTGTGTCATTTCGTCCGTCATTATTTTCTTGAACGTTTTTTTTCTCACTATATCACTATATACTTACACTATATACTCTCACTATATCACTATATACTTACACTTAAATCATTCCTCACTTTCGAGTTTCTCACTTCCAAAACGCAACACTGACACTTGTGCCAAGAGCATTGGCATAGGGAGAAGCTACATGGTAAGCGTATGCGTGAGCTACATCTGACGAGCGGCCTGCTGTCGGCCCTGTCGCGTTATAGGGCAAAGTGCGCATGCGCGCATTAGTATCATAGTCGCGAAATAAGAGGTTTTTGTGATTGGGAAGTAGTATTTATTTAATTTGAGGAAATATTTATTCAAATGTTCTATTTTAAATATGGCTTTTAATTGATGTGAAAAATCGGCACGTAAAAAAAACATATTTAGTAACGTCGAATAAATGCTGTAGTGACAATCTCATAAAAACTGTCTCCATACGAGTAAACATTTATTAATTTCCAATCAATCATGTTCTAGTGTGCCAATTTATTAGAACATAATAAATCTTTTTTTCTGAGTGCAGTGGAAAGAGGTTAGAATACAGCACCAGTGGATAAACGTACCTAATTCTGACGTATTATTACCAGTTTATTAAGAAAAATTTGCAAAAATCAAATATTGATTCTTTCTTAAATAATGAAAGTAATATAAACTTATAAAAACTTCTAAAAACTTGTAAAGACCTCAAAACTTATAAAAACTATTGTTTTCGCGTTTTGAACACCTGCTGTGCACAGCCGTATCGTAACTAATTTGCGCGGTGTGCAAGTACCACAAACTAAAAAATTTCCGTGTAGCGTCAAAATTCGATATTGTACTGAGAAATCGGTTTCGACAATAGCTGTGATTTTTTTTTGCTAAATTGTAGTGATTCGAGTTTTTATCGACAATACATATTATTCACTGATTTTGAATATAAATCAACTTTTATACATTAATTGGTCTCCGTCCATTCACTGGTCGGTTTACCCTATTTGCGTTCAAAGTCCACGTAGTAAGCAATGCCACACCTGCTCACGAGCGAAACGCCCAAGCAGGATTGAGCGCGGGTTCGAATCCACCTTCATATGAGGGCATTTTTTTTCTCTAACGGTTTACATTTACGTGGCCAAAAAATAGACGAATTTTTGTAAATTTTTTCTGGGAAAACGTGTGCAGGGTTTCTTTTTTTATTAATGCAGTGTACATATATAGAGGTGAAAAAATAAAGCAATTTTGAGGGATTTTTCAAACTAAGAAATAATTATTCTACATTTATCAAACTGTATACAAAAAAAAAATATTTAATTTATCGTGAAAATGGCGTAGCGGGAGTTACGAATCGGCGTGCAGTCCAGCTTCCCGTTGACTTTGATTTCCAAAAAAAATCAAACATTTTTTCAGATAGAACATGTATAACTTCTATTTGACAGTAATTCAAATGAAGAAAATGCGTTTGCAAGAGAACGGCACACACTTACAAAAGAAAATCAACATTTCACGCAAAATGTATGTAAAATTTGGATTGAAAAAGTAGTTTTTTTTTTCAAAAGTTTTCAAAAAAAATTTCTCGTCAAGTAGAAGGTAGCAATATTATCAATATTTCTACCAACTCAATCGGCTTAATATTTTTTTAGTAATTCTGCAAGCCAATTTCGAAAATGCAGTTTTGAGAAAAACGCGTTTGATGTTTACATAGAATTTGAATTATATTGCACTAGGTACTTGTGGTAACTAATTAGTTAAGTAATCTGTTACAAAGTAATTATAAAAACGATTACAGTAGCAATTGTAATTATTAGTTGTTAATTTAATTACTTTTTGCTCATTTCTGCCTGCTCCTCTCTGCGCTCTCGTTTCTACCTGCAGTGCACGCTGTGAATCCGAGCGGTGAGGCAAAGCGTTGACGGGCTGTAACGTTTGAAGTTTTCGAAACTTTGGGAAAATATTCTGCAGACGCAGGGTGTCCTGTTATGAATGAATAATCTTGCAACTGTCCATAGGTCAGATTATGTCCCACTATATGCTGGAATTTTAGTTTAGTAAAAGTCCCACTTTTGGTTTTTCGCATGCCATTTCTGCAAGTGATAACTTTTTTTGATACGGTTTTTAAAAAAATACTCTTGGTTATTTGTTTTATCTGGAAAAGTGTCCTTTTTAACCTTGAATGTTGAGGGAACTTCATGAAAAAAGATCTTATGCAGAGTTTTCATACAAACTAATTCGAACATCGACTCTTGATAGCCTGCGGTGTAAAAAATATGTATTACGCATATCGTTCGAATTACTTTAAAAAGGTGCTTAATTATTGTCGATATATATCATTTGTAGAAATGGCATGCAAAAAAACGAAAAGCAGATTTTTTTTTTGTTTTTTTCCAAAAAATAACAAAGCCCAAAATCCCGAAAACCGTAGGACTTTTACTAAACTGAAATTCCAGCATATAGTAGGACATGCTCTGACCTATCGACAGTTGCAGGATTATTCTTTCATAACAGGATACCCTGTCTATAGTTCTATTGTTTAAAGAAAAAAATCGATTTTTTTACAGTTAATGTATACCCCGCCTTAAGGCAAAGTAGAAGAAGCACCACGTGACATAAGAGTGCGAGAGAGATAGCTGAAATCTTCGAACAGAGATTTTTCAGACATGACTAATATTTAGGGCAAAAGAAAATCGTCAAGGTCTGCGTCAGGAAATTCTTCAGAGCCTAATGCTTTTGTTTTTCCTCAAAAACTTCACCATCCGTAAGAAAACTGAGTTTGAACATTTGTGAGGTTATGTTGACCTTGTACCGGCCCTTAAAGAGTATGTTTTTTGGTAACTTTGACGAATTTTTCATTTGAAAAAATATATAAATGTGATAGATACAACGGTTTACGTAAAGCGCTGTATGAAAAACGTCCTTCGCGATGACCACGGCTGCTCTAAAACAAATCATCCGAAATTTTAAAAAATCAAACGCATTTACTCTCTGCAAGAAATTATCTAGTACTTGGACGAAGGATTTAATAAACGATTGATTTATGAAAAATGGCCGCAGTCCAATGTAAAAGGATCGACTTTCGGTAAAAAAAAGCTCGATTTTCGTTGATAAAAAAAAACTACAAATCGAAAACAAAAAAAGACCGTTCAAGCACTACATTTTGATATGTAAAAGAATCTTTAAAAATTCAAAGTTGCACGGTGCAGAAATTTTTGCGAAATCGTGATCATCGAATTTTAAAATGTCATCTTGAGAAAAACGCGTTTAAAGTTCGCCGGTTCGCGAAAACTACCTATAAACGTTGAAGACTGCCCCAATTTTGGCCAGATCAACTTGAAATTCCAGAGAATATTTTCGAAATGGTATATACTGAAAAACCGTCGAGAAACAAAAATTAATATTTTCCAAAATTTCAACCAAGTTAAAGCGCTTAAATTTCTTTTTTCAGTAAAAAAAATAATGGACACGGAAGCTTGCTTTCCAAATCGATATTATTGGGTGTTGGAATTAATTCGTAGCGTTTTACAAGAGATGGCGTAGGTAGTACAGTATTTCGTTGTTACCAACAGTAATGTATTCATCGTGAAGCAGCTATCTTTGAAGGTCATTTGCTGTACATAACCTCTTTTTGAATCGTAAATAACAACACTTTATAATTCATTGAATATGTCAACATTTGTGCCGAATAAAGTGTTTTTGCGGGGAGTTTTACTTCCCGGTTTTTTGCATCGAATTGTCACTAGTGATGAAGAATGGATCCATTACGACAATCCGAAGCGCAGAAAGTCACGGGTTAAGGGCGGGGTAAAGTTAATTCGGCGAAAAAAGGCATGTTTTTAAGATTTTTTTTTGGCGTAGCGAATAGTGTTCGTTTATTGAAAAATTTACATATAATAAAGTAACATTTGAACAACATTCTCCTAAATTTGCATTGCAAAATATTCAAAATTGAGCGAGTGAAAATTAAACCCCGGAGGCGCCTCGAAAAAAAGTTGGTTTGCGGTGTGCACCATAACTCGCAACAGAATCATTTGAAACAAAAAAATCAAAATGCATTTGTTAAAGGAGTTGTTTCTCGAGGTAATGACGGGAGGACTTTTTTTTTTGATTTTTCGATTTTTCGTAGCACTTGGGAGCCAAAAACCCGATTTTCGCTAAAAAAATCGGCTAATTAGTTGTTGAAAAATTAGTAATTATTAAAAAAAAACAAAAAAGCTCTCGACAATACCTGGTGAATTATGTGAAGAAGTACTGTGCAAAATTTCAAAGCGATTGGTCCAGTAGATTTTGAGTTATCGTGCACACGGACTTCAAATATGACAAGTCTCAGAAAAACGGTTTGAAAAACGCAGAAGAGGAGAGAACGGCATGGAGCAATAGACGCTCAAATACTCATAACTTCGTCAATTTTACTCCGATCGACTTGAAATTTTAACACAATATTCTTGATATATTATGCATTCATTTAAAAAATTTAAAAAAAATGAAAAAAAAAATTTTAATACTTTACCCCGCCCTTAAGCCATTTTCACCATCAGTGGCAAAGCCAAATATCCATGGGTCTAAGATCCTGCTCTGTATTTGGTGGGATCAGAGGGGTGTGATTTATTATGAACTGCTGAAACCGAATGAAACCATAACTGGGGATCGCTACCGACTGCAATTGATGCGCTTGAGCCGTGCATTGAAAGAAAAACCGCCGGAAAACTCCGAAAGACATGACAAAGTCATTTTGGTGCACGAAAATGCTCGTCCGTACGTCGCAAAACCGGTACAAACATATCTGGAAACACTTAAATGGGAAGTCTCTTACCCCACCAGGGTGTCTAATTTCGACTAGAACTGAAATTGCATGACATTTAAGGATTTTTAAGGCAAGGAATGGGGATTTTTTCATGACTCTTAGTATGACTTTCTGGCATAAAAGTATACTTAATGATTCTACAGTGCGACCGATTTTCTAAATTTCTATATTTTTATTTTGCTCTTTCAACCAGTTGTGTGTTGTATGCCAATAAAAAGTATACGGAATAAACGTAAAGTCACCAAACTGTACAATTCCATATGTAGTAAAAAATGTGAGGCAAACATAATTTCAAGATTGCTGTAAAGAAATATATTTTGGGAACATCTAGAAAAACATTACATACATTTAGGAACTTTGACTAATATCATCTAGTCGCTTTATACGAATAACAAAGAAAAACTAATATATGTTGAGATAACGCATCATTTTCTTTTACTTTATTCTATTTTATTTTCTATCGATTCGATATTCGCTTCTCTATAGACAAGTACCACAAAGTTAGTTCATATTGAATATAGAATCAACGATCATTTGGTAGGGTATAATAATTCAGGTAGACTGGTAATTTTTCATGACATTACATGACTTTTTCAGGGTCGAGTTTAATTTCATGACGTTTAAGATTTCTCATGACTTTTCAGGCAGGTAGACACCCTGCCCACCCGCCGTATTCTCCAGAACTCGCTCCTTCTGATTACTATTTGTTTCATTCGATGGCTCATAGCCTGTGTGAGCAGAAGTTCACTTCTTACGAAGATTGTCAAAAATGGGTCGATTTGTGGATTGCATCTAAAGACGGGGCGTTCTTCCGACACGGTATTCGTACCCTGCCCAAAAGATGGTCAAAAGTAGTAGAAGCGAGGGGCAATACTTTCATTAATGTATTTTTTTTATTTTCATTTAAAGTAAATATATTTTTTTTCATTAAAAACACGCTACGAATTAATTCCAAGTCCGATGATTCAATCATTTTCGTTTATTATTCAATACTTGAAGAAGAAAAAACATCGCGCGCGAACGACTGCTGTGCCATTGTGTACCTACTTAGCATCGGACTTCGAACGCGAGCATCGCGGTCAATTATTGTCGCATGCCTTTAAAAACAAAAAGCGCTTTGCTCGCAATGACACACCCTGTATGTTCACCAAGGGAACCCCAATAGTTGCGATCACTTTATATGCCTCCGCTCGGTCACCCTGTCGATGTGTGTGTGTGTGTGCGTGTGCGTGTGCGTGTGCGTGCGTGCGTGCGTGCGTGTGTGTGTGTGTGTGTGTGTGTGTGTGTGTGTGTGTGTGTGTGTGTGTGTTAGCTGACCGAGCGGAGATGGCGAGCGTGAAGAACGAAACACGATTCTTTCGACGCCGCAAATTATGTTCGCGAATGTACGCGCGCTCCACCGCGGTAACACGAATGCGATTTGTGCTCTCCAGCGGCTCCATTGATACGGCCCTCGAACACAATTCGCGAATCGTAATTGGTACCGTCCTGCAGCAAACGCTTGCCGCACTATATATATACACACACACACACACACACACACACACACACGCACACGCACACGCACACGCACACACATATATATACATACATACATACATACATACATACATGTGTGTGTGTGTGTGTGTGTGTGTGTGTGTGTGTGTGTGTGTGTGTGTGTGTGTGTGTGTGTGTGTGTGTGTGTGTGTATTTACAGGGTGTCCTGTAATGAAGGGATAATCCTGCAACTGTCGATAGGTCAGATCATGTCCTCTTATACACTCGAATTTCAATTTACTAAAAGTCCCACAGTTTTCGAGATCTTGGTCTGGTTATTTTATGAAAACATTCATCCGCTTTTGGTTTTTCACGTGCCATATCTACAAATGATATGAATCGCCAATAACAAAGCAACTTTTTAAAGTAATTGGCACGATATAGGCGTAGTACATTTTTTTACACCAAAGGCTATCAGAGTCAGATGTTCGAATTGGTTTTTATTTAAGGTTAAAAAGAAGACTTTTCAAGATAAAACAAATAACCAAGAGTACTTTCAAAATAACTGGGTCAAAAAAAGTTATGAATTGTAGTAAAGCATGCCTTTACTACAATTACAAAACTACAAAACAGCCAAAAGCACATGATTTTCAATTCGAAAACCGTGGGACTTTTACTAAACTGAAATTCCAGCATATAGTAGGCCATGATCTGACCTACCGACAAATGCAGGATTATCCATTCGTATCAAGCAAGACACCCTGTGTGTATATATATATGCTCATTAACTCGGTTCCCCGGGGGTTCGAGGCTCCGCAACTGCACTCTCGCGCCTCTCATTCGTTAAGTGCAGCTCTCACTGAGTCGCGAACGCGTTCATTATCCGCACGCCAGTGTTCCATTAGCGGTACTCGCGACTCTACATCTCTCTCTTCTCCCGCTCCGCACCGCCCTCCGACGCTGGACACCCTCCAGCGGCTGTCTGCCGTGAGTTCAGCTCTCTCGATGCCATAAATGCGAATGTAGATCCCGCTCGCATATACAGCATGCTCAATTTTGGAGTCGCTATTTGAAGGGGCGAGGATGGGGGGCGGTGTAATTTCTGCGGTAAATGGGTAACCCATTGGCCATTTTCGTGAGTCTGTTTACGCGTAATGGCGAAACAATGGACCGATGCCTCGTTTCCGCGTAAGAAGGACAGAGATCGATTATTTTCGCAGTTTCCGGTTGGAAATTTTAGAGGTTTAAGGAGCTATGCCAGTGTGACACTTTCAAAAAATCGTTTTTTTTTGCCTTTTTCGACAGTTTATACTTTCAAGAATATCATTATTATTTATATCATTTATATCGATATCGTTTTATGTTGCAAAAATCGATAGTTAAATCCTTAAACGCGTTTTTCTCAAAATGAGATTTTTCAAATTGGCTAACATTGTAACTCAAAGAGCCGATTGATATCCGATTGACTTGAAATTTGAACTGAGCACTCTTGAATATATTTACTCTGCAATGACGTAGGATATTTTTGATTGGATAAAAATTGACGATTTGGCATTGAAAAAAACGGCCATTTTATAGGCAAGAAAACAGACTTTTTTCATCACTACGCCATTTTGTTAGATTTTGATATTTTTCGAAAATCCTACGTCATTGTACAGGAAATACCTTCCAGTTGAACGACATTTTTTCCTTTTTCGGTTTCAGCTACTCAATCGGCCGGAATCATGTCAGCGGTGGAGGAACTTTTTTTTGGCGCCTCCGAAGACAACGCTTAAGACGCTTGGATCTCAATATTTTTCTATGAAAAAATGATGTAATATAGGTCAAATATAGGCAAATATAATCTTAATTTTCCGTAACAATTTATTGAGTACTTTTCTTCCAAAAAAAATTCCGAAAATCACCCAATTGTTCAGTGTTCACACTGGTATAGCCCCTTAATGATCTGAAGTGCCTTTACCTCCAGAGATTGTGGGATGCATAATTTAATTTTGTAGAGGGATTTGAGGCGTATGGGAATGTTGATCGAAGATTTGGGCGAGAGGAGGGAATGAGAGACGCTGCATCAACAGAATATTCACGGTCGCGTCGTTAGACACGACCGGTCTACTAAGATTCGCACGTCGCTGGCACCTTTTATACTCCTTCCCCCACTCGCTGCCGCGCGCGGCTTACCCCCACTCTCGCCGGCGCTCGGCTGTCCCCCACTCCGCCAACGCTCGAACCCGTGCGCACGCGCGCCTCATTCATATTCAAAAGACCCGCTCGTGCGCACACACGGACTCCGCGCGTTACGTGTATACATATCGAAGATCTTAATCACTTGTAATCAGCGAAACCCCCTTCTCGCCTACTTTCCGACAAAACTCCCCGAGCCTTTGTGTACAGGCACGAAAATACCTGAGTATTTTCGTGCCTGTGTGAACACGTGACCGTTACTCAACGATGCAAGTAACAGCCGAGCCACGAGAATGGCCGAGGACGTTGCTCGGAAAGAGCGCGTACGACCAATTTGGAACAAAAAAAAACCCACATTACGCTTCTCAAGTGATAATGATTAATTTTCCGATAACGATACGTCGGATGAAAGTTCAAGAATTTCGTCATCTGCTGTGATTGAAAAAGGCTCGGTCAGATGACGCGCCACGGTTCTCGTGAACGCACGAACGTCATATTTGTACACTTTGATCCCCCTCCTTGTAAGGGAATTTCGTCTGCGTTGTTTTTTTTTATCGTCGCGCCGACGCGAGTGCAACGAACATTCCTCGGGCTCTCGCGTTTACGTCTTTCAAAGTAAAAGAAAAGGAAACAGCAAATTCCATATTTCAGTCTCGCTGAAAATGGTACTCGGCTGTCACACAGGTCTGTCTCTTAATAGCCGAGTATGTGGTTCGCGGGGTCATTAGCCGAGTATTTAAAAGGACACGCGCATTTTTTGCAGACGCCGCGCGGTTAAATACTTAACCGCTCGTAAACGTGTCTAAGGCCTATGATTGAGACGCGAAAGCGCTCGATATTCGCGTCGCGATTTTCCGTCTTCTACGAATCGCCAACGTGAAACATTGGACGCGCCTTCTTCCACGCTCGTTCCCCGATTGGCTGGAACGAGTCGCACGCGAATTTGCGCATCGTCATCGATGACCGATCGCGAAGTTCCAATGACGCTTCTATCTTCTGTTACTCGTGAGAACAAAAAAAAATCAGAAAAAAACACGCGCTTAAATCGGTGGTCGCGCGTCACGCGTTTCACGGCAGGTACGCAGCAGCGTTCGGCGTATGCGTAGGCCCAACGAAGTGGGAATGACGGGGGTGCGCGCGCGGAGCCACGGGTTCGATTGAGGCAGTAGTGGGGGGAGTATTCGGCGGTCAGAGTGGGGGGCGCTGTCGTCCGCTACGTCGCGCGAGACCGTGCGGGCGAATTAACGCGCGTGCGGCAATTTTTTTTCTCTTATCCGCGCGATATCTCGAAATAATTCGACGAGTGACTTTTCTTTCGCAACCACGTTGATCTTCGGAATATCCTCTTTCGTGCTGTACTGTTCTCTCGTCCAAAAGGTCGGAATTACGATAGTGGAATCGTTGAAAGACACACGTCGATGCGGTAAGGCCCCTCACGCAGCAGACTCGAATTACGAACGAATCGATGTCCGTTCGAGTGACGTCCGTCGAGCTTGAGAACCTTGAGTCAAGCTACAATAGTATATGTAATAATAATAGGTAACAAATAATAAATAATAATGAGCCATTAAATAATATCAATAATAAATAAGTCAATTACGAGCAAGTTTATTATAAATCATAATTATTCCAATTATAAACAATAATAAATAAGGCAAAAATGAATTTATCAGCATAAATAAGCATTGTTATAAGTTATATCTTATAATAATTGTTATAAATAATATCAATCAATGAACAAATCAATTTATTGTCCCCTGTTTCGCGTCGGGCGTTCTCTACACTGAGAAAAAAAAACATTGATGCAATATCGTTGGTGTCATTGAATTAAATTTCGTTGATTCAATTGTAAAATTGTTGGTGTAAATAATCGGATTTATTAGTCCAAACAAAACGCTATTGATTTTAATATCATGATAAAATTTAAAAAAAAATTTCCTCCAAAAGATATATTGTTAGCTGAGAACAATATATTATTGAAAGTATCTAAAAAAAAAATCGCGAACAAATTATATAGTTTTGAATGGATTTTCTGCAACGAATAAAAAAGCGTTTCATTTCATAACATGAATATTGTTGATTCGAGTACACAAGAAAAATTGAATTTCGCTCGTTTGATTCAGATAAAATGTCTATTGAGTAAATATTTTATTTTTTTCACCATATCCGATATTGATTTCCAAGTACATTATTCGTTAAAATATTAATATTTTATTTTGAATGAAAAATATTAAGCAAATGTCTGAATCGGTTAAAAAATTATGAGAAAATAAAATTTGTTTCTTGCGCATTTGGTTGAAAAAATTCTACGAAGTCATGGCCGAGCGCCACCGAAATTACAGATGTGAGGAAACCTGTAGTTCTCGGAGTAACCGCTAGAAGCCGCACGCGTGCTCGTTTCTCGTAAGCGTAGCGCGAACCGAAAATCTACTTAAACGCCGGAGGAACTCTAAAGAGTATCGCTTCCTGGCCTGTGGCTAAGATCAAAGTGTAGAATCTGTTCTTATCAGTTGAATATCTGATATTCTCTCCATGGATATTCCATTGGATATCTGATATTCTCTCCACTATTATCGTCGATGATCATTATAATGCTCACTTTTTATTTAAGATTTAAAACAAATTGGAAAACTTACGTCCCGTGGCATATTCGTTTCGATGTAGTAGGGAAATAATTGATTCTATTGATTATATTTTTGTACGCAATAAAAAATGTAGCAACCGCTTAATTATTTCATTCAATACATCTACGCACTGTATAAAGAATGATTTCAATCGAATATAGTTTTATTTCAAGGATAATGTTTTTTTAATATATGTAATTTTTTAAATAATATATATTAAATAATATATATTTTTTAAATAATATATATAATTTTTTAAATAAAATAATATGTTATTTAAATCAATCACATTTTCCAATATTTTATAGTATTGTAACAATCTCATACATCGGTGGCAGTCCGCAGCAGCACATTTATTTGAATCAACCAATATATTTTTTTGATTCAAATGGTTTTTCTTTCTCAGTGTAGCGTAAACGCGTACGTGCATCAATTAGTCCGGCCGCCCCTCCGGCGCCCCGTCGATGACGCATTTGCGCGTTACACGCGTCGCGCGATAAGGCCCCTCCCCCGACTCGTTTCCGTAAATCAAACGTTGCCCCGTACCCCACTCCCGTTTACCTAAAAACATCCGAGAATTAACCCGCGACTTTTTTTTCCCACCCGGATCCTTCTCCACCGCTCACTTCCGTTTCGTCACCGAAACTTCCGCCTCATCCCCGTATTTTCGCGAAGTCTCGCGTCGCGAGTATACATATATATATATATTTATCGTGCACGACCGCGCATACTTTGATCGTCGAATCCAGTTTGAGTTTGCCCGCGGACGGTCTCGCGTGTTGACTTGGATCCTTCGCTGTCTCGCTCCTTCGCACGCGGGGGTCCTCCCACGCGTAACGACACACTCGCACGGAACAATTGTTTCGCGTTACCCTCTCGGTCACGCCAGCCCAGGCATCGAGTTCCGTGTTACGAGAAACCGCGTTCGAGAAAGAGAGACTTAACGAAAAAAAAAAACGTCTACGCGAGTCTGTGTTTTATTTTCTTCTTTTTCTTCCTTCGGTTCGCTCTGCGCGTACGTGCCGTAGTACGTTGCGAGCCTAGAGGGCGAAAAGAGCGCGACAATATTTTCGTGTCGAAGACACGCGGCGGTCCAGCGCGACGAACACCTCGCGCGATTGTTGTTTTTTTTTTTCTTTTTCGCACGCAGTCTTCTCGCGGTACGCAATGCACAAGTGTATCTCCAAATCGATACGGATATATGCGCGAACTTTTGTGTGTGGTAACGAGCAATCAAGGGGTTAGGCCACAGTTACGGGTATAAAATCATGTGCGAATTTAATATTTTTTTTCGTATGAAAAAGTGATTCACTCATAAAAATTAATTACACATCTATTTAGTACGAATATCAAGCTGTTGAAATTTTTTTTATGTACAAAATGGCCGACTACTAATATTTTCTTTTATCTTTTTTTTTAAGCGCTCCGCGGCGTGACATTTAGCATCCACAATTTTTTACCTAGAACAAAAAACAAAAATTCTCGTCAATCTACATTAGAATACCTAGAGAAATACGTACGGAATTTAACAAATATTGTTTTATTCAAAAGTTGTAGGTATTTGAACTGAAGAAATGAATTTTCAGTGAAAAATTTCGTTATAACTGCTCATAAAATGAACAGTTTTCGATTAATCAGAAATTCCGTACGTACTTCTGGGCGAAATGCAATTTTGAACAAAACTTTTAAATTTGAAGTACATCAAGTGAAAATTGTTGAAGTTATTTGTCACGCGAATTTGAAAAAAAGCTATTTCGAGAAGTTCCGAGTAGTGGGCCATTTTGTACATCGAAAAAAAATATATATATATTGTCTAACAGCTTGATATTCATACTAAATAGATGTGTAATTAATTTTATGAATGGAACACTTTTTCATACGAAAAAAATGGTTAAATTCGCACACTATTTTATACTCGTTACTGTGGCCTAAGGCCTTAAACGATCGTTACAGTGCGGTTTCCTTCGCGCCATAGGAACTACGGCCGCACGCCAATACCACCATCTTGTGTGTGCTAAAATGCGCGTAAATAGAGCACCGGGGCGAGACGGGCGAATCATTTTTCATACATACTTCGCGAGGATACGTTGCGAGGCTTGGATTTATTGCGCAATCCACCGCGAGTGAGACAGTTTCGTTTTTTCCTTCTTCGATATTCGTACACGGAGCTTCTTCGCGACGGAGATAACCCCTGTGCGCGGTGTATATGTCGATTCAATGGCGTTTATCGGTTGTCGCGATTTCGTCGCTTCCCGACCGACTTCCGCCGACGAATGAACATTCAAAGTATTAACTGGGCAGTCAACAACAATAATAATCAATTATCAATATGAGTTTTGTAAAAAACTTTTTTTAAACTTGTGCAAATAAAACTCGATTGGATTTGATTGATTATCAATATAATGTAGCAGGTAACAAATAATAATGAGTAACAAATAAGTTTATTATCACAAATAATAATTATTCATATTATAACTTTAAAATAATAAATAACAAATTAATCAATTTATTAGCATAAATAATTATTATAAATTATAGTCAATAACAATTGTGATTACAAATAATAATAAAAAAGATCAATGAACAACAAATAAATTTATTAGCATAAACAATTATTATAAATTCGATGTATTAGTCATTATTGTTGTAAATAATATAAATAACAGGAACAACAATAAAAGAAATTTCCAATAATTCCTAATCGACAAATAATAAACGAACAATAATAATCATAATTATTTTATGAACAGGCAATAACAATAAAAATAATAAATCGTAAACATTCGAAAAAAATCAATAAACAATTGCTAACACCGAATGAATAGTAACTCAATATTGACATCGTCAACAGCAATTATAAATAAAATAATAAGAATAGCAAGGTAAACATTATTCTACGCAACTATAAATATAAATAATACAACTACAAATAATGATAACAACTGTATAAATAATATTAACATTGTCTTTACGTATATTAATGTTGATTAAATTAATTTATATTCGTATTAATATAAACAATAATAGAATAATACTTCTTTAATGGCAATTTGGAATCGATCATTCAATTCTCAGCTAAATTCCCGCTGACCTCGGCGACGAGTATTTATCAGTTTGAAAAGTGTCGTGAAATTCGCTCAAAATAAAGGAGAGGTAAAAAACATGTGCCGAACGAGATTGTATCAGCGTCGACGAATTTCAATAATGCGGAAGACACCTCGCGGCGATTGCCCCGCATCTTAATAATAACAATAACGAGTGCCTCGCGGCTCCGAAATAAAGTAGCAACGTGCGCGACAATCCCGAGATAAGACACACTTATTTGTTTCTTTTTACTTTCGGTTTTCCCGCGACGTTCGCGATAAGCTTACGAGAGAACAAAGTTTCCCTTCGATACCGAGGCAAAGAGCGTGAGAGAGAGTGAGAGAAAGAGAGAAAGAGAGAGGGAGAGAGTTCGGATAACGCACACGTTTATCGTCTCCTCGTGATAACACGAAGCACGAGCCTAAACGCCTCAATTGCCGTGCAACGATAGAGCCGTTCGTACATTTATTGCACAACAATTTCGAACTTTTTATTCTCGATATTACGTTGTTAAGTGTGTAGTTCGTGTCAAGTTTCTCAAGCTCGGCGATCGCACTCGAGCGAGCATTGTGATTCGTCCAAAATACGAGTTTGCAATCGGTGGGCCATAACCGCGGGCGCCTCGACGTTTTCAACGATGATTTCACTGTCGTAATACCGAACTTTTGAACTCAAGAACAGTACAGTAAGAAAGAGAAGATTTCGAGGATCAACGTGGTCGCGAGAGAATTGCCGCTTGTCGAATTATTTCGCGAGATATCTCGCGGGTAAAAAGTGAAAATTGTGTCGCGCGCTAATTCGCCCGTTCGGCCTCGCGCGACGTAGCGGACTGCAGCGCCCCCCCCCCACTCTGCCCGACTGTTGGCTCTATCGCCCCCCCCCCCCCCCCGCGGCTCCGTTGCCGCCGTTGATCGACACTACCGCCTCAGCGGGATCGACGCGTCGATAGTTCGCACGCGAAAAATCGTGCTCGGTCGCTTCGTCGTTTTGTTGTTGTTTCGTCTTCGTTGCTCGAATCGGACCACTGCGCGCGGTGCCATCTCTAGGAGACCCCGGGAATGCTTCGAGACGCGCGTGTTCGAAACGTAGGCGAAAAAGTGGCACGCACGAGGCTTTCCAGCGCCGCGCGCGCCAGAAGAAAAAGAAGAAGCGCTAGAAACGTCGCGAAGAGACGGGTCCACCCGTACGGAAAAACGGGCACAAGGCGTCTCGCGCGCTTGTCTTCGACGATTTAACGAGGCGTGGGCGGACCCTCCCACGGCGGGCGTAGGCTTAAATCACTCGAAAAATCACGAGGCGAACGCACAAACGTGCGACGTTCACGCACGTAGGAACAACGCGCAAAATCGATCGAAACTCTTCGTCGCGAACGAACGCGGACGATATGTAAAATCGGCGGGAAACACGTGGTAAAGATAACGCACCGCGAGAAAGTCGTCAAATTGACGAGAGAGGCGTGACCTCCGTGATTTTTGTGGGTTTCTTCCGCTTTTTTTTTCTTCATCGCTTTTTCGCGCAAGCGCTGTCGCCGAATGGGAAACTTAACGTGCATCGATTGTCACGAGGATTTTTAGGACAAATCTCGTTGACGTTTCCTGTTGCACCGGAAGTGTTACGCGTAAACGAAGCTAGCGTCAATGTATGCGACGGCGTTTGAACACTTTTCCGTGAAAGACACCCCCGCGCGCCATTTTCAGGAAAACCAAACTATTTTCTAGTGACATTTGGATGGAACGCGCTCGAAAAGTCATTCATTTATTCGCAGTGAAATGAAAATGATGAAATTTCGAAAATTTAAAAAGATCGAATAAAATCAAGTAAATATGAATACAAATATTATCGAAAGGCCACATTTTTTTAAATGATCGGTACACGGCCGCTGTATTGAGAAAAAAAATCTCAATGACATTTGAAAGAACTTTTCGAGAAAAAAAATCTTCAGTTGAATTTAAAAAAGCAAGCTGGAATAAAAATCAAATAAAAAAATTAAATTGTCGAAAAACTTCGATCTTTTCCGTGCGGACGTTGAGAAAAAAAAATTTCACGGCCATTTGCCGTCGAATAAAAAAACCAGTAAAAAATCAAAATTCAAAAACAAAATCAAACCAAGAGATAAAGCAGTAATTAATCGATAAATTAAATTAAAAAAAAAAAACACGTTGATACACGACTCAAGATGCAAGAAACTTGCGAGAGGCTGATACCGAAAATCGTTTGCACAAAGGCGAGTTACACGGAGAGTTGCGCAGTGTCGCACCACGATGAGGAAAATTCGTGCGACAGGCGATTGGGACGCCAGCGAAGAATCGGCAGACCGAGAGTACGACGAAACTTGCGACGTTTGTCCTTGACCCAGGAACAACAACGTCAGTCCTCGTCGTCGTCCAGAAGTCCGTCACCCGCGCCCATCGCTCATCTCGCGCTTCGTTTGACCTCCGAGACTCCCGTACCCCAGACGAGACGCGAACGCGATGGGCCGACGAACGACGTGCAGGAGGATCGCGAACTCTCGGACGACGCGAATCGTCGGGGCGGTAACGCGAGCTCCGGTTATGGGCAATATTTGCAACTGTTGGATGTGCCGTCGCAATCGAGTCACGGCGCATCGTCGATCGCGACACTCCTCGAATGGGGCGAACCTAGCGGTGACGATCTCAGCTCGGAATGGGAATCCGATCATTCCGACTGTCGAACGATCCCGATCGATAATGTAGAAAACACCTCAAAGGTAGCCGAAAAACGAACGCGTATCTTGAATTATTCTTTAAGGTAGTCCTATCGCCAGGCTTCAGTACATAGAATTTTCATAATTTTTTTTTTCCAGCTTCACTAAATATATTAATAATCGTCTCTGTAAAATTTCAGGGTCGTTTATCGACCTAATTATAGAGAAAAGAAATATTAAGGGGTAAGGCCACTGTAACGGCCCAAAAAAAAAAGGTTTTTTCACTAATTTTTTGCTCCCGAAATTGAAGGTATTTGAAAAAAAACTTTTAATGGTGTTATCGGGCATACATTAAACTTTATTATAAAATTTGTTTACAGTAAAAAAAAAACAAAATGGCGGTTCCACAGCTATCTTCCCGGGACATGTTTTGCTTCCAGGGCTCCGCGGCACGCAGCACCACTGGTGCACTTTTGAATCTAGAACAAAAAAAAAACCATTAATCTAGAGGGCTATAGCTAGAGAATGTCGATCGGATTTTAAAAAGTATCAATTTTTGTGGATTTGGCGTGCGTTTGAAAAAAAAAAATTGATTTTTGACGAAAAAAACGGCAAGTTTTTTGTTAATAAAAAATCAATAAATAAAGTTCTTGAAAATTCCGATCGACATTCTCAAGATAATGTAAATGTTCACATCTGGTTAAAATTTCAAGTAAAAAAAATGAAAATTGTTCGAGTTATGCTGCGTGCCATTTTGAAAAACCATGTTTCGAGAAAAACGCGTTTAAAGTTTTGCGAATAGTTTTTTATTGGAAAAAATTAAAAAAAGAAGTTTCGGAGAAACTTAAACTATTTTTTATTTTAAACTTAAACTATTTTTTAAGCCAATAAAAAAAAATCGATTTTTCAAAAAATTTACAGTGGCCTTACCCCTTAAAATTGCGTATTTTTGTGAAGGAATTCCTTGGCGACATACAAAAACCCAATTTCCGGTCGCTACAAAAATGTATTTAATAGTGGGAATCCGTCAGATTCTTAAGGGCGGGGTAAAGTATTTAAATTTTTTTTAATTTTTGAAATGAATGCATAATATATCAAGAATATTGTGTTAAAATTTCAAGTCGATCGGAGTAAAATTGACGAAGTTATGAGTATTTGAGCGTCTATTGCTCCATGCCGTTCTCTTCTCTTCTGCGTTTTTCAAACCGTTTTTCTGAGACTTGTCATATTTGAAGTCCGTATGCACGATAACGGAAAATCTACTGGACCAATCGCTTTGAAATGTTGCACAGTACTTCTTCACATAATTCACCAGGTATTGTCGAGAGCTTTTTTGTTTTTTAAAATAATTACTAATTTTTCAACAACAAATTAGCCGATTTTTTTAGCGAAAATCGGGTTTTTGGCTCCCAAGTGCTACGAAAAATCGAAAAATCGAAAAAAAAAAATCCTCCCGTCGTTACCTCGAGAAACATCTCCTTTAACAAATGCATTTTGATTTTTTTTGTTTCAAATGATTCTGTTGCGAGTTATGGTGCACACCGCAAACCAACTTTTTTTCGAGGCGCCTCCGGGGTTTAATTTTCACTCGCTCAATTTTGAATATTTTGCAATGCAAATTTAGGAAAATGTTGTTCAAATGTTACTTTATTATATGTGAATTTTTCAATAAACGAACACTATTCGTTACGCCAAAAAAAAATCTTAAAAACATGCCTTTTTTTCGCCGAATTAACTTTACCCCGCCGTTAAAAATAATCCGATTTGCGTACTTGACAATTGTAGTAATGCAGTGCTCTCAGAAAAAATTACGCTTATTGACCTAATTTTTATGTAATATCAAGTTTAATTTGAACTTCCGGTATTGGATTTATTACCACTTGCTACGATAAAGAGACGTGACAGCAAGGCAACAGCTGACTGTAGTCCTAACCTCATCTCACTCATTCGAATTTCCACACATATTTCATTTTTAACCGACATATTTCGCCGACACAAATTTTCCACGTTTTTTACCAGTCGTGGCCCGAATACAATGCTTTTTATTTCCCGCACCTGACATTGTCTTGACAGATCGACGTTGAAAAGCATGGAGGTTAAACTCGCCTGGTTGAGTAAAAGGAGACGGAGATAGAACCAATATTGCCAAATATCAAACCTAGAAATTCTGCGCGAATCGTTGGAATAACTATTTTTTTCATTTTTCTAATTAATGTGAACATTCATTAAACAGTTTACACATGGAAAATTTAGTTATTACAAATTTTTGTTTGCGTATGTTAAAAATACAAATTGTACAAGTCTCAAGTATGATCAGCGGTATGACTAGTGTGAAGCGATAGGATTACCTTAGGGATTACCAGTGTGAATGCTGAAAATTTGAGTGATTTTCGGGAATTTTTTCGAAGAAAAGTACTCAATTAAATGTTTCCGAAAATTAACAATATATTTGGCTATATTTACCCTATATTAGATAATTTTTTCATAGAAAAATATTGAGATCCAAGCGACTTATACGCGGTTTTCAGAGACGCCAAAAAAAAAGTTCCTCCACTGCTGACATGATTCCGGCCGATTGAGTAGCTGAAGCCGAAAAAGGAAAAAATGTCGTTCAACTGAAAGGTATTTCCTGTACAATGACGTAGGATTTTTGAAAAATATCAAAATCTAACATAATGGCGTAGTTATGAAAAAACTCTGTTTTCTTACCTATAAAATGGTCGTTTTTTCGATGCTAAATCGTCAATTTTCATCCAATCAAAAATATCCTACGTCATTGTAGAGTAAATATATCCAGGAGTAATCACTTCAAATTTCAAGTCAATCGGATAATTGCTCTTTGAGTTACAATGTCAGCAAATTTGAAAAATCTTATTTCGTATTCTTGAAAGCATAAAAATCTTGAAAGTATAAAAATCCCATCTCATATTCTTGAAAGTATAAACTGTCGAAAAAGAAAAAAAAAAACGATTTTTTAAAGGTATCACCGGTATAACCCCTTAAGGCGGTATTACCGTCTAGAAGCTTGTTTTTTTAAGTATTTTTCAGGAATTAACTTTGCGAAAACTATCAAACCTACAGTGCCGGGGTTTTTGACGCATATTATGACATGTTTCAATTAGCAACACAATTTTTTTATGAAATACTTTATTGAAATCTATACAAGTTATGCGCTTTTATGCAGGTCGTGGCGTGAGGCGCTCGGCCAATTGGGCGCACGGCTTTTTTTCAGAAATTTTAATGTGGTTTAGTACTTGTGACTTTTGAGGTCTCAAGCTTTTGAAATTCATATTTAAAAAATATCTACGTTTATGTACCTGCTAAGTACTTGCACCCTTGACGAGTGATCAAGGAAAGCACTTTTTTGTAGTTATATTGTTTTCGATTTACAATTTTATTGAACATTTTTTTTTTACTTTTTAATACAATACCTTCTAAATAAAAGCTTGTTAAAAAAACGTTTATTTTTAAAACCATTTTAAAAATATGCATTTTTTAACATTCGGTGATTACATTAAATGTTTTCGGTATTTTACATAATTATTTTCTATAACTTTTTCTTGCTCAATTAGCGTAAGACGAATTGGCAACGTCGTAAATCGTAGTATATGGCAATGCCCAAGCTGACAGAAGTGTCGCGAAGTTAGAGACATGTGCGCCCCGTCCGTAGCCTTAGCATCGGTTCAAAGAGCTGTCAATAATGAATATCGGCCCGAGTAAAAAAAAATCACTGGAAAGGAAAACTGCGTACTATAGCTGTCTATATTCTGGAAGAAATAAAAAACTTTAATAATTTTCCGATTTCTAAAAAAAATGTTTATGTATGACAAAAAAATCCGCGTTATTTTGTTTTTGCCTAGAAATATTAGCCTCTTCTACGAAATTTCTGGAAAATTATTATTTCTGAACATAGTTATGAAATCAATATTAAGGGGAGGTATCTGAGTAAACGGCGAGAAAAACAGGTAAACTTCGGGAATATTTATCTCAAAACCTAATGTTTCGATTGGATCCGGGTTTTTTAAATTGGAAAATATGTACATTGAGGTATGTTTAGGAATTTATAAAAATAAATTTGTTGACTGGAAGCGATTCAAACGCGATTATATCGAAACATAGTTTTCAAAGTCGGTGCCAGATGTATCTCGAAAACGGCTTGTCCGATTTTGTCCAAATTTGGATACAATATTCTTCGATAGTTTTTCTCGTTCGCCACGTAGGGGTTTTTCAGTCGATTGAACCATTGCTTTTTTATGCAATGTGTATGCAATCCAAAGTCGTCGGAAATTGCAAACGAAAAACGAATGATAAATTAAAACGGTCGCAATTCCGTCAAAAATGAAAATTTCAAAAAAATCCTACGTGGCGAACGAGAAAAACTATCGAAGAATATTGTATTCAAATTTGGACAAAATCGGGCAAGCCGTTTTCGAGATACATCTAGCACCGACTTTGAAAACTATGTTTCGAGATAATCACGTGCGAATCGCTTCCAGACAACGAATTTATTTTTAAAAATTCCTAAACATACCTGAATGTACATATTTTCCAATAAAAAACTCAGATCCAATCGAAACATTCGTTTTTGAGATAAAAATTCCCGAAGTTTACCTGTTTTTCTCGCCGTTTACTCGGGTACCTCCCCTTAAGTAATTATTGCTCATTAAGAGGATAAGAAGAAATAATATTCGTTGTTAATCATCCGGTTCGAGTAGTTTAAGGTTCCCGAGTATAATTACCGAATACGGATAAGATAGGTAGCATTTGTACCGTCTACGACGTTCCCATGATTGCACAGACAAATATTTTGTGTGCTGGATTTTCGCACAAATTTTCTATTTTTTTTTTTGAAGTCTGAATTGCACAGCCTTTTCGGCTTTTTACAAGTCCACACATTTGCTAATGAATACATGGATTAATTTCATAACGGTACGGTAAATCCTTATTTTCACGGTACCAAAGTTTATTCCGATGATTACTCCAACCGTACCTATTTTTTCAGCTCCGTAGTAGCATTTTTTCAGCAGATATTACTAATGTACTGAAAATTGATCGGGTGTTTTCCATAAGCGTAATGTAACTAGGCCACAAAATAGTCGAGTTTCCAATTTTTTTTCTTTCTACAAAACGGTACTCCGGCGCGTATCCAAACTGTACAGGATGATCAGTAAAAGGATTATAAGTTTCCAGAAAAAAATTCAGCTCGGTGGTAACATTTCGACCCAACCCCATAACAACCTTACTTTATATTTTGGCATTTTTCTTTTCGTTATATTTGTTTTTGTTTCGATTTTGCTTATACTTTTTTGAGGTAGAACGGCGATTTATGATAATGTAGAAATACCGACGGAGTCCCCGTGAGTGCGAGAGAGATGTGAAGTACCGACTGAGTCTCAAGGAGCTCGAGAAAAATAGCGGGAAATCCCTTTTCAAATATTTTACCATTTTCGTCGCGATGTTTGAAAAAAGAAAGAACGACCATCGCGTAGTTCAATAAACATGAATGGAATTTCCTTTTTCTGACGAAACTCGGTCGGTAATGAAAACTACAATTAACTATTTAGGCACGTTTTTTTTAGTCTTGTGGAAAGGGCGTCAGGTTCCTAGCCGATCGTTTCTTCGTAAGATTAAACTTTTGTACTCTCGTGGAGTATCAATGCCCTTTGGAAGTAAAAAATACTAAGGACGTAGGACGAGGGTAAAGCAGAAACGGCGGGATAGATATTCGGTATTATTTGAAAATAGTCCGTGTAATTCTAATGCGGATTTTTTTTCTGTTACTGATTGCAGAGCTCAGGCTGGCGGAAGCTCAGGAACATCGTTCAGTGGACACCCTTCTTTCAGACGTACAAGAAACAACGGTATCCATGGGTGAGTTTTTACGATCTTAATGTTATTAAAAGTTGCATCGTTGGAACGCAACGAAAATTCTTTTTTCTTTCTTTATTTCGTTGTATTTTATTACTTAGGAATACATTTTCATGCCAATTTGGGTTGTCGATTTTTTATGGGGATCCTTAAAAACGATGAAGTGATTTTTGCAGCCCAAATCCGCAAAAAAATGTAAAGAGATTGATCTGAAAAAAACCCAACGAAGATTTTTCTCTCATTAACACGCATGCGCAGAATATGAAACAAGAAAAAGCGAGAAATGTTGAAAATCGAAGAAATGGTACGCTTTGAAACGAAGAGTTTGAATTTTTCGAAAAAAAAAAACTGGCTATATTTTGTAGTCGAGAAGACTTTTTTATTTTCAAAAACATTTAGGGTCATGTTTTAGATAATAAGGTTGGAAAGATTTATACCAAATTTCATCAGAAGCGGATGACGTTGAAGTTTGCATCGTTGAAATGCAACGAAATGGATTTTTTTTTTCAATGTCACAAATTCCCTACGGCGGATTTGAGCTACGGAAATCATGTAAACAATTTTTCGGATTCTTATTTATCGATCGAAAACAAATTCGCAACATATGGTTTTGGATAATAATGAACATAAGAAATTCAAAAGAATTTTCGTTACATTCCAACGATGCAAACTTCAGTCTCATCAGGATCAGTCGATTAGTTTTTAGCTTTAAAAATTGCGAACAAATATTTCCTTTTAGAAGAAGATCATGAAAATCTGCGCATTTCTTCTTCGCCTAAAGGTATCTCCCCCCTTAAGTCCTTGTTCCCTTTAATTTTGAAAATTGTTCAGTTCGAGCGAAGAGACTAACAAGAAGGGAAACAACACAAGGGATAACGAACCAACAGTAGCTAAACATTTTCCTCCGTTAGAACCACTAAATACATTTTAAGGGGCTATACCAGTGTGAACGCTGAAAATTTGGGTGATTTTCGGGGATTTTTTGGCAGAAAAGTACTTAATTAAGTGTTTCGGAAAATTAAGAATGTATTTGGTTATATTTGACCTATATTACATAATTTTTTCATAGCAAAATATTGAGATCCAAGCGAGTTAAGCGCTGCCTTCGGAGGCGCCAAAAAAAAAAGCTCCTCCACTGTTGACATGATTCCGGCCGATTGAGTAGCTGAAACCGAAAAAAGAAATAATGTCGTTAAACTGGAAGGTATTTCCTATACAATGACGTAGGATTTTCGAAAAATATAAAAATCTAACAAAGTGGCGTAGTTATGAAAAAAAGTCTGTTTTCTTGCCTATAAAATGGTCGTTTTTTTCAATGCCAAGTCGTTTATTTTCAACCAATAAAAAATACCCTACGTTATTGTAGAGTAAATATATTCAAGAGTACTCAGTCTAAATTTCACGGCTCTTTGACTTATAATGTCAGCAAATTTAAAAAATCTCATTTCATATTCTTGAAAGTATTAAAATCTCATACTCTCGAAAGAATAAACTGTCGAAAAAGGCAAAAAAAATCGTTTTTTGTTTAAAGTGTCACTTTGGTATAGCCCCTTAACCCTTCCTTGACACACTGGGTCATTTTGACCCGGACGAATTCATAGTCGTCACATGTGGGTAAAATTCACCCGGCCAAGTTCCAAATGGGTGCTGTCTAAAAACTATCAGTCCGATCGGGATTGAAAAAATACTAGAAAATACTTTGACCATTCTAAAACATGTGTGAAAAGTCGATATGTCAAAATTCAAATAACAACATGTTAAAAAAAATCATGAATAGATCAAGTTGTCAAAAAATACACCTTTTCACTTAAAAAATCATAACTTTCTCAATTTTCGATATTTTCAAGTAAAATTGGAACATGGTACGCGTCAGGCAACGTACTTCTAGAGAAAAAATAGCGGCGTAATGGCACTTCAAAACTTCGTCTCCTGGAGGCGAGGTTTTGAGGACCTTCGCCTACGTGGCGAACGCGAAAAAATATCGAAGAACGTTGTATCCAAATTTGGACAAAATCGGACAAGCCGTTTTCGAGATACATCTGGCGCCGACTTTCAAAACTATGTTTCGAGATAATCGCGTTCGAATCGCTTCCAGTCAACGAATTAATTTTTGAAAATTCCTAAACCTACCTCAGTGTACATATTTTCCAAAAAAAAAAAAAAAAAACCCGGACCCAATCGAAACATTAGTTTTTGAGATAAAAATTCCCGAAGTTTACCTGTTTTTCTCGCCGTTTGCTCAGGAACCTCCCCTTAATATAATGGATTATCTTGTAATTGATCGAAGGAATAAGCAAAATAACAATTTTTGACAAAATGGCCGCTTCTCAAAAAAGAAAATCGATTTTTAACAAACATTAGGCCTTAAATTGTTTATAAAATGGAAAATATTTATCGGTGAGAAAAAACGTTCGATAAATTACTAAAAAATATACTTGAAAAGATTGTGTTAAAATTTGCGACTGATCGGTTCCGTCGTTTCCGAGAAATCTTGCTCACCGACTTTAAAACGCAGAGTTTTGAGAAAAACGCGTTTAAAGTTTCAACAGCACTTTCGAACGCTCTGACACGTCATTACAAATGTGCGTGTAACTTCGAGGATATTCGCCGGATTGGCAAAAAAATTTATGTGTACTTAAATATATGTACATTGCGAAAATAAAATTGAGAAAAATCGATTTTTCGATAATTTTAACTGTATATAACCCCTTAACGAATAAAACAATTGAATAAAAACAAACTCCGATAAAAATAAGTATCGCCGAACAATCTTTTGTTCACACCGATTATAATTTTACATTTTATTGACAGGTTCAATTGGCGGGTCATCAGGGAAATTTTCGAGCCGGGCCAACGCCGGGCACGATATTGAAGAAGCTGTGTCCCCAGGAGGAGGCTTGCTTCAGACTACTGATGCGCGACGTTCTGAGGCCTTACGTGCCCGAGTTCAAAGGCGTCCTGGACGTTCGGGAGTCCAACGACGAGAGGCACAATAATCAGGACACCGAGATGAAGGGGTCCGAGAACGATGGCCACAAGGGAGCGATCGTCGCTTCGTACCTCCAGCTTCAGGATCTTCTCGGTGATTTCGAACAACCGTGCGTCATGGACTGCAAAGTCGGCGTGCGAACGTATCTCGAGACCGAGCTCGCAAAAGCCAAAGAACGACCCAAAGTGAGCATTTGGAAAAACGCAATTTTTCCTCAGCTATTTGTTTCACGAAATGTGACGGTTCGAGACATTCTGGTTTTCCTCCGCGTTCCAACGCCAGTCGCCAAATACAATATTCAACTCTTGTACGGAAATCATCTTAGGGGCCGTCCATATATTACGTCATTCTAAATTTGGGGAGGGGGGAGGTTCGTCTGCGGATGACGGTAAATGATGGTTGAGGGGGGGGGGGGGGGGGCGTTTCGAAATTGACGTCATTCTTGTGATACCAGTTACTTCAAAATGTACAATAGTATATTATACAACTAGAGTGGTTTCCCCGCATGAGTGATGAAAAATATTTTGCAAGTACCTAATGGTATTAATTATTGAACTCATTATTTATTTATTTATTACATAAGGTTTGTCTACATTATATTCGAGAACTTCAAATAACAGCGTACCTATGAAAATAGTTCGATCGAGCCAAAATGAATATGGGGAGGATACGGAGATATTACCCGTGATCCAGGATTTGCAAGAATGGGTGAAAACTCCGTGGGAGCTATCCAAAGAAAACTAAAGAATAGGGAAGAATAATATTATTATATTAATGAAAATTGCCAAAGTACAAAACAATAAAAGATGATTCTATAACAAAATGTGGGAGCTATCCAAAGAAAACTGAAGAATAGGGAAGAATAATATTATTATATTAATAAACATTGCCAAAGTACAAAATAATAAAAGATGATTCTATAACAAAATGTTTTAATGTTACCCAATTTTTCTCAAATCCGCAAATGTTTTAATTTTGCCAAACTGGTAATGACGTCAGTTTTGCGAGAGGGGGGGGTCATTAGGAAATGACGATAGGATGATTGTAAGGGGGGGGGGGGTCGAAAATCAGCAAAAATCGATGACGTAATATATGGACGGCCCCTTATGGTTCATTATTTTGTATTATGCTCACAGTATTTTTTATCTTCTCGAATGTCAATTTTTACGATGTAAATCGACAATAAGACTTGAATACTCAACCAGACCGCCAAAACGCTCCCGTTGTCAGATATGTAGTCACGTGACCTCCATTCTTCCTTCTACATTCTTATTCAAGGCGCTACACCAGTGTGAACGCTGAACATTTTGATGATTTTCGCGCATTTTTTGGAAGAATAGTACTCAATTAAATGTTTCGGAAAATTAAGAATATATTCTGCTATATTTGACCTATATTACATAATTTTTTCATAGAAAAATATTGAGATCCAAGCGACTTATGCGCTGCCTTCAAAGGCGCCAGAAAAAAGTTCCTCCACTGCTGACACGATTCCGGCCGATTGAGTAGCTGAAACCGAAAAAGGAAAAAATGTCGTTAAACTGGAAGGTATTTCCTGTACAATGACGTAGGATTTTCGAAAAATATCAAAATCTAACAAAATGGCGTAGTTGTGAAAAAAGTCTGTTTTCTTGCCTATAAAGTGGTCGTTTTTTCCAATGCCAAATCGTCAATTTTCATCCAATCAAAAATATCCTACGTCATTGTAGAGTAAATATATTCAAGAGTACTCAGTTCAAATTTCAAGTCAATCGGATAATTGCTCTTTGAGTTACAATGTCGGCAAATTTGAAAAATTTCATTTCGAGAAAAACGCGTTTAAAGATTTAACTATCGATGTTTGCAAGATAAAATGATATTGACCGTAAGAACTGCTAATTACAGGATATTCTTGAAAGTATAAACTGTTGGAAAAGGCAGAAAAATCGATTTTTCGGAAGTGTCACACTGGTATAGCCCCTTAAAAGTTGATAATGTGGTAACTATCGCTACAAATAACTACGAATGAACAAAAAACAGCACGGAAATACGCTGAATTAAACTAGAAAATCAGTAATTACTCGTCACGGGACTCGTAATGACAGTCTGTTTACTGGCATGTGACGTCATTAGAGATCCAACCAATCCTGGAGCGTTTTCGTTCACGTGACCAAACGTTCACATTTATCAAATTGAAAAATTGAAATTAACAGAAATAATGCACATTTATTCGATACAACGATAGGGAATATTTTTTAAACGCTAGGTGCTTTTAGGATGACGAGAGAATGAACCACATTTTTAATATACAGTAGAACCTTCATTATCCGAATTTTCGGTTATCCGAACGCTTTGGCGCCTTATCCGAACTCAGTGATGGTCTTTTTTCTCAGTTAAGGCAATCCTATCGCTTCACACTAGTCCTACCACTGATCATACTTGAGACTTGTACAATTCGTATTTTTTAATTATGTAAAAAAAATAATTTGCAATAACTAAAATTTTCCATGTGTGAACTGTTTAAGGCGTTAGGCCACAGTAACGAGGATAAAATCATGGGGGAATTTGATTTTTTTTATCGTATGAAAAAGTTATTCACTCATAAAATTAATTACACCTATTTAGTATGAATACCAAGCTGTTAGAAAATATATAAATATTTTTTTCGATGTACAAAACGCCGACCACTAATATTTTCTTTTGTTATCTTTTTTAGGCGCTTGCGGCGTGACATTTAGCATCCACAATTTTTTACCTAGAACAAAAAAGAAAAATTCTCGTCAATATACATTAGAATACCTAGAGACGTCCGTACGGAATTTAAAAAATATTGTTTTATTCAAAAGTTGGAGGTATTTGAACTTAAGAAATGAATTTTCAGTCAAAAATTTCGTTATAACTGCTCATAAACTGCTCATGAAATGAAAAGTTTTCGATTAATCAGAAATTCCGTACGTACTTCTCTGCGAAATGCAATTAGGAACATAACGTTTAAATTTGAAGTAAATCGAGTGAAAATTGTTGAAGTTATTTGTCACGCCAATTGGAAAAAAAAGCTGTTTCGAGAAGTTTCGAGTAGACGGCCATTTTGTACACCGAAAAAAATATATATATTTTGTAACAGCTTGATATTCATACTAAATAAATGTGTAATTAATTTTATGAGTGAATCACTTTTTCATACGAAAAAAATATTGTTAAATTCGCACATGATTTTATACCCGTTACTGTCCCTAATCTGTCCTAATTGTTGAAGTTATTTGTCACGCCAATTGGAAAAAAGCTGTTTCGAGAAGTTTCGAGTAGACGGCCATTTTGTACACCGAAAAAAAAATATATATTTTGTAACAGCTTGATATTCATACTAAATAAATGTGTAATTAATTTTATGAGTGAATCACTTTTTCATACGAAAAAAATATTGTTAAATTCGCACATGATTTTATACCCGTTACTGTCCTAATGAATGTTCACATTTAATTAGAAAAACGAAAAATAGTTATTTGAACGATTCACGCAGTATTTCTAGGTTTGATATTTGGCAATATTGGGTTTATCTCCGTCTCTTTTTGCTCAACCAGGCGAATTTAACCTCCATGCTTTTCAACCTCGATCTGCCAAAACAATGTCAGGTGCGGGAAATATAAAGCATTTTATTCGGGCCACGACTGGTAAAAAGCGTGGATAATTTGTGTCGGCAAAATATGTCGGTTAAAAATGAAATATGTGTGGAAATTCGAACGAGTGCGATGAGGTTAGGACTACAGTCAGCTGTTGCCTTGGTGTCACGTCTTTTTATCGTAGCAAGTGGTAATAAATCCAATACCGGAAGTTCAAATTAAACTTGATATTACATAAAAATTAGGTCAATAAGCGTAATTTTTTCTGACAGCATTGGATTACTACGGAAATTGAGTTTTTGTATGTCGTCTCGGAATTCCTTCACAAAAATACGCCATTTTTTTTCTCCGTCATTAGGTCGATAACCGACCGTGAAATTTTACAGAGACGATTATTAATATATTTAGCGAAGCCCAAAGACAAATTATGAAAATCCTATGGATTGAAGTCTGGCGATAGGTAAGGTATCGTCCTAAGGAAAATATCCCCCTTCTTTTCTGTAATAAAGCTGTTTCCTATCACTTCGAGATATTTTCAAAATACATTAATGCCTATATGTAACTTCATAACATCAGATCGTATATACATTGTAGGTATATACGATAAAACCGTCCTGGAATGGTTTGAAACCCAACCAGAAAATAGTCCCAGACAGCTGCTGTTCTAGAAAAGAATTCGAGACTTAGCGGCCAAGAAACGCGCATCCACTATGAGACAGCCAAAAATTGATCATTATTGTAAGCCGCAATTTGAGATTTAACTGCATAAGTAGTAGTAGTATAGAAATTGAAAATTTATTCATTGTTAATTGCTATCGAATAAAGAATTTGGGGTCGTTGGTTTAATAAAGAGAATTTTCGATACTATTCGTATTATATAAGTAGATTTTCCCGGAAATCCGAGATATAGTTTCGATTATCCGAACGATGTCCGGTCCCAATTGGTTCGGATAATCGAGATTCTACTGTAGTGAAATTCCCGATTATCCAATAACTCGCTGATCTTGATTCGTATTTTCGCAGCTCCGCAAGGACATGTACGAGAAGATGATCCAGGTTGACCCGTCCGCGCCGAACGCCGAAGAGCGCCGGGTTCAGGGTGTGACGAAGCCACGTTACATGGTTTGGCGCGAGACGATATCAAGCACGGCGACACTTGGATTCCGGGTCGAGGGTATAAAACTCGGTCACGGAGGTTCGTCCAAAGACTTCAAAACGACGAGAACGCGAGAACAGGTGCGTGAGACGAAAATTGTACAGACTTACGAGAATATACGCGAGGCCGCACGAAATCCTCGACGGTTTATCGCTGTGGGCCAACACTGCTAGGCCGCAAAACGATGTAGGGACTTCGAAGTTCATTTGGAAAAAAAATTAAGGTTTTATATACCTGATGGTCGAAAAACAAGGTCTTTTTTGGGGATTTTTTTTTTTCGAACATCCTGATGAAGATATTAACGTGCGATTTTCAAGGTTTATTTTACATATCTCAGTACTCAGATCAAATATTTATTTTGCGAAAAAACTAAATTGCGGCCCAGCGGCCGGTAGAAAGAGAACGCCTTTTTTTAGGTTCTCCACGGATGGACTCGTTGGAGATGCACATGAGCATCTAGAACGATCTTTTTTTTCGTAATCTACATGAGTTTTGACAGCAACGTACGCACGATTATTACTAAATATCGATTTTTGTACAAGTGGCACCATTTTGAATAAAAGGTCGGATTTTCGACTAAAAACGGCCTCATGTGGTGATAAAAAAACCGTAATTGCTAATAGATAGTAGAAATCGTGTGTACTTAGCTAAAAATACTATCTAAGAAGCTGCAGTTGAAATTTGAAGTCAATCGGCTGAGTAGACCCTACGAGTCCGCACGATTTTGCAAACATGGTTTTAAGGTAGTCCTATCGCCAGGCTTCAATCCATAGGATTTTCATAATTTGTTTTTGAGCTTCACTAAATATATTAATAATCGTCTCTGTAAAATTTCAGATTCGTTTATCGACCTAAATAAAGAGAAAAGAAATATTAAAATTGCCTATTTTTGTGAAGGAATTCCGAGACGACATACAAAAACCCAATTTCCGGTCGCTACAAAAGTGTATACAGGGTGTCCCATTTTAATCTTACACCTGAATTTTCTCGAAAAATATTGCTCGGACGAAATATTGTGTGGAACAAAACTTCTAGGGATTGAAGGGGGACGTTTGAAAAAAATTTATTTGAGGAGCTAAAATTCAAAATGGCGGCGTTACAAAGGCTGACATGTTTTTTTCAAACGGAAACATAATTTTTTTTTATTGCCAAAAAATTTGTCAGCTGAAAACAAAAACTTTTGTTGAAAAAATTTTTTGATAAAGTTCATAGTTTTCAGGTGAGAACATCATTTTCAAGTATTTCAGATGTATCCAGGATTTGTGTGTGTGTGTGTGTGTGTGTGTGTGTGTGTGTGTGTGTGTGTGTGTGTGTTTCTACTCATCGTGATCAAAGTTCGTCAAGGATTTAAAGAAACACGTTATTGGGCCTGAAAATGGCACAAACGCTTTTAAAATGGAAAAAAACTATTTTTCATCGATTTTCCTCCAAAATTTTCTCATGAAATATCGTCCAAATTTGAAAACAAAAAAAAAACCAAAATTTTCAACAAAAAAATTTGATTCTTTTTTTGTTCAAGTGGTCATACATTCGAAAATACAACATTGAGCGGCTTGCCGTGAGACATTTAGTCTAATTGTCCCTACCACCGGCATTTGCGTTAGCCAAAGCGTAGGAGGTTGCATGGCTGAGTCTGTTGCAGACCATTCGCGTTACCCAGAACTTGAAAACTATGAACTTTATCAAACGTTCTCACTTGAAAACTATGAAATTTATTAAAAAATTTTTTAGTTTTCAGCTGACAAATTTTTTGGCAATAAAAAAAATTATGTTTCCGTTTGAAAAAAACATGTCAGCCTTTGTAACGCCGCCATTTTGAATTTTGGCTCCTCAAATAATTTTTTTTCAAACGTCCCCCTTCAATCCCTAGAAGTTTTGTTCCACACAATAGTTCGTCCGAACAATATTTTTCGAGAAAATTCCGGTGTAAGATTAAAATGGGACACCCTGTATAATAGTGGGAATCCGTCAGATTCTTAAAAATAATCAGATTTACATACTTAACACTTGTAGTAATCCAATGCTGTCAGAAAAAAATTACGCTTATTGATCTAATTTTTATGTAATATCAAGTTTAATTTGAACTTCCGTTATTGGATTTATTACCACTTGCTACGATAAAGAGACGTGACAGTAAGGCAACAGCTGACTGTAGTCCTAACCTCATCTCACTCGTTCGAATTTCCACACATATTTCATTTTTAACCGACATATTTCGCCGACACAAATTATCCACGCTTTTTACCAGTCGTGGCCCGAATACAATGCTTTATATTTCCCGCACCTGACCTTGTTTTGACAGATCGACGTTGAAAAGCATGGAGATTAAACTCGCCTGGTTGAGTACAAAGAGACGGAGATAGAACCAATATTGCCAAATATCGAATCTAGAAATACTGCGCGAATCGTTGGAATAACTATATTTTCATTTTTCTAATTAAATGTGAACATTCATTAAACAGTTTACACATGGAAAATTTAGTTATTACGAATTTTTTTTTTGCATATGTTAAAAATATGAATTGTACACATCTCAAGTATGAGCAGTGGTATGACTAGTGTGAAGCGATAGGACTACCTTAAGAAAAACGGCGCTTAAATCGTTTCAATCATTTTTCTTCGCACCATATCATTCTTGGGATCTTTATACATCATTCAAGCAAATAAAAAAAAAACGATACATTTTTTTAAATATATATAAGGCATTGATCAATTGCATTAGAAAATTACAATTTATTCCTCAGACTATACACGGCAAAGAGGACAAAAAATTGTCCAAGTTTTTTCAATATAAAATTACGGAACACTAGCAGTCTGTCGGAGTTCTTTTTTGCTGAAGTTTGCCACGATGGATTTCGTCTAATTTTGAGGATCGAACTTTGAACGAAATACTAGAGGCTTTTTTTATGCAGATATGAAAAACCAGAGAACCAAGGATAAAAAGAATTATTTACAAGAATGTTAGTACGTTAAAACAATGGAATTTAAAAAAAGTATTTATAAAAATGTCACAATTTTTTGTGTAAATTCTGCGGGACGTTAAGCAAATATTCACCAAAATCCTTTGTCTCTCTTTCATTAAGCATTTTCGGCCTACCGAGGTATAGTTGAAGATGTCACCAAACGTAATTGACGTTCGTAAAATTGTTATGTTTGTCGTTAAGGTGACGGAAGCCCTGAAGCGTTTCGTCGAGAATTATCCGCACGCTGTGCCCAAGTACCTGCAGCGTTTAAAGGCGATACGGGCGACCCTGAAAGCCTCGCCGTTCTTCGCTTCCCACGAGGTTGTCGGCTCGAGTCTGCTCTTCGTTCACGACGCGAAAAACGCCGGCGTTTGGATGATCGATTTCGCAAAAACGCTACCCTTGCCGTCGCACTTGCTGAACATACGTCACGACGCTGATTGGCAAGTGGGCAATCACGAGGACGGTTATCTCATAGGTGTGAACAATTTGATCGACATTTTTCAGGATATCAGAAATTCTCAGTCGTAATATACTTTGACTGCGCGCGCGCGGCTTACACGCGCGCGTCTTGAGTGATTCATGAGTGTGTGTGTGTGAGAGAGTGAGAGTGAGTGTGTCGTGCGTTACTATAATCTCGTCCCCGTAGAGAGATGCAGGAAGAGGCGCAACAGAAACTAAAAGCTCTCGCCCTCTCTCATCGTAGATGAGACTACGTAAACTCGTTAGTTCGATAAATCCTTTGAGCGTTTCGCGCTTTTGTCTTCGTCCCCGAGAACAAGAAAATTTCGCGTCGACGCTCCCGAGAGCGAGAAGGAGAGCGAGACTGACGAGTCTCGCCCGCTCCTTCGGAGCAATTTGCCCTCTATCGGTGAGCGCGTCACGAAACTACTCGATCCAGAGAATGCAAGATAGCGTTAAATGCCCGCTCAGCGATTAGTTTGACAGATCCTCGATGGCATCGAGTGTGCCGTGATGACACGACGTAAGTACCGGTGAGACCTGAGCTGGCCCCTTCGATATATCGTATACACGCGTCCAGTCGTATTCCCCTGAGAGACCGGCACAGATTCGCACGAGCGCGAAATATCACTCCTCCGCGGGTTCGCCGAAACGGCAACCGGTCCCGGATTATTCATCGCTGTGTACGGCGAGGCTAATTGGTATCCGAGAGATCATACGGTGCTGAAACTATTCGCGCGATTCCCCCTTTGAGTTTTATTTCGACGATGCTTTTCGCCTAGCAACGAATTTTCATTTTTTGACGCACTGACGTGGTTTAAGAAACTGACGTTTTCATAGTGGAAAACGGCGGAGTTCTCTACTTTGAAAGAAAAAAAACTTCGGGAATTTTTATCACTAGAAGCTCCTTCGGGACTTTCGGCAGACGTTTTTTTTTTTTTTTAAATGTTGACACGAAACGCCGTTCGATCTCTCCGACGCTGATTCGCTTGCCTCGCAGTGGCGAATCCTCCATGACTCTCTGCCCGAGACTTAATTCGCGACACGTTCCAACCCTGTGCTAGTTACTCGTTCGTAAAACCGCTGGCTACGCCGAGTATACTCGTCACGTATAGAGAAAATGTGCTCGTCTGCAATCTCGGAACAAGTTCCTACGACGAACGAGGGGAATGAAAAACGGGACGTACGATAGTGAAGAAAAAGTTGTACAACAGACCAAAGACGCGGCAGCCAACGACTGCCTAGTAAAAGAGAGAAAGAGAAAGATGCAAAGAAAACACGTAACTTATAGGCTCTTAGGGAAATTGAGTGCGTTTTATAGACTCGAATCCTAGTTCTATATATATATATATTATTTTTTCCAAGATAATTAATTTAAACGAACTACCTAATACGTAAGACTTTATTTATACCGTCGAAGTAACATAGCGGCCGTCGTCCGTCTGCGCGCGTGTGTGTGTATTTTCATGTGTCGAGCCCACAGACGAGACCGTATTTTTGTATTCAAATCTTACCACACGTTGTTATTTTTTATCTCCCTTTTTGTTTTGTTTTTCATTAATAAGTCGCAACTTGTCGTATGACTGCGTTCGTCTTTGTTCGTTTACTTCTCGCGGGGCAGGCCTTTGCCGCGTCCTCTTTCCCACTTCCCGCTTCTCGACGTTCGGAATCTTTGCGATACTTGATGGAAGAATCACGAGGCAAGCCGCGGGGACAGATGGCGAGGATGAGAAGAGGTGATAGAGAGGCGATTTTCCGACCGGTCATTATTGATTCTCGTAAGGACTGCTTCTCGGCGGTTGAGTTTGGAGGGTCGGCTGCTGTTGGACGGCGCTCGCCTGGCTCGTCGCTATCGTGGTAGGGGCGATTACGCGCGCGTAGACGGCCGCGCCCGTCGTTTTCAGGCCGGCCGGTGTCGGTATAACTTTGAGGCCGTGCAACGTCTTTATGTTTAACAATTGGCTGGGCAATATTATCGGCTGTTGATTGTTCTGCTGTTGCGACGTTTGTTGCTTTCCGAGGACGACGCTGCCACTCTGGCTCAAACCGACGCCCACGCCCTTGTTGCTGCTTGCCAGGACTATTGGCTTTCCCGCCAACTGAGCCGTCACCATTCTCACCGTCTGAGCACCCGGGGTTTGCTGCTGGTGCGACGTCACGATCAACTTCGATTGACCAGCTTGCGCCGAAGCCTGCGACACCACCTTCGAAACAATTCCAACGAGTTTTTCAATCTACGTGTTTTTTTTCTTCGGGTTCTCAAGACGGGATATACATTTACGAAGATAAAAAAATCGATTTCTTTTTTTTTGTTTAACGGGTTATACGCGGTCAGATATTTCAAAAAATCGATTTTTTTATTGCATTTTCGGAACGTACAGATATGTGAGTATATTCCCTGAACATTTCAAATCGATCCAGCGAATATTCTCGGAAATACACACATATTTGCAAGGAGGCTCGGAGCGCGTCTCCGAGCGTCCGAGAAACTTCAAACGCATTTTTCTCAAAACGGTGTTTTCAAAGTCGGTGAGCACGATTTCTCGAAAACGGCTCGAACGATCGGTCTGCAATTTTAACACAACCTTGTCAGATATATTCTTCGGATATTGATCGAAGGAATAAGATTTCCGATAATTATTTCTATTTTTGTTCAACGATTTAACGAAAAAAATTTGGCGGAAAATCGAAATTGTTTCTTTCCGGAGTCACCATTTTGTCGAAAATTAAAATTTCGACTATTCCTTCGATCAATACCTGGATTCATCTATCCCCTAAGAGAATCTTTTTGGTCTTTTGATTTTAGGTAATCCAAACCGGAGATACTTTGCTCACGCTGGACACTTTTTTTCGGAGACCTCCACGAGACTTCCTACAGGAGCAATGTTAATGAATATTTTTGAAAATAAAAAATACCAATCTAAAGCTAAAAGATGCCACTAAACTGCCTAATACTTTTCATTTTGCCCAAATGAAATCCTTTTCCAGAAAAAATTCGTGAAAAAACGACTTTTTTGCCTTGCAACTGCGTATAACGCCTTAAACGATAGAACTATATATGCAGAAAATTTTCCAAAAGCATTATCGAAATTGGCGTGCAGGATTACTCAAGAAATATTAAGCCGATTGAGTTAACGCTTCGTAGAAATATTGATAATATTGGCACCTTCTACTCGACGAGAGGGGCCGTCCATATATTACGTCATCGATTTTTGCTGATTTTCGACCCCCCCCCCCCCCCCCACCCCAACAATCATCCTATCGTCATTTCCTAATGACCCCCCCCCCTCTCGCAAAATTGACGTCATTACCAGTTTGGCAAAATTAAAACATTTGTGGATTTGAGAAAAATTGGGTAACATTAAAACATTTTGTTATAGAATCATCTTTTATTATTTTGTACTTTGGCAATGTTTATTAATATAATAATATTATTCTTTAGTTTTCTTTGGATAGCTCCCACATTTGGTTATAGAATCATCTTTTATTATTTTGTACTTTGGCAATTTTCATTAATATAATAATATTATTCTTCCCTATTCTTTAGTTTTCTTTGGATAGCTCCCACGGAGTTTTCACCCATTCTTGCAAATCCTGGATCACGGGTAATATCTCCGTATCCTCCCCATATTCATTTTGGCTCGATCGAACTATTTTCATAGGTACGCTGTTATTTGAAGTTCTCGAATATAATGTAGACAAACCTTATGTAATAAATAAATAAATAATGAGTTCAATAATTAATACCATTAGGTACTTGCAAAATATTTTTCATCACTCATGCGGGGAAACCAGTCTAGTTGTACAATATACTATTGTACATTTTGAAGTAACTGGTATCACAAGAATGACGTCAATTTCGAAACGCCCCCCCCCCCTTCATCCATCATTTACCGTCATCCGCAGACGAACCTCCCCCCCCCCTAAATTTAGAATGACGTAATATATGGACGGCCCCAGAATAGTTTTTCAAAAATTGGAAAAAAAAAAACTTTTTAAATCCACATTTTACAGAAATGTTGCGTGAAATGTTGATTTTTTTAATGTAAATGCGTGCCTTTTTCTTAAATTTGCATTTTCTTCATTTTAATTACCGTCACATAGAAACTATACATGTTCTAACTGAAAAAATGTTTGAACTTTTTTGCAAATCAAAGTCTACGGGAAGCTAGACTGCACGCCGATTCGCTAGTCTCGCGGCGACCTTGCTGTAACACTCTGCCAGAGCTCCAACATTTTGATGATGAATTAATTTAAAAAAATTGTTTTGTATACTTAAATATACTATTAAAGTATACCCAAAGTTTGATAATTGTAGAATAATTATTTCTTAGTTTAAAAAATCCCTGAATATTGCTCATTTTTTTCCTGTTTAAATGTATATCCCGCCTTAACGGGCTACATTTGTCTAGGTGGGCCGAAAAATTGCATTATCCAGAAACATTTCTATATATATATACCTGTATTCCCCACGGTTCGTAAAAATTCAATATTATGAATATCGAAAATATCCGATATTTTTTATATTTATGAAAATAAACCCTATTTTATTCTGTTTTTAGAAGCTGCTTTTTTAGCGTTGCGAATTTTTAAAAATATGGCTGTGAAATTGAACCCCATTTTTGATTATTTTAATATTTATTAATTTACTTATTTTTTCACGCTAGTCTTACACATTTAGCAAATCAAGACTTTCCAATTAAAAAATAGTTAGGTACGTTTCTCTTTTAACCTACTAAACCAAGAGTTAAAATAAAAGTTCCTATTAAAATTCTCATATTTATAAGCTCTAATATTTTTAATATTGACAATTAAATAACTCTTTCAAAAAAATTTACAAAAACAACAACGAATCACAAGTATCGAACTACGAATCTGATAGTGATTGTGCAGTCAGATAGAAGAAACGCAGCAGGTCGAAAGTCAATCGCATTATTTGAAATTTCGGCACCTACAATACGATTGGGAGCCTTTTCAAGCCTACTGAAAACAAATACCAAGGACAAATACATAGATAAGTCGTCAGTTTGGAATTTTAAAGTCATGTCAGCGCAGCGCTATGTATACTTGCATGAAGATAAAGTCATTTTTATTTAAAAAATGCGCATTTTTGTTGCATTTTAGGATAAATATCGATGCTATATATTCAACATAAATAATATATCACTTCATATATATCATGCGAACCCTGATATGCCCTAAAAATTTCATTGAAATATTCCTAAAATCGTATGAGCTACAGCTTCTGACAGTTGACCCGACCTAAACTGGAGTGTCCACCGCCAAACGCCGCGAAAAAAAATTCATCTACGGCTGGCGGCAATGTTTTTGTTATTTTTCCATATTTTTGGTGATTTTTTTTTAAGGTTCCCAATATACCCCATTATACCGCCTCTGTGTTATAAAGGGGCCGTCCATATATTACGTCATCGAATTTTGCTGATTTTTGACCCCCCCCCCCCCCTACAATCATCCTATCGTCATTTCCTAATGACCCCCCCCCTCTCGCAAAATTGACGTCATTACCAGTTTGGCAAAATTAAAACATTTGCGGATTTGAGAAAAATTGGGTAACATTAAAACATTTTGTTATAGAATCATCTTTTATTATTTTGTACTTTGGCAATGTTTATTAATATAATAATATTATTCTTCCCTATTCTTTAGTTTTCTTTGGATAGCTCCCACATTTTGTTATAGAATCATCTTTTATTATTTTGTACTTTGGCAATTTTCATTAATATAATAATATTATTCTTCCCTATTCTTTAGTTTTCTTTGGATAGCTCCCACGGAGTTTTCACCCATTCTTGCAAATCCTGGATCACGGGTAATATCTCCGTATCCTCCCCATATTCATTTTGGCGCGATCGAACTATTTTCATAGGTACGCTGTTATTTGAAGTTCTCGAATATAATGTAGACAAACGTTATGTAATAAATAAATAAATAATGAGTTCAATAATTAATACCATTAGGTACTTGCAAAATATTTTTCATCACTCATGCGGGGAAACCACTCTAGTTGTACAATATACTATTGTACATTTTGAAGTAACTGGTATCACAAGAATGACGTCAATTTCGAAACGCCCCCCCCCCCCCCCCCTCATCCATCATTTACCGTCATCCGCAGACGAACCTCCCCCCCCCCCCAAATTTAGAATGACGTAATATATGGACGGCCCCAAAAGTGTCTTGCTTTTTCACCAACCGTTTCCCAGAAGAAAAAAAAACGCAATTTCGTCATTTTTTTCCGATCTCTATGTAGATGTCTATGTAGATAGACCCTTAAGAGATGCGAGATTATGCAAAGTATATATACCTGATATTGCGTCTGTATGACTTGTTTGCCCTGTCGATTGAGCTGATTGGCGTGTGAGGTCGTGGTAGCGAGTTTCAAGCCCTTCTGGGCGAGCAAACTCTCGACTGATATGAGCTGGCCGCCGCTCGCGCTCGTCAATACTTTCGCGAGGATTTTCTGTTGCTGCTGTTGTTGCTGATGCGGCGATTGCTGTATCTGCACCGCTATCGGCTTTCCACCGATCTGCGCAATGATCCTCTGCATTCCCGGTGACTGGAGCTGCTGTTGTTGCTGTTGCGGTTGAGTCTGCTGCGCCGTGACTATTCGTTGCTGGACGTGCTGCTGCGATTGTTGCTGAACGCGAGGAAACGATATTCCGCAATGTCAATTATTCCGCGTTTCGAGATACTCTTATTAAAACGAGCGACGTATGTTTTCCAAAGGAACGTACCTTGAGCTGTTGCTGCTGAACCTGTTGAGCCTGTCCGGTGGACGGCGAAGATTGCTTGATGAATATCGTTTGGCCCTGAAGCCCGTGTCCCGTGAGCAACGACTTTATCTGCCCCGAGCTGACCAACTTTATTTGCGAGGTCAGCAACGTTTTGCCCGGCAAAACGTGCTGCTGATGCTGCTTGAGATTCGCGCTCTGCAATATACTCTTTCCCGGCTGATTCGCCACGACGGTTTGTTGCTGCTGACTGGCGATCTTGGCCGTTTGAAAGATCGTCGACATGTTGGCCTGGGTCGCGCCTATGCTCGTTGCGGACGTAACGGTGACCGGTTGGGCCGAGTGAAGGACCGAGGGACCGGACAAACGTATCGTCTGGAGTCCCGCGGACGTTGACACTTGAATCTGATGATGTGGAAAGTGTTGCTGATTCGACTGGAGCAAACTTTGCGTCGCGTTAGTCTTGACAACGGCGACGGGCTTGCCGCCTGTGTGAGCAGCGGCAAGTTTCTTAATTTGTTGCTGCTGCAACTGCTGGGCCTCCCGCAGTTGTTGCTGTTGTTGCTGCAACTGCTGCTGTTGCAACTGCTGCTGTTCCCTCAATTGTTGCGCTTCGCGCAATTGTTGCGCCTCGCGTAATTGTTGCTGTTCGCGCAGTTGTTGCTGTTCCCTCAATTGCTGTTGCTCCCTCAACTGTTGAGCCTCCCGCAACGCTTGCTGCTCGCGCAGTTGTTGTTCCCTCAACTGCTGCGCCTCGCGCAACTGTTGCTGCTCCCGCAGTTGTTGCTGTTGTTCCCTCAATTGCTGTTGCTCGCGCAACTGTTGCTGCTCTCGCAGTTGTTGCTGCTGTTCCCGAAGTTGTTGCTCCCTCAACTGCTGCTGTTGGTCCCGCAGCTGTTGCTGCTCGCGCAATTGATGCTGCGAGGGAGCCGACGGTGTGGCCGGTAGCGAAATTTGCGCCTGACTCGACTCCACGTTAAGGGCAATCGGTTCGCACAATTGTTCTCTCATCGGCGCATCGAGCGTGGCCGTTATCGCCGCGGTAATCGGCGACAACGTCGGTACAGCCGTTGTGATCGTTCCAGCCGCAGCTACGGATGTTGCGTTTTGCGTAGCTGTCGCTGCTATTGACGTTATCGCCGTTGAATTGAGCGATTCCGTTGAGACACCCTGATCCGCGACGGTTTTTTCCTCGAATCCTGGCTTACGCGTGTCTTTTCTGCTGTAGCATAATTCCATTGGAGTTTAGAGTTAAGGGGCCAGTCCACTTTGAATATTTCCAAAAATCGAAGGCAAGCAAGACTTGAAGAAATCGGCGATGATGAGCAATCGGAAGGGATTTTGTACGGTGCAGGTACTGCCGATTGAGTTTAGGTAAGAGTTTTTCATAGTATAAACTTCAAAAGCGTTTTTCTCGAAACAACGTTTTCAAAATCTAGCTCCATCGGATCTCTAAGGGTGCGACCCCACGCAGACGCTCGACGCTGGTTTGTGGCGTCATATCGGGTCACGTGACCCTATTTCGAATTTCCCCCGCGGCCCCAAACTGTAGCGACAAGTCGCCGCATCGAACAGCAGCGTCAAGATGGCTGCTTACAGAAAATCGATTTCCTAACCTCTTTCAGTAGCAGTCCTGGTGTGGTCGTGACAGTGTTGAAGTGAAAGAAATACGAGCGAATAAAAGTTGAAATATAATAAAAAGTGTTTTTTTTTTTTTCGGAAATCGGCGCGATGTCGTTTGTGTACAGATATCAGAAGTGCACTCGAAATATCACTTGTCACTTATTGTTTGTAAATTTGGACGCTCTCCTGTCGCAGCGACAAAGCTCAAATAGTTTCAGCTTTGTCGCTACTTGTCACGTGACCCGATATGACGCCACAAACCAGCGTCGAGCGTCTGCGTGGGGTCGCACCCTAAAACTAATAAACCAATTCTCTTGAAATTTGAACCACATATTGTAAACATGATTCGCAACAAGATGATCCTCGATGGTTTTAAAATCTTGATTTTTACTCTTTTTTTTGCGAAAAACTGCGAAAAAACGCGTTTTTTTTTTACTTTTTTCGTTTTTCATCTGCCATTTTTTTAATTTTTTTGATAAAACTTTATATCCGAGGGTCATTTTGTAGCTGGTGTCATACTGAATCTAATGGACTTTGATTTTTTTATTTCAGACAAGCCGTTGCCGAGTTATGATGGAGCCACCCAGCACTCCTATTTTTGAGGCGTTACGTTGAACTATAGTTTTTGTACTTAAAAATGAATAAAAATGAATTAAAATTAAAAAAAAATGTATTTCAAGAATTTATTTATCAAGCCCAACGACTTTTATATTCATATATTTTTTTAAATCCTCAAAAAATTCGCGAAAATAGCCTTTTTTCGTGACTCCAAAGTGGACTGGCCCCTTAAAATGCTAGACCAGTGTGACACTTTAAAAAAATCGATTTTTTTTTGTCTTTTTCGACAGTTTATACTTTCAAGAAAATCCTGTAAAAATGTCAAGGCCGTATCTCTAATACTCCCCGAATGGCAAGCTTCTAAAGAGCAACCGCTCGTAGGTATAACATCGATAGTCCAATCTTTAAACGCGTTTTTCTCGAAATGAGATTTTTCAAATTTGCTGACATTGTAACTCAAAGAGCAATTATCCGATTGACTTGAAATTAGAACTGAGTACTCTTGAATATATCTACTCTACAATGAAGTAGGATATTTTTGATTCGATAAAAATTGACGATTTGGCATTGAAAAAAACGACCATTTTATAGGCAAGAAAACAGACTTTTTTTCATAACTACGCCATTTTGTTAAATTTTGATATTTTTCGAAAATCCTACGTCATTGTACAGGAAATACCTTCCAGTGTAACGACATTTTTTCCTTTTTCCGTTTCAGCTACTCAATCGGCCGGAATCATGTCAGCCGTGGAGGAACTTTTTTTTTGCGCCTCTGAAGGCAGCGCATAAGTCGCTTGGATCTCAATATTTTTCTATGAAAAAATTATGTACTTTAGGTCAAATATAGCCAAATATATTCTTAATTGTCCGAACTATTTGAGTACTTTTCTTCCAAAAAATTCGCGATAATCACCCAAATTGTCAGCGTTCACACTGGTATAGCCTCTTAAATCAGTCGTGGCAGAAAAAATACCAGGTTCAGCGAGACTTACCTGGCCGTCGTCGGTTGGCTCGACACAGTCGATTTTCGCTCCTTCTTCGGTGTTGTTTCTCTCGAGGTGTTCGGAGACTGATCCTTGTTGCCGTTGAGAGTCTTGCTCGAGGGCTGCACCGATTTGTTTCTCGACGAGCCGCCGGAGCTCTTCTTGTTCTTCGCTACACCCTGGAGCTGCTGATGATACATCTCTGGAAGGATAAAATAGCGCGAGTTATTGGAGCCTGATCTTTCGAGGCTCACGTTCGTCGTTTACGCACCGAATTCGGACTCGGAGCGTGCGCGGTGAAGGTAGAGCCACTCTTTGCGTCGGGGATAATAGCGAACACAGGGATCGGCCTCATAATGAAGACGATCGAGGGCACCGGAAACGACGGAATGAAGATAACCTTCCTTCTCGTGTCCACCGCCGCTGGTTTCCGCTCCCTTTTCACCACCGTTCTTTTCTTGTCCCGGCTGCAGGAGACCCTGGTCCCTTATGTACTGCGAATCCTTCAGCAATTGACAAATATCGGATCGCGTGCCTTCGCCGTTCGGCAGCCGCGCAGTCGCGTCCCTCACGAGTGCGAGAATCGTCACGAAATTCGGACGCTCGGCCACGAGCAAGGAATGTCCGCGCGCCTTTGCCAAACCGGATCCTGTTTTTAAATTCATCTATGTCAAGATTATTAATGTCATTATTGTTAATGTTGTTGACGTTCGGCATCGGTGCTATCATTTTTACCAATAAAATATTATGATCGATACTTCTGATCTTATTTCATTCGATCTCCAACCCGAATATTAGTGACGTTGGTGAGTCGCGGATTTTCGACCGGATATCGTCTACCGTTCGACATTATTTCGCATTTTTTCGAGACATTTTCGAATTTCTACCGTTATTCAATTGACAAAACGTTAATGGGCTTCATCTACCTAGGGGCCGTCCATATATTACGTCATCGATTTTTGCTGATTTTCGACCCCCCCCCCCCCCACAATCATCCTATCGTCATTTCCTAATGACCCCCCCCCCCTCTCGCAAAACTGACGTCATTACCAGTTTGACAAAATTAAAACATTTGCGGATTTGAGAAAAATTGGGTAACATTAAAACATGTTGTTATAGAATCATCTTTTATTATTTTGTACTTTGGCAATGTTTATTAATGTAACAATATTATTCTTCCCTATTCTTTAGTTTTCTTTGGATAGCTCCCACATTTTGTTATAGAATCATCTTTTATTATTTTGTACTTTGGCAATTTTCATTAATATAATAATATTATTCTTCCCTATTCTTTAGTTTTCTTTGGATAGCTCCCACGGAGTTTTCACCTATTCTTGCAAATCCTGGATCACGGGTAACATCTCCGTATCCTCCCTATATTCATTTTGGCTCGATCGAACTATTTTCATAGGTACGCTGTTATTTGAAGTTCTCGAATATAATGTAGACAAACCTTATGTAATAAATAAATAAATAATGAGTTCAATAATTAATACCATTAGGTACTTGCAAAATATTTTTCATCACTCATGCGGGGAAACCACTCTAGTTGTACAATATATTATTGTACATTTTGAAGTAACTGGTATCACAAGAATGACGTCAATTTCGAAACGCCCCCCCCCCCCCCCCTCATCCATCATTTACCGTCATCCGCAGACGAACCTCCCCCCCCCCCCAAATTTAGAATGACGTAATATATGGACGGCCCCCTAGGTGGGTTAGAAAATAGCATTTTCCGCAGTAGCAGCATCGTACTTCTAACTTTAAACGCGTTTTTCTCGAAACACTGTTTTCATAGCCGGTGGACATGATATCTCGAGAACCACTTGATGGAACGTTTCCAAATTTCAAGGAGATACGATGAGAAATAGTTAAAGGTCGTTGACGATCTTAGTTTCGAAAAATCGATCTTCATTTTTTTATTGTTATGTGAAAATTACGACTTTTTTCGTAGAGTTTGTACGCTCGAGTTTCAATTCGTTGCTAATTTGTTAAAAAAAATTATCCTAAAAATCGACGATCGTCAGAGACTCGTATTTATTGTTTACTTGAATAACCCGTTTGGTTTTTCGACTTCAGATGGACCGTTTAAGCTGGAGAGTGTCCACCGCCAGACGTCGCGAAAAAATGTCATCATCTACCGGTGACAATGTTTGTGTTGTTTTTCCTGTATTTTTTGGTGATCTGTTTACGGGGTTAGGCCAGTCTAGAGGCTGAAAAAATAGGCTTTTTGAGGATTCCTTCTAAAAAACTACAAAATGAATCGAGATTACAAAAAAGGGTGTTTATCGTACATATCAGTGACTGTATACAATAATTTTTTTGAAGCGATTAATTTCAAAATGGCGGCTGTTGATCTCAAAACTGCATTTTTTAAGTTGGCCGCAAACATAACTCAGACAATTTTCAACCGATTCACTTGAAATGTTGAATATATATTGAAAAATACATTTTCTATGGAAGTACGTAGGATTTTTTTTAAATATTGCATAGCTTATTTGTTATTAACAATCATGTGACGATTTTTTAGGCAAATTTTTGGAAAAAGAAAAAAATGTTTGCACCCGTCGTTTGTAATCTCGATTTATTTTGTAGTTTTTCTGAAAAACGTCGCCAAAAAGCCTATTTTTTCGCCCTCTAGAGTGGCGAAATATCTATAGGCTCTCGATATACGTACCTTTGTGTTGAAAAAAAAATGCGTTTCTTATTCACCAACAGTTTCCCAGAAAAAAATCGGAATTTGGCCATTTTTTCGGGCCTCTAGGTAGATGTAGCCCCTTAATTTGTCTTTAAACATAGTCCGCGAGTTAAGGCGTTTTCTCAAATGCGTATACTGTTGTACAAAAACTTGCCTAACACTGCGAAGGATAAACCAAATGAAAGCTAAACTACGATTATTCAAGATCTTGACGCGTTTTCTTTCGTGTTTATTACTGAAAGAATCCACGTGACCATCGGGAGATTGAATATTACCGGCGTTGTGCTGATAAATTCCTTTGACCGGTCCAACGACGGATGCGTAACCGTGCATTCTGTAGGTGAACGCTTTGTGCGGCGCGGCGTAACGCATACGCTCTTGGCGCCTGAACTCTTCGCGTTCCTCGGCAGTTGACGGTCGAACTTTCCACTCGGTGGGCCAAAGTGCTCGGGGCGGCTCGGATTCCGTCATGGATTCGATCAACTTGCTGTCGGCCCCGATCGATTCGATGACGGGGCTCGCGCTTCTGACGCTACCGCAAACGCTGCTCGCACCGCTGCCGTTACTGTTCCCGTTGCCCGATTGCAACTGCACGGAGTAAGATTTGACGGGAACGGGTGCGGTCGTGGCGAACGCGGGCACCGCTGTTGCTACTTGAGGAGTCACCAGGGAATCCCTGTCGAAATGAAATAAAACATTATTATGCCTCACTTTCACAAGACTGATGAGTCCAAGTGGCGAAGTGTAGAAATTCTTTTCGTACAAACGTACTCACTGCCAATAAATAATCAAAATCTATACACATAAAAGAATCCGTCCTGACTGATTCATCAACGCCGTGCTAAAACCGCTGAAGCTTACATGAAATTTGGACAGTTGCCTTTGTGACGTGAGCACCCACTAAGAAGGGATTTTTCGAAATTCAACGCTTAAGGGGAGGGTAGAGGTTTGCACTTTTGAAAAATCGATTTTTTTCTGTCTTTTCTTATAGTTAAACATTTCAAGAATATAGTCCCAAAATGTCAAGTCAATCAGAGCAAAACTCTCGAAGTTATTGACTATTTAGTCCCGCTCCTCTAACACTGTAGCTCCGACTTCTCTAAACTTCAAACGCGTTTTTCTCGAAACCACTTTTTTTAAAGTCCGTATTCACTGCCATTTGAAAACTACATGACCGATTTATTTCAAACTTGGTACACACTTTCTACATATAAAATACCTCCCCCCAACGGTTAGTTTGAGATTTTTTTTACATTGAGGGGGTTTTCCACCCCCAAAATGGCAGAATTTTTCGTGAAAAATTGCACTTTTCACTTCACATGACCACCAAAAATTTAGAAATGAAAAAAAAATATCAAAGACCATTTGGGGAGGATTTGATGATACTTTGACTAAATTTTAATGGTACTTGATTTCAGATCATTTCTAGCTGAGGTACAGTGAACACGGCAAACCGTGCTTTTCCAAAAGCGTTCTTGGAAAAGCTTCGTCCCCGGCTTGTTTGTGGATATTTTCGCGTACAAATTTCACGGAATGTTCTTGAAATGACTCTTAACAATGTACAAAAGGTTTCAATAAATTTACTCTATCCATATAGATGAAAAAATTCGTAAAAAAGTGTTTTTTTTTTCACGCTGAAACCCCTACCCTTCCCTTAAGGGGATAAAAAGGGTGGCAGTTTGTATGGGAATTTTTTAAAAATTTTGTCGGATTTACTCGAAATTTGGTATTCGTGCTTTTTGACAAAATTAATAAAACACGTGCTTCAGCGTTTTTAGAAATTCAACCCCTAAGGGCAGAAAGAGGGTGGCAAAGTTTGTATGTAAAATAGAAAAAATCGGGTCGGGATATTTACTTGAAACTTAGTATCAAAGCAACAACTAATTAATAACAATACAATTAATTAGCAACAATACAATTAATAAAACTCGTATTTGGGCATTTTTTGAAATTCAACCCCTAAACGAAAGGGGTGGCAAAGTTTGTACACAAAATTTAACAAATCGGGTCAAACTTACTTGAAACTTTATTACTGCTCCGAAACACAATTAATGAAATTTCAGCGTTTTTGGAAATTCAATCCTTAAGGGGAAAAGGAGTTAGCAAAGTTTGTATGGCAAAAAAAATATCTGTTTAACACAATTCTACGTGTTCCTTAAGGCGGGATATACATATACAACGATAAGTCTACGGGAAGCTAGACTGCACGCCGATTCGCAACTCCCGCGGCGACCTTGCTGTAACACTCTGCCACAGCTCCGTCATTTTGATGATGAATTAATTTAAAAAAATGTCTTGTATACTTGAATATGCTATTAAGGCGAAGTAGAAGATCTACCACGTGACGTATGAGTGCGAGATAGCTGAAATTTTCGAACAGAGATTTCTCAGAGATGAATAATATTTAGGGCAAAAGAAAATCAAGCTCTGCGTCAGAAAATTCTTCAGATCTTAATGCTTTGTTTTTCCATCAAAATTAACCATCTATGAGAAAATTGGGTTGGAAAATTTGTGAGGTTATGTTGACCTTGTGCGTGCCTTAAATTATACCTAAAGGGGCCGTCCATATATTACGTCATCGATTTTTTCTGATTTTCGACCCCCCCCCCCTACAATCATCCTATCGTCATTTCCTAATGACCCCCCCCCCCCTCTCGCAAAACTAACGTCATTACCAGTTTGGCAAAATTAAAACATTTGCGGATTTGAGAAAAATTGGGTAACATTAAAACATTTTTTTATAGAATCATCTTTTATTATTTTGTACTTTGGCAATGTTTATTAATATAATAATATTATTCTTCCCTATTCTTTAGTTTTCTTTGGATAGCTCCCACATTTTGTTATAGAATCATCTTTTATTATTTTGTACTTTGGCATTTCTCATTAATATAATAATATTATTCTTCTCTATTCTTTAGTTTTCTTTGGATAGCTCCCACGGAGTTTTCACCCATTCTTGCAAATCCTGGATCACGGGTAATATCTCCGTATCCTCCCCATATTCATTTTGGCTCGATCGAACTATTTTCATAGGTACGCTGTTATTTGAAGTTCTCGAATATAATGTAGACAAACCTTATGTAATAAATAAATAAATAATGAGTTCAATAATTAATACCATTAGGTACTTGCAAAATATTTTTCATCACTCATGCGGGGAAACCACTCTAGTTGTACAATATACTATTGTACATTTTGAATTAACTGGTATCACAAGAATGACGTCAATTTCCAAACGCCCCCCCCCCCCCCCCCCCCCCTCATCCATCATTTACCGTCATCCGCAGACGAACCTCCCCCCCCCCCCAAATTTAGAATGACGTAATATACGGACGGCCCCAAAGTTTGATCATTGTGGAATAATTATTCCCGAGTTTAAAAAATCCCTCAATATTGCTTATTTTTTTCCTGTCTAAATGTATATCCCGCCTTAATGAAACATTTTGGGAGCCCATTTCGTTAACGCGCATTCAACACTAGTCCACGCGAGCGAAGTCGCAGGCGTAAGGCTAGTTGATTAATAAAATGTAATTGTACGTGGAGTCGTTGCGTTTACCGATAAAGAAGGAATCGCGCGCAGAGCGAGGACAATCTCGCGTCGGAGTCGCGACCTGCGCCGATCCAGGCATAGAGTCCTCGTCCCTTGTTCTCGAGATAGGGCACCATTTCGTGATCGAGTTCGACCTCGTTCAGTTGCTCGTGTTCCTGGGCGCAAGCGAGTTCACCGGCGAGAAAGCTTAGCGCACGGGGAACGAGAGCCGTCCACGAAGATGCCAACGAGTACCAATCGTTCAACGGCGATATCGGATTGCCTTGCCAGAGTGTCACCGCGTCTTTCATCTCCGTCGTGCTCATGCGATACTCGCCTTTCGAGATAAATGCGTCGCGCAAGAGAGAAAAGAAGCAGGCGTGGGTCTCTTGCATCAATTCGCCACCACCGCTCATCATTATGTCGCTCGCATCGTCGACGGACACTTCCTTCTCCGTCATCGTCATGACAGCTTCCTCCTCGCATCTGCGTGTCGCGAATACAACGACGATTCAATTTTATCGTCGAATCGCTTGACAACGGACCGATCGAAGTTCTTGGATAAAATTCGAATTGACGTCGCGACGAGTCTCGTACGTACTTGACTTCGTTGAGAATGTCCATTCCGTCGCCCAGCTGAATAGGGATTTGCATCATGTCGATATTGTTCAAATCGAGATGCTTCTTCTCGTCTTGGTCTTCCTCGTCCTCGGAGTCGACCGTGGGCACGTCGATGCTCTGAGCGAACTCCGACTTGACGTCGATGTCGTAATCGATCTCGTCGATCTCCTGCTTGATCTCGGACATCGGTATGGGCACAGGCAACGGACGGTTGTTCCTCGTGGCTACGGGACTCCTGAGGAAACGACAAACGAACGATTGCTATCCCGAATTGACGAAGAATTCCAAGAAAAAAAAAGTTAACGGCTGCTGGTACATTTTGTTTTTCGGCGATTGATGAATCTCGTGGACGTCGATCGGCTCGGTTTTGATCGGCGTCATAGTGGCGAAACGATGATCAATCTCCGATATCGCGAGGTGCTTCGTCTCGTCAGCCGTGTGAGAATAGTCGCTGTTGTCACTCTCGGGCTTGACGGGACTCGGGGGAATGGCTTTGGGGATGAACGGAGGACACAGAGACGAGGGTTCGATCTTTATCCTCTTTTTCGCCGGCGTCACTCGTACCTGGTTGCCGGCCGTTAATTTGTGTTTTTGGCCTATCTGGGCGCGTAGCGTCAAATCGGCAAGCGTTATGCCTTGCGTGTTCAGCTCTGGATGAACCTGCGATTAGAAGCGAAAAACTGTGATATCGGAGGCGAAATATGGGAGTGCCAAGTTTACGGCGGGTAACTTACGTCTCGCCGTGCTCGTCGCTTTTTGTGCGCCATTAGCATAGACCTGTACGTTTCCTCGGTTTGCTCGGGAATGAGAAACATCGGATTCGGGGTGTACTCGGCGCGTTGCAAGGTCGAAAAAACGGGTCTTATCGCCTCGTCCTCCTGGCTAAGCGGCATTCCGCGCATTGGCGTTGTCTGCAGAGCTATCGCGTTGCGCTTCTTTTTCTTTTGCTTGCCACCGCTCGGCTGAAGGTAAGGATAATTCTCCTCGTTCTCGGAGGTCGTGTCGGCCGAGAGCCGCGCGTTTGCACCCAGCTCCGATCTTATGGCGCTCAGTTCTTCCATGTAACGAATGTTCGTCTTTTCCTCCACTTGATCGACGAGAGGAATGTTAATGGACAAATTAGCGTCTCAGCTTTATCAGCAACGTTACGATATTGCAGCATCTTTCTGCTGATTCGTTTTTTTTTTACGCTGTTGGGACGTAGAGTTGGAACGCGTGGCGCATCTACGTGATTCGCTTACCCATTGCCGGTTTCGGCTTACGCCAGTGGAGCTTCGATAGCGTTCGCTGAGTCGGATTACTGAAGCCCTGTCTGTACGCGTTGAGCAACAGTGTCTCTCGTGATTTCAACAACTGTCCGGCGAGCTCGTACGAACGCTTGCGCTCCTCGAAGAGCATTCGCCGCTGCTGAGCCTTGCGCAGCAAGCCTCTCATGCGCCTGATGTCCGGACGGAAGTGGCCCGCTGACAAATGGTTCCGAAAGGAATCCAGAGCCGTTACGCCAAACCTAAACACGATTTCAATGGAGAAATAACTGATTCGTGTCTCAATTACTCAATGTAATTGAGACACGAATTACATTGAGTAATTGCTTCGATATAATGCTGCGATAATTTGCTCACCTTTGGTTTTCTCTTTGGAGGAGCATCCTCAGCGTCTCGTCTATCTCCGCTTGGACGTTGCAGTCCTCGGGAAATTTGGGCAAATATTGCGCCAGAGATTCCTTCTGCTCTTCGCTGAGACATTCCTGCCAGATCCGCGGATACTCCAAGAGCTCGTGAAATATCGCGGAATGCTCGCAGAGATCCTGCGGTAGCTTGACACGGCGCCCTGCCGCCACGCAGGTCTCCCATCTCTGCGGGAAGAGAATTGTTAAACGATGCCGAGACAATGTTGATTTATTATTATAACGTTTTCATTGGACCGCAACGAATATTAATTCCTTTTGATTGAACTCGTTATCGGGCTTCGGACTGTAAAAAATTACTCATTTCTACGTATTCTTAGAGATTTACGAATTCTGTGAAAAAAAGGCTCTGGATAATGACGAAAATGAAGAAAAATTGAAGAAAATCGTTATATTCCAACGACGCAAACTTCAACATCATAACGTGTTATAAAAATGACGTTGATGAAATATGAGCCCTGACTATCTGAGCTTCGCATACTATCACATTTTTTGCACTATCGAAATAAATTATTGGACAGAGAATTTGAGAAAACATTCTTTGGATTCTCGGAGTTGTGGATTAATGCAACAAAAAAATATACAAAGTATAATTATTCTTAAAAAACGAATGCTTGTTGTCAACAAAAACGGTTAATACGTCGAATTGAGGTTTTAGTCTGGAATCGACTGGCATATTTTTTTCGACTTTTCACTAAAAATTGGATAACAATCAATATTGCAGAAGCCCTGAAAGCCCAAACAGCATATTGCCTGGTAGTAGTGACCCAGTGAAATTCATTGCGCAGTACTAGTACCAACCCGAACAATCCTTGCGCATATACCATACGTTATTAAAATTAATCATTTTCGCTTCACGCACGTACCCCTCCATAATGTTGATATTATTATAGTCGACCGATCAGATTCATTCAAAAAATATCCCGACCGATTTTCTGCAGAACTCCAAATCGACATATTTACCAAAAAATCTACCAACCACGGTATTAGCATTTTCATGATTCGCTCTGTGCTGAGAATTATCGTTGTCGTCCTCGTCGTCTTCGCCCGAGCTCTGACTCTCGGACCTACTGCTGCCGTGATCCTCGGCGGATTCTTCGCCGCTTTCGGAGTTTGTGCTAGTCCCGCTGGTGCTACTGCTGCTGCTGTTACTGGCCGTTCCGCGTAAAGATTCCTCGTCCTCCTCCTCCTCCACGGCGGAATCACCGCCGGCTGAACAATCGTCGATCTATGAATATTGAAAATAATTTATCTCAAAGCACGTGCGGTCGTAATCGAACCTGCCCGAGAGACCAGTGGAACGAACCGCTGCATTCTTCATTCTTGCCGCGTTTCCACTGGCGACAAGAGTTTATCGATCCCTCTATCGCGTTTTGAGGAAACTCGAAGAAAAAATAGTAGAAAATGGAAAACAATGTTCTCACGACCGAGAAATGCAAAATTGGCGTCCCAGCAACGCTGTGGCCGGCACAGCCATGAACGCGAAATCGCTACGGCGAACATGTGCGGCTACGAGCCAGCATTCGCTCGCCGTAGCAAAAACGACGGCGAACGTAAAGATCGTTTCAGGCGATTGCATGGAAACGGCCGGGAGCGGTTGAGATACGAAAAACCTCGTTATTGCAAATGAAGCTCGCGGAGAAAGAGTTTGTGCGGAAAAAGACGATACATCGCGCGTATAGAGATGGGTATATGAGAGGATACCGCGTGGGCTGAGGAACGCAACGAGGTGCGAAAATAAAAAGAAACCAACCTCCATTTTCGGCGATTATTTTATCTGGTCGGGTGGTCGGTTCCTGTTGCGTCGATCGCGCGTGTGTGTTACCTCGTTCTTCGTGTCACGGGATCCACCGCGGGTAAAGGAAAAGCCTCCGTTGGGAACGCTCTCCCTTAATGACCCGGGTGAAAAAGTAATCCCGTTCGACACTCGATTCTTTGTAAATGATGAGCTCCGGAATTCTCGTCTTATTGATCGTATTATTAGGTAATCTCGCTATTCGACGATCGACCTGTCACAGCCACAATACTCCTACTCCACTGTGAATTTTTCGTCATGGCGTGTGGTGAATTGCAGCGGACGAACCACGGTGTTTGTGTATGAAAACTTGCGCGCTGCGTGAAGGAAGGAGATAGAGGGAGAGAGAGAGAGAGCACCTCCGGCGCGCTGCCTTCGATTAACTTGCGATTTCGAGGATGACGAGATTTTTTTGCCCTGTGAACGTAGCTAGTGACGCGGTTGAGACGCGTGCGGATAGATGGCGTTGGTAGTGCAATCCTAGGGCCGCACGGAACTCCGTGAACTTGGCGGCTTAGGACTTCTATATTTTGGAACTTTCGTTTTAATAATTTTTTCAAGGCGTTTGCGGTTTATTGTCGGGTTAATCAATGCAGAAAGTTTTATACGTAAGGTCGTCGATGTTCTTCGGCAATCGATGTGGTACAGTTCTTGAATAACGCGCGTCAACGGGTTACGTCTAGTTGTAACAGTTGAAAATAGCTGATTTTTGGGATATAAAAAAAAAGAAATTCGCGATGATGTATTTCTACAAAAATTAGGTATTTGGAAAAGTATCATCTGAAGAACACTGTAATTTTTTGTGTAAAGATATTCAATTCTTCTCGATTTACAGCCGGGAAGCACCTCTCGAAAATTTCTTTTGCGATGAGGAATACCTTTCTAAACCGCGTTATCCAATGTCGAAAAATAAAGCAGATTTCGTTGGTTTATTAGTTTATCCCATGATTAAGGACATGGCTCACATGTCCGGTCGGTAAAAATCCTACTGCCAAATTCTCTCTGAGGCGGACCACATTTCGGGCAAACGAAGAGAAAGGAGTTGTTCGTCGTTCAACGGAGTGGACGGTGCATCTTTTCGTTTTTCCGAACAATCAACCACTTAGGAGAACAGTGGGAATCAGTAAATCAGTTATCTCTCTCGCATTCGAGGCCGCTCGGTCGGTGTGACACATGGCCTTAAGGTTGTTATGGGGTTTAGCCGTTGGGGCTGAGCTACGAGGGAAGCGCCCTATGTTTATGCACGGAGCCGATTGAGGTTATCAACTGTTAGCTTTCAAATAATCGTCATATAAAACGTACGTTTTCGAACTATTATACTATATATATTTGTAAAAATATGCATTTTTGAATATTCGGTGATTACATTAACTGTTTTCATTATTTTGCACAATCATTTTCTATAACTTTTTCTTGCTCAATGAACGCGAAACGAATTGGCAACATCGTAAATCGTGGTATATCATAATGCTCAGGTTGGCAGAACTGTCGCGAAGTTAGAGACACAAGCGCACCGTTCGTAACTTCAATATCGGCCCAAGAAGCTGTTAAGAGGGAATGACACCTTATCGCGGTCGGTATGGTAGAATAATTATAGATTCCCAAAAATCTCGAAAACGGCTCTTCAGATCCCGTCGAAACTTTGCCAAATGACGTCAAATGGATAGACGAACAGCTGTCTTCCCCTCAAATTTTCTGAAATTGAGAAAAAAATGTAGATTGGCTTATCATAAGCCAATCTAGTTTTTTTTTCTCAAATTCAGAAAATTTGAGGGGAAGACAGCTGTTCGTCTATCTATTTGACGTCGTTTGGCAAAGTTTCGACGGGATCTGAAGAGCCGTTTTCGAGATTTTTGGGAATCTGTAATTGTTCTACCATACCGACCGCGATGAGGTATCATTCCCTCTTAAAATGAGGATCGGTCCGAGTAAAAAAAATTCCGCTGGAAAAAAAAGTGTGTACTGAAGCTGTCTATAATCTCGAAGAAATAAAAAACTTTCATAATTTTCCGATATTAAAAAAAAAATGTACGAAAAAATTTCGCGTTATTTTGTCTTTGCCTAGGAATTTCTAGAAATGTATAATTTCTGAACATAGTTATGAAATTAATGTTAATTAATTATTACTAATTAAGAGAATAAGTACTAATAATATTCGTTGTTAATTATCCTGACCGAAGAGGTTGAGGTTCACGGGCATAATTACCGAATACCGATAAGATAGGTAGCGTTTTCGCCGTCTACGACGTTGCCATGATTGCACAGTCTTATATTTTATGTGCTTGATTTTCGCACAAATTCTCTATCAAAAACATTAATAATTTTATAACGTTACTGTGAATCCATGATCTGAAGAGCCGTTTCAGAGATTTTTGGGTATCTATAATTGTTCTACTATACCGACCGCGATGAGGTGTCATTCCGTCTTAAGAGGGAATGACACTGAGGAAATGACATTGAGGAAAAAAAACTAAATTGGCTTATGATAAGCCAATCTACATTTTTTTTCTCAAATTCAGAAAAATCGAGGGGCTGACAGCTATTCGTCTACCTATTTGACGTCGTTTGGCAAAGTTTCGACGGGATCTGAAGAGCCGTTTCAGAGATTTTTGGGAATCTATAATTGTTCTACCATACCGACCGCGATGAGGTGTCATTCCCTCTTAAGGAAGGGACACCACTGCAAAATTTTCCAAAAATCGTTTTTTGGAAACATTAAAAAAAATCCTTTGAATCTTAAAAAAATATGATGCATATTCGTTTATAGCAGAAAAAACAGATTCAAAGTGGTTTTCGAGCTATTTTTGAGGGGAGTCACCGAGCGCTGAAAAGCGCCTTCGGCGACGTCATGCCGGTAGGCGCAGTTCCCGACTCTTGCTTATCTCTGGGGAAAAAGTTACCGACTACAAATAGTTTTATGTTCTACCAATAGGTGGCACTGGACTACGAAAAAAAACTTCTTCCTCTCTAGTGTCTATGAAACCGTTGACATCAAAAACGTTTTTTTTCAAAACCATGTTTTTGAAATCGGCATGCAGCAAAACTCGACCAGTTTTCGTCCAACCGACTTGAAATTTTAACTGTAGCTTCTTAGATTGCTTTAACAGTAAAGTACAAGCGCTTTTTTCGATCGATTGCAAATTGTAAAAAATATATTACTTCTTTATATAAAAATTATGGTCGATAAAACGAACTTTTTTAAAAACTCGTCTTTGTTTGATTTTTCAGTATTTTTTAATTTACCCCCGTACCTGACTGCCAAAACATATAATTATCGAAAATATTTCACTCTTAGTACCAGGATTTAATTTACGGCAGTTCTACTTCGTGCCGCTCAATGAAAACCAGCAGGGCTGCAATATGGCTCGTGCACCGCGATCTATTCGTTGGACAATTTTTTTTACATACTTCAATATATACCTAATAAAGCCTAATGGTTCTTTTGACCAAGTAGTTTATACCTTTCTTCAAAAAAATTTCGAAGAAAACGGCCGAAAATGGTCAGTTACAGTGGTCCTTCCAGAATCGAAGGAATTTACGACATATCAAATTAAAAAAAAAACCGCTTCTTCAGTGTCTTGATTTATGCAAAAAAATGGTCATTTTTGGTTTAACGAATCGCAAGTATACATCGGAGAAACATCCTTCGATCAAATGCTATATTTTTACTTCTAGAAAAAGCTCTAAAAATTTCGCCTTTAAATCTGTCAATTTTGATTCGATCACCTTGAATCTTTGAGGGAACATTTATAAGATGAGGTACTGTCAAAATATATATTCGTCATCAAACGATTTCTCAACTTTCACAACTAGTCATAACCCCTTAAGAGTGCATGACACCTCATCGCGGTCGGTATGGTAGAACAATTATAAATTCCCAAAAATTTCTGAAACGGCTCTTCAGATCTCGTCGAAACTTTGCCAAACTTTAGAAAATTTGAGAGGCAGACAGCTGTTCGTTTATCTATTTGACATCGTTTGGCAAAGTTTCGACGAGATCTGAAGAGCCGTTTCAGAGATTTTTGGGAATCTATAATTGTTCTACCATACCGACCGCGATGAGGTGTCATTCCGTCTTAAGGTCCCAACCGTGTCCGCGCAGCGGCGTGCCAGCCGGGCATCGACAATTCCCAGCGACGAGCGCCAACGGTAAAAATCGCAACTTGTTTGCCGACGACTTATCGGTGGAATTCTAGCCGTTCCGCCCACAGGAAACCTTTTTTTTCATAATTGAAACTTCGATAAAAATGCCAGCTCACGTAATGATAAAACAGATGACACTTTTCGTTTTTTTTATTGGTCATATCGGTATAAAATATATTACGTATATGGTACATAGGGCAAAGTCCCGAATATCATTTGTAGGCCAGAAGCCCAGCTCGCTGTGCACTCACAATCAAACTTTAAAAATACCCATTCGTTATTACAATAGCCCATTTTTCCACCGGAAATAGATTCTAACGCAGTCGTCGAAGATAGTAACGGCTGGCATTCGTCGCGTTGAAGGCTCACACCTTGCGGTTGCTCGTGTGGCATAGCTGCAATTTAATCTTAGGGGCATATTTCGATACTTTTCACTAATCTCTCCAACGTCGATTACATTCTCGTCTCGTCACGAATGCTCCGGAGCAATTATAACGCTGACGACCGTAGAACGTTCGCGCGTTTTCCATTATCTCACATTCCACGAAACGATAAAATTGTGTTCCTGATCGATATGCGGCTCGATTGGCACCGAGATCATAGAAAATATTCCATATCGCTAATGAGCAACCGGTCTAGCCCACTGCATCGATTAATTTCTCAAACCCAACGCTATTGATGCGTGCTGCACATTTATGTCCCTCGGCAAGCCTCGCCATATGCGAGAAAAAAGGGCGTTTTTCCCTTGGTCTGATAACGATTAGATTGAAGATAAAAGTCGTGCGAGTCACGCGACAGCCGATGGGCACGTTTTTCGCTATTACGTTCTTCTGGTATTATCGGCAAGATTTTTCCAATTCAAGGTCATGCCGAAGTCCCTTCGAATAGATCAATTTCCGCGATTCGTCGGGAATAAAATGAAATTTCGAGAATCCGACATTGCTCAGGATTGGATAGTTAGTTGGATCATTAAAAACGCGATTCGTTATTTGCGATGCAAAAGAAAAAGCCTTCCCGTAAGATTCGTCTGGTAAGATTCGAGAGGCTGTTGTGTCGAATTAAAATTACGTTTAAAATGTCTCTATCGGGTTCACGACTCGCCGTCATCGTTCAACGGGACACTCGAGTACTTGGGAAATTCGACAGCAGCTACGGGATTTTTGACTTTGAAGCTAGGATAGAGTCCGGTCATGCTGGTCCGTATGTTTCGTCCTTTGGAGAAGCCGTCCCAGTGATTGCCGTAGACCTCGATACGATCGCCGACCCGTAGTTCCAGCTCGCCGCTCCGGCGCGGCTTGTGCTCGAGTATAACGACGTGAGGATGAGAATTTTGGCCGCCGTAGTAGTAAATGTCGTCGAGTGAGGCGAATCTGTCGTGGGCGTCGGTGTGATAAGTTTGCATGAGCTCGTAAGCGACGCGGCAAACTTGCGAGCTGAAAGTACACACGAGATAGTCGCACTGGGCAAGAAGATGAATATCGACGATGATACCCTGAAGCGAGGAGTCGGAGTATCTTCGCGACACCGAGGCGGTCTCGGCGACCTCGGGATCACCGATTATCTCGTAATTCGGATACTCCTTTCTCGCCGTTGTAATGACCTTAGGATCGTCACTGGCTACGAAGACCCGCCTGACGAGCGGCGGATTCTCCAGCTGATCGAAGTATTGCTCGACCTTGAGCATGTACTCGTTGATATTGTGATAGGCGGCCTCGGTGCCGACTTTGTCGGTTCGCCTCACGTGAATACCGACAATGGGGTTCTTGAAGCCGAGCTTCTGCTTGGAATAATCCAGGACCCCGATCGCGTTATCCTGCAGCCTCATTAGATACTTGAGCGCTTGACCGACCCACCATACGATCGGATGACCGTGAATCTTTGCCAATCTCGGGGCAATGTCGGCCGGTACACTCGGCGGCTGATACTTCGGCTTCGAATAAACGTTATCGACGATCGGCAACGCTACCACTTGCTTCGTCATGTCGCTCGACCAATTGCTGTGCGTCGCTCCACTCGTCGATGTACACGTGTCGCTCACCGGCTTGAAAACCGTTTCCCATCCCTCCTTGTGGTAACGCCAGCCACGCGATTTCAGTATCAACGTGCGCTCGGTGCCGTAAGCAACGAGAAAACAGTAGGCCAAATGATGCACCTGGCAACCAAAGCCGCAACCTTTGTTCAAACTGCATATCAACTTTCTCGCTTTGCCACAGTCGCTCGGATTCTGCAGATATCTGGAACCGATGGTTTACACTCGATGTGAACGGGTGTTTTTTGTTTGCTTCGTTTTGTTTGCATATCCTAAGTTCGTTTATCGCGAGGTTCGAGGAAACTCGTTATTTTAAAAAGCCGCTAGAAAAATATGTATTTTTTTTTCACGATTAGGAATAAAGCGTAGCGTAGGAGAGAGCAAATTTGTTTTTCGTACCTGAATCTCCTCTGCACGAGATCCGACAAGTCTTTGGCTTCTTTCTCTCTCCATTGCTGGTGGCCGTCCGCTACCGCCAATTTGTCCAAATCGGTCATCAACGATTTTTTGTATTCGAAGACCATTTTGAGGGACTCGTCCACATCCTTGTCACGTTTCTCCTTTCCCAGAACGTCAAAGTTCTTTTTCGTTTTGTTCAATTGAGCGGTAACGTAATACCTAAAGAATAACGATCTTAGCGAACAATTGTCATCCCGGCAATATTGGTATCTATGTGCGTTGTGTTTTTTTTTTTCGGACAAGCGGTTGATACCGACCACATCTCTTGTACGTCGTTACGAATTTTACGTCGCAATTCCTCGTATTCGGCGGAAGGAGGATGGAATTGAGCGCGGCTCTGTTCGTCCAGCAAATTGTAATAAATCGACGCTTTGTCCCGCGAGGGTCCCCCCTCGCCGCCCTTCGCATCCTTCGTACCGTCCCTGTAATTCAACGGAAGAATACGTTTAAAAAAAATTCTGTTTTTTTTTTATGAAGATTCATAACGGTAAATGTTTTTTGAAACGTTGTACCATTGAATATATTTTGATTTAAATCATGTGCGAATTTAACAACTTTTCTTCGTATGAAAAAGTGATTCACTCATAAAATTAATTACACATCTATTTAGTATGAATATCAAGCTGTTAGAAAATTGATTATTTTTTTCGATGTACAAAATAGCCGCCCACTAATATTTTCTTTTGTTATCTTTTTTTAGGCGCTCCGCGGCGTGACATTTAGCATCCACAATTTTTTACCTAGAACAGAAAACAAAAATCCTCTCCAATCTACATTAGAATACCTGGAGAAGTACGTATGGAATTTAAAAAATACTGTTTTATTCAAAAGTTGTAGGTATTTGAACTTAAGAAATGAATTTTCGTAAAAAATTTCGTTATAAAACTGCTCATAAAATGAAAAGTTTTCGATTAATCAGAAATTCCGTACGTAGTTCTCTGCGAAATGCAATTAAGAACATAACTTTTAAATTTGAAGTAAATCGAATGAGAATTGTTGAAGTTATTTGTCACGCCAATTGGAAAAAAGCTGTTTCGAGAAGTTTCGAGTAGTCGGCCATTTTGTACGTCGAAAAAAAATATATATATATTTCCTAACAGCTTTATATTCATACTAAATAGATGTGTAATTAATTTTATGAGTGAGTCACTTTTTCATAAGAAAAAAAATTATTAAATTGGCACATGATTTTATACCCGTTACTGTGGCCTGAGCCCTTAATTCTTTTAGGAAATGAAGAATATTAGGAAAAAAAAATGTTCCAGAAGCTTTTCTCACTCTAAAAGTATATTGGCGAGCACTTGGTTCTGTTTCTTGAGTATCTCAAACTCGTTGGTCATCTGAGCGAGCCGCTGCGAGTTTTCTTTGTTGTTGGAAATTGCCTGTTCCGAAGAGGACGCATTGTTTCGGTATACATGCGACACGGAGAGTAACAGGACAAGGAGCCAAGCGGCGAGCAGGGTGACTCCGAGTATTCCCAGCCAACTGGGTCTTGCGGTCCACAGAGCCATTGTTGGTGCTGGAAATGACCAAATTGCGTGTGAGGTAGCGTTGACTTAAATGTTACAATATTGCAGAAACTGAAAAAGAAACGTCTGCATTGAGATTGAATTAATCACAGCAACGCTGAGCGTGCTAGGTGAACAATAACTCGGATGTTGCAAAAAATGCAAACAAAACGTGACTTTAAATATATCAAGTCACGTTTTGTTTGCATTTTTTTTGGCGTTACAGAGATTATGTTTATATATGTACAGGAATGAATTGAAAAAACAAAAAGCGTTGCTATAAAATTGTTCAAATATTCGTATTTCAATACTGGAAGACTCGTATTTTATACTGAAAGATATAGTATTCGTACTGGACCGTATATTAATACTGGAAGACTTGTATTTTCATACTGGAGTATATAGTATTCATACTGGAATGTATTTTAACACTGAGAGATATGGTAAAGCGTAATTGTGAAAAAGTAACTTGGTTTGGTCTCACTTTGCAATGCTATGGAATACTAAACAGCATAGCAACTATGGCATGCGTGACCAAAGCCATTTTTCCTTGTCCGATATTCTATCGTAACAAAACAAAATCAAACAATAGAAACTCAGATAAGACTGTCCCAGGTGGAAAGGTAGCTCGCTCGGGACTGAGAGTCTTCAAGGATACTTCCCCACGGTGGATGACGTTGAAGTTTGCATCATTGGAATGCAACGAAAATGATTTTTTTTTATTTCCCGTATTTCCTTTGGCAGATTTGAGCTACGAAAATCACGCAAACATTTTTTCAAAATCTTACGTAGCAACCTACAACCTAAATTTGCAAAATATGACTGGGTAATAATGAAAGTAAGGAATTGAAAAGAATTTTCGATGCATTCCCACGATGCAAACTTCAGTCCCGTCCAGGTGGTTGCATATGTAACCACTCTCTGGCGATAGATAGATAGATAGAGACAATAGATGGCAAGGGAAGGCCAGAGTTGAAGAATCCTCATGACAAGTTGATTTTGTACCATGACAAAGCCAGACATGACATTGAAATTTGCATACTTTCAAAGCAACAGTAATTAATATTCTTTTCAATTGCACGAATTTTTTTCGGCCGTTTTAGGCTGTTAAAATCAAATGTTTTTTACGTATCCTTATTACAGATTTATGACCTCAATTTGCAAAAACAAAAGGCATCAGATAATAATAAAAATGAAGAAAAAAAAACATTGTACTGGCTTGGATATAATGTGAAAGTTTACACCCTTGGAACGCAACCGTATTCAACTTTCTTTGTAGTTGCATGAATTTTGTTCAGCTATTTCAGGCTGTTAAGATCAATTGGACGTTTTTACATATTCTTCTTTGAAATTTAACCCTAACCCCATGTCGTTGTTTTTAGCACCCGTAAACCTTGAAAATGGGTCATTAGCGTGCGTCACTTATTTAACTGTGTTATTCTGTAAGGAAAAATCTGAAAAAATTCGTAGGTCTTTTGTAGACTTCTAACTATGCGATAGAATTGATGCCAGCCCGGAAAATGACGCTGAAGTTTGCATCGTTGGAATACAACGATGCTTTTGTTAATTTGCTTTTTCTGTACTTTTATGGTTATCTAAAGCCTTCTACTTTTGCACATTGAGGTCGTAAATCTCTAATAAGAATACGTAAACACGTTTAAGTGATTCTGACAGCCGACCAAAAATCGAACAATTAAAAAGAAATGATTTTCGTTGCGTTCCAACGGTGCAAACTTCAACATCATCCCGGAAAATCTCTTTTTCAATAAACATTTTCATCAAAATTCAGAGGCATGCTCAACGTTGAAAGATTCTGCATGGACACAAACGACCCAAGTTCAAGGGATTAGGGTTAAGACCTCCATTTGCAAAAAAAAGGCTTTGAATAATGATAAAACTGAAGGCATGAAAAATGAGGAAGAAAGAATGATTGCTTTCCAACTAAGTATATTTTAACGCTGTAGTCACGCGTATTTTAGCCGCTTCATAAATATTTAGAAGCATTGAAGTGAACAATCCTTTTAGGTACCATTTCCTCGAACAATCTTTGTCCAGAGAAATGGTCTTTGATCATTTATTTTGGTCAATGCAGTTAGTGCTTATGGCTAACCACTTGACCGCGTACAACAGGGTAAAAAAATATACCTCTGAAGAACCTAAAGTCTTCCTGCGTGGAATTTAATCATTGGACAAAAGATGAGCCAAGTTTGTCTGTTCCGTTGGGCGATACTGTATAAACCAGTTTATTAATTTTCTAACGCTTATTCATCTTTTGCTCAAAATGGACATTTTCATATGAAACCACGTAATTTATGGTTCAGCCAATTGATTTGTCAAATTTGCCACTATCGGTGCGTATCCCGCGGTGATATCCTTCGACCGAACTTCTCGTCTACGAGAAATCGAGTGAAAAAAGACTAACACGGCAAAGGGAATGTTCTTTGACTTCTAGCCTGATCCCATGTAAAACCAATGTGATGGTTTGAACAACAATGACGACTGGATATTGCGATTTATAAGAGAAAAATCGAAAGCTACGCTCAGGCATACTCGCCAACATTATAATATCGAAGTTTGCATTGGAACGCAAAGTGCCGTAGACCAATTCAGCCCTCAAAAATCGCTTAAACCTTTGTCACGGTCCTTATTAGAGATCTCCAGCCTAAATAATACAGACATTTTTTTGATAATCAAAATGGGGCAATCCAAAAATGAAGATGAATTTTCGTTGGATTCAAACGACGCAAACTTCGACATTGTCCAATTCTTACCTCGCTATATTCGGGCATACACCGAGCTTATTTTTTTCTCTCGTTTTTGCAGGACGCTCGCACCCACATTGTCACCGGGGTCATCAGCGTCGATACTCGTGACAGCGTACCCGCGCTGCGTAACAAGTCGAAATAACCGGATGCAATTAAATCCCTACCTCGTTAGCGGAACAAAAAAAAATGATTCCTCATGCTTAAGTTACGAGGAACAATGCACTCGCTGCATTTCTTCTCGATCATCGACACGCGTTCATCGCAATGTTCATTTCTAACGCGACGTTTGTTTTATAGCGCTAGTAAATGAGAAGCGCGCGAAATGTTTAGGCGAAAAAAAAACGAGATCGAAGAAGAGTTCGTTCGAAGATACGACGGGCCACATATGTGAATATATTCTTGAAGATCGTAGATGCGCGTAGAGACACGTCGCTCAACACATTGTCAATAAAGAAACGTGTCTCTATTGCGAGGGGGAGACGAGAAACGAATAGAAAATGCGCGACTACGTGGACGCATCGACTCGCGACGTATCGACGCTTTTTTCGGGAGGGAAGCCGCGATCGGTACACACGCCGCCACCCACTATACGCTACAAACTGTACACAGGTGCCAGAAACGCGAGCGAGGAGAACGACCGACGACTACCGAGCGCATCGGGCATATGAACTTTCGTCGCTGGAGTGGGAGGTCAGTGGGAGGTTATGTAACGCGTATCAAGGGACAAGTGACCGCGGTCAAATGTAAGGTGAAAAACGCTCAGTCGGTAACTATTCCGATCTCTCTCGCGTCAACTGATTCGAATCCGGCTAAAATAGTTAAGACGGAATGACACCTCATCGCGGTTGGTATGGTAGAACAATTATAGATATCCAAAAATCTCTGAAACGGTCCTTCAGATCCCGTCGAAACATTGCCAAACGACGTCAAATAGATAGACGAACAGCTGTCTGCCATTCAAATTTTCTAAATTTGAGGGAAAAAACGTAGATTGGCTGATCATAAGCCTGGTTAAAATTTGAACAAATTCTATAGAAATCAAGATTGCGCGCTCGTACTAACTTAATTGTCGGCTCTGATTGTCGTAGTTTGCTCCAGATCAAGCATCATACGATGCTTGGTCAGGACGTGTCGCAAAGTGTCTTTTTGACTTTTGCATTTTGGCAAAAGTGTAACTCTCGCAAGGAGGGCAACAAAGTGGAACTCTCGCAGTTGCGCAAACATTTTTGTATTGTACAAGTTTGCGGACACGACAACTTAAATAATCCGTTTGGTTTTTAAATTCCAGATGGACCGTTTAAACTCGAGTATTCACTGCCAAACGTCGCGAAAAAATTTCATCTGCCGGCGGCCATGTTTTTGTTGTTTTTTTGTATTTTCCAGCGATTTTTATTACGACTCGATATATGTCCCTTTGTGTTAAAAAAAAGTCCGTTTTTTCATCATCAGTTTCTCTAAAAAGAAATTCGGAATTTGGCCATTCTTTTCGAGCCTCTAGGTAGATGTAGTCCTTTAACCCTTTGAAGCATAGTGACATGCTGGTACGTCACCTACTTCCACTCTGTTTTTCTTGGATAAAAATTTGTTTAGCGCATAACGACGAATGTAAATGGATATTTAGGATGTTAGGAGATCAATTGTTAGTACAATATCACTATTAAGGGCTTATGTTGCACTTCGTGGATGTTGATCATCACTACAGTACAAAAAAACACTTTTTTTTAGACAATAAATGTAATTGTGCCTAATCTAGCAGGTAAACCATACACAAAAAAAGAATTCAGAGACGTTTTTTGGGTCGTTAATTACGAATTCGAGCTCAAAATTCAGAAATTCAAAATGGCGAATGCAATATGGCGGACGAAAACCGGAGATTTTACTGGAATTACTAAAACATCAGAGTTGCTCAATATGTTGATTCTGTTATACTGAATTTCTTATAGAATTACGGTTTTAGCATTACCCGGAGCTAATGGCGAGGACGTATTGAGTTTCTAGCTCCATATTTTAAAAAGATTAACTATAAAAAAAATTTTTTTTTTGCTTTTTCATTGTAATTGGAACTGCCATTTTTATTGTTCAATTTTGAACTGAGATTCGAATTCAACGACTCAAAAAACCCCTGCATATGGAGTTTCATCTTCATCAAGCGACTTTGAGCATTTTGGTCCGTCATATTGGATCCGCCATCTTGAGTTTCCAAATTTTGAGTGCAGATTTGTACTCAGCGACCCCGAAAACCACCGAGTACCAACTTTTGCTTTCATCACACAATTTTTGCATTTGTGGTCCACCATTTTGGATCCGCGATCTTGCATTTTCAAATTTTGAGTGCAGATTTGTAATCAGCGACCCCGAAAACCCCCGCGAGTACCAACGTTCGCTTTCATCAAACGACTTTTGCATTTATGGTCCGTCACATCAATTTCCAAATTTTGAGCGCAGATTTGCAATCAGCGACCCCGAAATCCCCGAGTACAAAGTTTTGAGCTGATTGCACGTAAGGGAAAATGTATGCTTCAAAGGGTTAATGTCACGCTTATAGATGCCTTGATAGTCAGGGGAATAGAGAAAGAAAAATGTATGCTTCAAAGGGTTAATGTCACGCTTATAGATGCCTTGATAGTCAGGGGAATAGAGAAAGAAAAAAGTTTTTATTGTCGATTTTGTACAAGTGTATTCTTTTGGTCGATCGGTCAAACACATATTGGAATGTCCGTTACGATCGGTTTCGGGCGGCCTTTGAAGATAAGTTTTTTCTTCACAACTGCTCTGACGATATACTCCGTTTCAGTCCCGTCCTCAATTTCGTCCTCAATCGCGTCGCTTCGCTCGTTTCGGTGAATTTTCTCCAAAACTGCGAATGGCTTAGCGAGTTTCATCTCTTTTCCGTACAAAATATGAATCCCGATAACGAGAACGGGCGCTCCGTTTTTCGCGAAGTGAAGATCACCGATGAACTTGGCGTTCTTCGTGTCGCCCGTCGAGTGCGTTAAATCTCCCTGTAATTCGATTATTACCCATTCCCGCAGGCTACCGTCCTCTCTGAAATCGCCGATTGAAGAAAACGGAAACTAAAATAATAAGCATCTCGTGGCACTCGGCGCGGTCGTACTCGCAATAACGGACATAACCTCTTTATCTGTATTATCATTTTTCGTGCTTGTCGCGCGCACGCTGCGAACGATGGAGAGACAAATGACGTTCAATCGAAAAATCGTCACTTCAACATTCACCCATAAGGCTTTTTTTCAAGCTGATTCACTCGTAGATAGCCGAAAATTTACACGACACGGAACAGTTGAATTTTAGGATAACTCGGTGTCACGTGATCGATCTCGTAAGAAAATTGGATGGGAGAACAGCGCGAGTAGCCGCGAGGTTGGGCGGGCGAAAGCTTCCGACAAGATGGGAGCGCTTCCTTACCGACGGCGTAAGATTATTATCGATTGGCACCGTCGCCGAATCATTTCGGGTCACCGTGCGATGGATCGAAATTGCTTCAACGACCGCGATCACCTAACTTCGCAAAAGCTACGGATGCTGGCAAATTCAATTGACTTTTAGAAAATTCTCGCGTCACCCGTACGCGCTACATCTAGGGACCCGAAAAAATGACCAAATTCCGATTTTTTTCTGGGAAACGGTTGGTGAAAAAGAAATGTATTTTTTTTTTTAAAAAAGGTACATATGTTGAAAGCCTCTAAAAAAATCACAACGAAATACAGAAAAGCAACAAAAACATGGCCGCCGGCAGATGATGAATTACTTTTCGGCGACGTTTGGCGGTGGACACTCTCCAGCTCAAACGTTCCATCGCAAATCTCAAAACCAAGAGGGTTATTCGAGTTAACAATAGATGAGAGTCTTTGACGATCTTCGTTTTTCAAAATCATTTTTTTTTTAACATCGTGGCAACGAATCGAACCTCGATCATACAAAATCTATGAAAAAATCGTCATTTTTACGTAACTATTGAAAAATGAAGATCGATGTAAAAAAAGTGAGATCGTCAACGACTTTTAAATGTTTCTCATCGTATCTCCTGTAAATTTAGAAATAATCCATCAAGTGATTCTCGAGATATCATGTCCACCGACTTTGAAAACAATGTTTCGAGAAAAACGCGATTAAACTTTGAAGTACGATGCTGCCACCATTCGCCCGGCCGACTGTTAGAAGCTGCGGTGAATTCAATTTTCGAAATATTTCGATGAAATTTTCAGGGAATATAGCTAAAAGGTGATACAATCGAATAAAAGTACTTTCAGAAAATGCAGCAAACCCACCTAGGTAGGATGTAGCTCGACAAGCGACGCGCGTAGTTCTCCGTTCGGCCACTGGAGAAGCGCGCGTCGCTTTGGTCGCCAATCCACAAGAGTGCCTCATCTATGCAAAGCTCAGCCGAAATTATTCGGTGTTTCGCCGTGCACGCTTCGAGCGCACAGTTCGCCATTGCTTTCGTCCAGTACAGTTTTCGGTAAATGAACAAAAAAAAAAGAACCTCCGTTCAATCGGTCAATAGGAAGAAATATTCTTGCTCGCGGCAATTGAGACGTAATTACGAAAGTATGACGATTAGCACGTGTCGGGAGTCGGTCGTTTCGGCAGAATTATCGTCCGAAGAGCGCGCACAACAATCGGTCGCGAGAATAGTTATTTTGTCTTTTTTCGCGTAGCGTTACCCGGCTGAGAATTTTACGGACGTACAGTTCATCGCATCGTGAATTTTCGTAATGGCCGCACCGTCCTGGTCGTCAATAGTTGTTACCTTACGCGTTCCTCGTGCACGTCACGATTTCAATTTCAACGCGCATTTTGGACGTTTTTCTTTCTTTTCCCTGCGGACTATACGCGGCGCGCGCGTTTTACCGCTCGTGATAAGCGATTGGTTCGGCTTCCTATACGACGCGACGATTGGAACAATGCAAATACGAGGGCAGACTGAGGCCCGAGTCCGCTAGTAACGTTCGTCTCTTTCTATCGGTTTCAGGTGTTTGTGATAATTAAGAAGCAGACGCGAAAAAGCGATGGAGTCAGAATCGAGGCGCAAAGGGCCGCGAAGTCCCAGCGCCGACTCGGACAACTCTTCGCACAGAAGACGCTCGAGAAAGTACGACAGATCGCCGTCGCCCAGACGCTCCAGATACAGAAGATCGAGATCCAGAGACAGAAGATCGGGATCCAGAGACAGACGGAGAAAGGAGACCGCCAGGTCTCAGGCCTGGAAGCAACAAAGAGACCAATCGGGCGGCGCTCAAGCGCCACCGGCCAATACAGCCTCGTCCGGATACGTTCCCGCTGTACATAATCAGTACCCCGTGAGTAGATTCGGTACAGGGTGGCGCGTACTTCAGCATCGCCGGTCCATCTTTCTTGTGTGCTGAAAATAACGCACGGAGGACGCGCGTCCGCGGACTGGCGAGATTGCCGGCTGTTCAGGCTGGACAAATCAAAATTAGGAAGCAGAGCTTTGACTATCGAAGCTTTTTCTATCAGTGGTGTTATTTCTATATCAACAAATTGTAATATCGGAATACCGGTATTTCGATATTTTCCGATTTATGAAAATTTATGGGAAACCTAGATTTTAAAAGTTGGAAGCTTGTAAGTGAAGACGGAAGTTGTAGAAATATTAGTGTGTCGCTAACGAGGGGTTAGGCCGCAGTAGCGGGTACAAAATCATGTGCAAATTTAACAATTTTTTTTCGTATGAAACAGTGATTTACTCATAAAATTTATTACACAACTATTTAGTATGAATATCAAGCTGTTAGAAAGTATATATATATATATTTTTTTTTTTTCGATGTACAAAATGGCCAACTGATATTTCCTTTTTTATTTTTTTTTAGGCGCTTTGAGGCGTGACATTTAGCATTCACAATTTTTTACCTAGAACAAAAACAATAATTCTCGACAATCTACATTAGAATACCTAGAGAAGTACGTACGGAATTTAAAAAATATTGTTTTTTTCAAAAGTTGTAGGTATTTGAACTTAAGGGGAGATATACACCTAGGAGCCAGAAAAAAGGACATTTTTGTGAATTTTTTCAAGGAAAACTATTTGAAATTTCGGATTAGGGTTTTAATTATCTAAAAGTATACACATTCAAAAATATGATTAATTTTCTTTATTTAAAAATATCAAAAATGTACAAGGATATCGTATGATCCTTGGAGCGTCGTAAAAAAATCTGTGTATACTGTACCCACTGGCGTTTCTTCAAAAATCATCTGAAAATAAAAACCAGAAAGATTATTAAATTAGATACTATAATCTAGTACTTGTCATGGCCGATTTTGAAAATATCGATTTATTACAAAACGGCGGACGTTTGAACGTAGTCATTTTAGGGCCAAAACTTAGTTATTATTTTGCCTATAAAACAAAAACTAAGTAACGGATAAAAAAAATCCTATGACAAGTACTAGATAATAGTGTATAGAATAACCACGAAAAACCTCAAGGCAATCGGTTCATTGGTTTTCGAGAAATTTTGAACCGGTTTGAAAAACGTGGTTATGAGAGAAGCGCGTTTGAAAATTTGGGAATGAATAAATCATGAAATTTGTCAACACTAAATCGAGTGAAAATTGTTAAAGTTATTTGTCACGCCAATTGGAAAAAAGCTGTTTCGACAAGTTTCGAGTAGTCCGCCATTTTGTACATCGAAAAAAAACATTCTAACAGTTTGATGTTTATACTAAATAGATGCGTAACTGATTTGGTGAGTGAATCACTTTTTCATACGAAAAAAAATTGTTAAATTCGCACATGATTTTATACCCGCTACTGTGGCCTAACCCCTTAAGTATCCGCCTTCGATTTAGTTGACACTCATACGTGATAAAGCATTGCAAACTATTAGATGCATATTTTTCATATCTGCCGAAGTACGTTTCCTTCCTTAAAACTATTTTAAGGGGGGAAACGACCCCTCGAAAAAAGCATTTTACTCTTTATTTTATTTCTTAAGTTATTTTATAGTGGATTTTTCATCACCTTATGTTAGAAGAATTTTGGCCTTTGTTTAATTGAGATCTGTGGACTGCTTGTAGGTGATATTACATACCCCCTCCCCCCCCCCCCCCCCCCCCGACACACATTTCTTAGAGGGGTAGTTTCCTTCCTTAAAACCATTTTTCCGCAGTTAAAAAAAGTACGCCTCTAATAGTTTGTAATACTTTATCACACATGAGTTTCCACAAACACAAACCACAGTATTTATTTAAAATCACCGTCTTATATTGAGATCTTGATTTATTATACATTTCTAAACACACTCTGCTATGGGGCCGTCCATATATTACGTCATCGATTTTTGCTGATTTTCGACCCCCCCCCCCCTACAATCATCCTATCGTCATTTCCTAATGACCCCCCCCCTCTCGCAAAACTGACGTCATTAACAGTTTGGAAAAATTAAAACATTTGCGGATTTGAGAAAAATTGGGTAACATTAAAACATTTTGTTATAGAATCATCTTTTATTATTTTGTACTTTGGCAATGTTTATTAATATAATAATATTATTCTTCCCTATTCTTTAGTTTTCTTTGGATAGCTCCCACATTTTGTTATAGAATCATCTTTTATTATTTTGTACTTTGGCAATTTTCATTAATATAATAATATTATTCTTCCCTATTCTTTAGTTTTCTTTGGATAGCTCCCACGGAGTTTTCACCCATTCTTGCAAATCCTGGATCACGGGTAATATCTCCGTATCCTCCCCATATTCATTTTGGCTCGATCGAACTATTTTCATAGGTACGCTGTTATTTGAAGTTCTCGAATATAATGTAGACAAACCTTATGTAATAGATAAATAAATAATGAGTTCAATAATTAATACCATTAGGTACTTGCAAAATATTTTTCATCACTCATGTGGGGAAACCACTCTAGTTGTACAATATACTATTGTACATTTTGAAGTAACTGGTATCACAAGAATGACGTCAATTTCGAAATGCCCCCCCCCCCCCCCCAACCGTCATTTACCGTCATCCGCAGACGAACCCCCCCCCCCGCTATTTTAAAATGACGTAATTTATGGACGGCCCCTATGCTCTTTAATATATCCAACCCAACATAAAATACATAAACAAACGAAAAATAGGAACTTTTATGCAAATCCAATAAGTAGTAAGCAAGTAATATTAAAAGTAGGAAGTTCATGCAAATCTACGTAGTAGCACCTATCAGAATGCAAACAAATAGCTTGTGGCAGGCAGGCCACAGCATAGCCACTTTAATTAACGAGATTGAGATTGTCGAAACAATGACCGCAAAAAACAGAGGGCATTTAACGTTTCGTTCTTCAGAGACGACCTCACCTTATTGCGGGTGTAAGACGCGAAAGAAAAGACCCTTTCTGATTCCACACTCGTGGATAAATAAGTTGACACTTTGGAAATGTTTAATGTAGGTAATAAAATGTTAAGGCTTTTAAACATAGTGAGAAAAAACTTAAATGGAAATGAAAAAACTTTTTAAAAGTAACTTAAATGGAAATAATAACGATTATAATGACATTTTTATTTTTTCAAATTTTGATATTGGAATATCGGTATTATTTGATATCGATTTTTCAATATCGGATTTTTGGTTCGATATTCCGTTTTTTTCCTCGATATTATCGAAAATCCATGCTCTAGTAGGAAGATTCGGCGTTGTTTCTTGTGAAAAAAGTGTCCCGGCCGTTCTCGTCTTCAGTCCTGTTCGTGTTTCGCGATTGCACGACCATAGGGAACAAAAAGCGTAGGGTGTTCCAGAAATGTCGAGGATTGAACTCTGGATTGAACGCAGGGCATAAAGCCGATTTTAGGCACTAGTGAAATTATACTTTATCATACGACGCTCTTTGTGGTATACACTTAGGTGCGTGCGAATATCTTCATAGTGAACCTCTTTTTCTGCCGGCCACTGTGCATGTACCCCAACGGGAAAATCGATTCGACTTGAAGAACGTGATATCGTTTTCAGCAGCCTCCACCTCCGCCAAATACCAGCCAGTTGCCGCCGCCTATCCCATCTTACAATCCAGGCTACAACAATTACAATTACAACTACAGCCAGGGGTACGATTACAGCTATCAACAGCCACCAGCGGGCTATCGGAGCGTAAGTCTCACCGAATTGCGCAATTATTTTTTGCTTGAAAAGTCTTGTTTCGCGGGTAAAGACGAAAAATAATTAATGTGTAAAAAAAAATCTTTATAAAAAGAAGCTTTTATTTAATGTACTAAAAAATAGAAAATATTTTTTGTCACCAAGTCACCTATATGTGACTATAAGTAGAAACTTGGGGCGCTCCTCTTTTTAAACGTTTAATAAATTTGATCAATTCAGTTTCATTAATCGTATTTAGTTTGGCACAATAGTGATTAGAGAATCTATCATCACACGTTTATACTCAGTTTCAGGATTTTTATTTAAGAAATCTAAGGTTATTTTACAGTAAATTAAATTAAGTTGTACATCAAAGGACGTATGTATGTTATATGTTACGATACAGCCGAATTACTTTATTCGATACAACTAATCGACGACTGTGGAATAATTTTGGTGGTAAAAAAATCGTTCGGAAATTCGGTCGAATATTATGAGATATCAAGATTGAGTAGACGGATCGAAAAATGAACCCAAACAAAATCGATAGAAAAAAATCATATTTCATTAGTAAAATGTCATTAAATGTTCGATTAGTCGCCGCGTTTTCGCGTAATATCGAATCAAAGTTAAAACGCCGTCTGCTAAAGTCCATCTTACTGTATAAAGAGTCGCGGCCCGTCGTTGGAGTCCGTGGTGCTCACAAGCAGTGGTGTCGAATCGAATTTTTTAAAATTACTTGGCGTCAAGACTCTTGATACACAGTTGATATGTTAACGGATTTATTTAAATTCAAGATTACTTGTCTAAATTTTGAGCGCCCCAAACTTTTATTTATAGTCACACATAAGTGACTGTGTAAAAAAGAAAATATGTTCTACTCTTTAGTATATTAAATGAAAGCTTGTTTATTTAAATCTTTTTTTACATATAAATTATTTTCTACTTTATGGTCTTTAAGGGGGGATTGTCTTTTTTTTTCGCAAAATTTACCGCTTTTTGGGAATTTTTTTGTGAAGAAAGTATACAACGGAAAACTTGGCATATAGTTTTATTGATCTGTTTACTACATACAAAAAAATTTTTAAACAATTTCATCAAAAAATCCGCCTCCCACCCCCCTCGACGCGCGATGGTCCTTTTTTGATGGTGTGCACGATTACAGCCTTCACGTTCATCCTGCAACAAAAACCCAAAAAGCATTTTACTTTAGACGCATACAGCTATCGTTCGATGAAGGGAAAAAAAAAATTGACGATTTGGTGACGTTTTGAACTTGAAGTATCGATTTTTCGAAAAAAATTGATCGATTTTTTGTTATAAATAAAAAACTATTAAACGTATTGCTTTTTTGCTTCATCAAACGATAAAAGGATGTCAGCTGAGCATTCTGTCCAAATTTGAAGGCAATCGGTTGAATAGTTTTTGAGAAATCGTGCACACCGTCAAAAAAGGACCATCGCGCGTCGAGGGGGGTGGGAGGCGGATTTTTTGATGAAATTGTTTAAAAATTTTTTTGTATGTAGTAAACAGATCAATAAAACTATATGCCAAGTTTCACAAGTTTTCCGTTGTATACTTTCTTCACAAAAAAAATCCCAAAAAGCGGTAAATTTTGCGAAAAAAAAGACAATCCCCCCTTAATTGAGTTTACTAGTAGTTTACTAGTTTACGAGTTTGTACGTTAGGAACATGGAATGCTTGTAAAAAAATACCAAAGACCGTAATGAGGATTGAACTTACGACTAATTGCTGCATATAAACGTTTCACATACAAACGCAGTCGGCTACCAATTGGTTTATGTTTCAGTGAGATTTTATGTAGGTGATTAGATATCGCTAATTTTACATAAAAAGTTGACAATATTATGAATATATATATTTTTTTTATTGAATCATGCATTGTCACTTTTTAGATGCATCTTTGCAAAATTTCCGGGCTCTAAGTAGTCGGGAAGTGGGTGAAATATCGATTTTCCTTTTGAATCTCACAGAAAGTCAATTTGAATAAAAGCTTGTAAAAGGAACGTAAACGTAAAATCACGATGTCCCCTTCGGCAGGATTATCCGCCACCCAACTGGCCGTCCGGCCAAGTACCGTACAACAATCAGCAGGCTCCCCCTCTACCCGCCATGCCTCAACAAGATTCCGGAAGAAACGTCGACGCGGCCCCGGCAGGCATGTCTGCCGGCATATCGCGACCGGAAGACGCCAAGAAAGAAGGTGAAGCTCGCGAAACAAAATTAACGCAACTTTCGCTTTTTTGTTACCATCTCATGTCAAATTTGACGCGCATTGAAATTACAATTGCGAGCAGCTGTCGCGGCCGAAGCTAAACAGCAGAAGGCAACGCTGGCTAAGCAGCGCGAGGAGTACGTGAAAAAATCGACGACCCTGCAGCGCGAATTGGAAACTTTGCGACAACAATGCGACGAGATTGGCAAAGAAGGCGGCCGAGAGAACAATCGCATTATCAAGGAGAATCAAAAGTTACAGGTAATTATACCCGTAACTTCCCGTTTACCTGGGGATGGACGATGTTTGTAAAGTCGATTTTGCGCACGCCCATTTTCGACGACAATATCGATCACCTTGACGGATAATCGACAAGTCCGATAAATAAAAAAATACATCGCCCATCTCTACAATTTGTCCAACGGGCGATTGTCATCGAACGTCTCTATTCGTATCGAGGGGCTACATTTATCTAGACCCCCAAAAGAAAAACGCCAAATTCTGATTTTTTCCCTGAAAAACGGTCGGTGAAAAAGGAATGTATTTTTTAACACAAAGGTATATATATTGAGATCTTTTAAAAAAATCACGAAAAAATACAGAAAGACAACAAAAACATGGCCGCTGACGGATGATACTTTTTTCGCGTCGTTTGGCGGTGGACAGTCTCCAGATTAAACGGTCCGTCCGAAATCTAAAAACCAAACGAGTTATTCAAGTTAATAAATACGATTTTTTGAATCGATTTTTCAAAACAAGTCGTCATTTTGATACTATCGAATAAAAATATTTTTGAAAAGTGCATTTTTTTGTACCCACCTTGGTAGATGTAGCCCATTAAGGTAATCCTATCGCGGGGCTTCAATCCATAGGATGTTCATTTTCTTTGAGTTCAGCAAATATATTAATGATCGTCTCTGTAAAATTTCAGGGTCGGTTATCGACGTAATTACAGAGAAAAGAAATATTAGAATTGCGTATTTTTGTGAAGGAATTCCGAGACGACATGCAAAAACCCAATTTCCGGTCGCTACAAAAGTGTATTATAATAAGAATTCGTCAGATTCTTAAAAATAATCAGATTTACGTACTTAGTACTCGTAGTAATCCAATGCTCTCAGAAAAAAATACGCTTATTGACCTAATTTTTATGTAATATCAAGTTTAATTTGAACTTCCCGTATTGGATTTATTACCACTTGCTACGATAGAGAGACGTGACAGCAAGGCAACAGCTGACTGTAGTCCTAACATCATCTCACTCATTCGAATTTCCACACATATTTCATTTTTAACCGACATATTTCGCCGACACAAATTTTCCACGCTTTTTTCCAGTCGTGTCCCGAATACAATGCTTTATATTTCCCGTACCTGACATTGTTTTGACAGATCGACGTTGAAAAGCACGGAGGTTAAACTCGCCTGGTCGAGTAAAAAGAGACGGAGATAGAACTAGAGCTACCACTTTTTCGCCTGTTCGGACTACCCGAACTATCCGGTCTTGACGAACTCGATACTTCAAACCCGTCCAGCCGGATTATTCGAATAGTTCGAGTACTCGAATACTAATAATATCCGAACTACTCGAACAATTCGAATAGTCCGAGTACTCGGATACCCATTTATTCGAACTGACCAGACTGTTCGGATAGTTCAAGTATTCGGGTAGTTCGAGTGTTTATTACCCATTACAGTGTAATGGGTAATGGAATTTTTTACATTACAAAATCCAATGTAATGAGTAATGGAATTTTTACATTACTTTTTCGCGTTGACAGGTGGAGAGAGAGAGGGATGGATGGATGGATGGATGGATGGATGGATGGATGGATGGATGGATGGATGGATGGATGGATGGATGGATGGATGGATGGATGGATGGATGGATGGATGGATGGATGGATGGATGGATGGATGGATGGATGGATGGATGGATGGATGGATGGATGGATGGATGGATGGATGGATGGATGGATGGATGGATGGATGGATGATGTATATGTACGTGGATGGATGGGTGGATAGATGTAAGGATGGATGGATGGATGGATAGATGAATGGACAGATGGATAGATGCATTGATAGATATATGGCTGGATGGATGGATAGATGGAACAATGGATAGAAAGATAGATGAATGGATGAATGGATGGATAGATGATGTATGTATAGATGAATGGATGGATAGATGGATGGATGTATAGATGGATGGATGAATAGATAGATAGGATGGATAGATGGATAGATGGATAGATGGATGGATAGATGATGTATGTATAGATGGATGGATGAATGGATAGATAGGATGGATAGACGAATAGATGGATGGAAGGATGAATAGATGGATGGATGGATGGATAGATGGATGGATGGATGGATAGATGGATAGATGCATAGATAGATAGATGGATGGATGGATGGATAGATGGATGAATGAATAGATAGATAGATGAATGGATGGATAGATGGGTGGATGGATAGATAGATAGATGAATGGATGGATCGATGGATCGATGGATAGATGGATAGATGAATGGATGGAGCGATAGATGGATGGATGGATAGATGGATGTATGGATGGATAGATGCTATATGTATAGATGGCTGGATGAATAGATAGATAGGATGGGTAGATGAATATATAGATGGATGAATGAATAGATGGATGGATGGATGGATGGCTAGATGATGTATGTATAGATGGATGGATAGATGATGTATTTATAGATGGATGGATGGATGGATGTACTATATAGATGAATGGATGGATGGATAAATGGACGGATGGATGGATGGATAGATGGATGCAGAATCATTTGTAGGTAACAAACACATCGATGAAAAATTTTCATTCCTATCCATCCATCCATCCATCCATCCATCCATCCATCCATCACATTACACTTTTTAATGTAAACAATTTCCGTTATTCATTACATTGGATTTTGTAATTTAAACAAATTCCATTACTCATTACATTATATTTTGTATTGTAAAAAAAATGCATTACTCATGACATTGGACTATGTAATGTAAAAAATGTCCATTGCCCATTACAAGGTAATGTGTAATGAATTTTTTTGTCATTACATATTACATTGCATTTTGTATTACATATTACATTGCATTTTGTATTACATATTACATTGCATTAATTACTTTTTAAAAAAGTAATGAATAATGCATTACTTTTTCATTACAAATTTCGCAACCCTGTATCTGAGCTATCCGAATTCTCGAACTACCCGGATTCCCGAACTGTCCGAATACTCGAACTACCCGGATGCCCAAACTGTGCGAATACTCGAACTACCCGGATGCCCGAACTGTCCGAATACTCGAACTACCCGGATGCTCGAACCGTCCGAATTTGAAGTATCAGATTTCACGTATTCGGATATCACGGATATTCGAATAGTCGAGTAGTTCGGAACAATATGCAAGCCCTAGATAGAACCAATGTTGCCAAATATCAAACCTATAAATGCTGCGCGAATCGTTGGAATAACTATTTTTTTCATTTTTATAATTGAATGTGACCATTCATTAAACGGTTTACAAATAGAAAATTGTAGTTATTGCAAATTATTTTTTTCCATATGTTAAAAATATAAATTGTACAAGTCTCAAGTATGATCAGTGGTGTGTCTAGTGTGAAGCGATAGGATTACCTTAACCGTAGGAAGAACGCGTTTTTACGAAAACATTAACGTACGATCGTTTCTGGAACTTGATAAAAATTTCTCACCCTATCAACAGAAGATACATCTAAATGACCTCGGAACTAAAAAAATTAAAATTGTTCAATAATAATAGTCCCCTTTGTTGCGATGTTCTCATTTTCTATGATTCGCTCGGATCATTGTTACCCCCCCCCCCCTGCAATTTACTTATTAAGAGGTAGAGAGAAAAAGAATGTAACGTCACTCTGTATTCTCACAGATTGAGATACAAAATAAGATGAAGTCGATTCACAATGTTATCGATATGCTTACGGGTATTATCGGGGACAAAGCGACCGTCGATGATCTAAGGATTAAATTCAAAACCGAATCGGCGATGAAACGTGGCAATAAGAGCCCGAAGGAGGAGTTCACCAAGGAAGATTCGGAATCACCCGTGAATCCGTCCGTTTCCGATTCCGAGAAAGACAACAAAATCGAAAGGGAGAGAAGATCAATCGAGGACACCAGACCAATGTATAATCTCGTGCATTACGATCCCGAAATGCACTGGTGCAAAGTCTGCGATATCTTTCCAAAAACAGCCAAGGAGTACTTGAATCATCTGCACACGAACGAACATAAAGAGGCTTGCTTGGTGAGTTCAGCATCACTCGGATTGTCCAATGAAAAGTTAGTTAATAATCAATAAGTCGATCGAGGATGAAACATTTTTCAGTTTGACTTTGAGATACGTAGATGCGAGTTTGTCAACGTTCAAATATTGATCTTGTATTTTGAATGTATTATTTTTTGTCGATTTTACGCGCAAAGTGCGTTGTTTCGAGGGTCAATGAGGATGCAAATGATGCACGATACAGTATGATAATCGAGTGAATCCTTGAATAGGAGCGCAAGATCGTAGATATGCCGTGGCACGAGAGAAACGGCGAGGGAACGGAAAAAGAAGTGCCCTATTTTCCCGGACTACCGACTAAACGAACACCGATAAAAGGTACGATTATATTTCGATGGATACTTACTAATAGTTATACAATTCCGTAGCCCTTGCACCGACACTAAAATCTGTGTCGTCCGGTATGTATTGAAGACCGGCCAACGCCGATGGAAAATGTTCGAAAAAAGTTTCTAAGCTGCCCGGCGGGATCGCCGTTCTCCGCATGTGTCAGGGGATTCACCTGAACAATTTGCCGAACGAAAAATAAGATACACCATCGTTATTTCCATTATTACACTCGAGGTACAAAATTTAAACAAACCGGAATTCTAATTTCCATTGTACTTTCGAACCTGGTGCTTCCGTCGCGGCAGCTAATCCTTTTTCAGCATTATAATTACAAACGAGAACCTCGACCGCACCCTTGTGACAATATTGAAGAGAAAGAGCGAGTAAGAGAAAACGCTCGAATTATCGCGAATGGGCTCGTAGAATTTAAAGTGCGAAAGAATTTGCTCTCTCCTATTCCCGTACGACGAAAATGTAGATGCCTCCACGACTCTCCGAGGAACGGAACGAAAACAACGATTTTTCTTGTTTTCCTCCCCCATCGGTGGTGAAACAAACGCGCGAAAAAAGAAGAGAAGAAACATCGGGATTAATATAAAAAGTGAATCGTCGACGTGTTTTTGTCTCGTGTACGATAAGTGAATGCAAGAAACTTATTAATTACGTAATTAACGTAATTGTGAATGAATTTTGTGACCGAATTCATTCAAGTTTCGTTGTGTCGCGTCTACGAGTGTGTAATTTTTATTATTTTTTTTTTTTCGTTCTACGTATCAATGGGAAAGGTACAATGTAAAATATGTCGTAGTTGTCTGGTCGTCGTTTCTTTCGTACTCGACGAATGCTTAAAATAATAAAAAATCAATCGACTCGGAAGAAATGTTCTCTGCCGGAACGGGAGGGTATAAAGCTCGTGAGGATAAAACGGCAAATTTATTGAGATTGAATGAACCAACGACTATCAGCCAAGTGCAGTATATTGAAAAAATCGACGAGAGGAAAAATCTCTCGAATGTTGATACTAAATTAAGTTTCGATCGTACACGTGTGTACATGTCATGTGAATTAATTATCCTATGCTGTAACGTAAATTGTTGTCGAATAAAGGAACAGCCCACGAGCCCCTGGCCCCGTCTCGATCGCCCTCTTTTCCAGGATTCGTCGACCCACGGGATTGGCGCTGGACCCAATTCGTAATAACGAGAGAGAGAGAGAGAGAGAGAGAATAAGGGAGAAAGCAATATGTTGTGAAAAAGAAAAGAAAAAAACAAAACGTCATTTAACGTTACTATCTTTGTTTTCAGTGACTTGAGTGTGTCGCGGCAGAGCACAAGGTCATTCTTTATGAACTTACCGAATTCTTTAAACGTTTACGAAGCAACGGTGCCTGATCTTCGATTATTCTTGTTATAGGTTTACAATTCTTCAGCGCGGCGATCGCGTGGTACTGCAAACTCTGTGACGCTTGGATCGGTGATCTTCATTGCGCGAGTCTTCATCTCAAGTCGAAGAAGCACTCGGAAAGTTTTTCCGTAAGTATTCTATCAGGACGTTGAATAAGTTCTCGCTGTTTTCCAACAGATGGACGCACGAACTGCGTCCGTGTAGTTTAAGATGGTAACGCATCTATAAAGAAGCTTGAAATTCAGCGCATGCCATTTCCCCGATGTGTAAATAACTTTTTTGAAGTTGGCGCGCTAGGCTCTCGATTGGTTCTGCTATTCCCACGGTTCTCACTTTGACGTAAACTGGTCGCATATTTTTTTATACATTTTCATTAATTAGATCGGTAACGTGTCTATTTTAGTCGGTAATATTGTTTTGTACACTATCCTGCACACAATATTCGTTTCTTGGGTCGCTTTCAACGTAAATGCGGAAGATATACGCGAGAAACTGATATGGTAACGACGTTGCCCCGTACAACCAATGTGATCAAGTGGACATTGATGTAAACTTAAAAATTTAATATTCGATAAACGAGTGCAGAAACCTCCGTTCTCCTTTCGCCAGGATATTTTAAAAATATACTATAAAGATTATTAAAATTTGCATGAATATCTATTGACCCCAATATTTTAAAACAACATTCTTAAACATGTCAAATTTCATACCAAAAAGAGTATTTGCGACAAATTTGATTGCACTACTTTGATAAAAGAAACTCTGCAGCTGAAGCACAGAGAATTCTTAATGAGACTTAGGGCCACCGTGCTTTTTCGGAAACAACATGCAGAGATTGGTTCAGACGCTTCAAAAATAATGATTTTGATGTGTTGAATTGGAGGCATTCGTGAAGACTCATGTCAAACGCTAGCTGAACTTGCAGAATCATTAGGAGCTGAACACACAACAGTATCTAAACGTTTGAAAGCATTAGGAATGATGTTTTTTTTCAAAGAAGGATTATTTTCCACCAAAAAACCGCGAGAACTTATTCGACATCCCACTACATCGCAGATACCGCGAGTATAGTTAGCAGTGGAGTCTCGCGCCGACTACCGAGCGCGACGGTGAATTTTCTATTAATCTATTAGACTCATTTTGACAGCCCTTCACGAGTACTTCAATAATTACGTATCATTACAATGAAACTTGTGGTCCTCAGTGTTTCGTGGATCAAAATCCCCACTGGGAAACCGATTGGATGGCCGACCGCGAGAAGGCCTTCTCGGAGGAGAGGCACAAGCAGATGCAGCTGGAGCTACAGAAGCAGAAAGACGACGAGCCGCTGCCTTCGAAATCGAAGAAATCCAAGAAATCGAAGAAGAGCAAGAAAAAGTGGAAGAAGCGAAAGAACCGTAGCAGCGGTAGTGACACGTCGAGTGACTCCGAGAACACCGAGTCGGACTCGGATCAGGACATGTCGCGGAGTATTCGCGTTGCGATGAGGAACAAGATGAAAGCCTCGACTCAGGCCATACTGAACGAGGAGATCGACTATCACGGTATAAAGCTGAAGGGCAATTGGGCCCAGGTGGCACAGATGAAGACACCGACGACGCCGGAATTGCCGCCACCGGAGAACGACGACAGGCAGCTCCTGAATTCGATCCGAGACAAGCTCAAGGCTAAGCAGGAGGAGGAGATGAAGAACAGCAACAACAGAAGGCAGGGCGCCGACAAGCCCCCCATCTCAACACCCACGACTCCGAAGGAAGAGACCATCAAGGGGAATTCCAACAAAAAGGCTCCCGAGGGTTTGGAGGCTTGGGGCCCGAAGGAGCCGCCGAAGCCCTTTTGGATAAAAAAAGACGAGGAGAAGCAGCATCAACCGACGCCTCCTTCGTCGACCGGCAAATCATCGGTGGACGTGCCCAAACCCGACGAGATGCCCAAGCTCCACATGGGCTTCTGGACGAAGCAGCAGGTGAACATGACGGTGAAGCCACCGGCCGCGTCGCCGGAAAAAGACGAGGAACCGCGCGAGCGTGGCGATCGGGGTAGCGATCGTTACAGGGACGATCGCGATCGAAAGTACGATCGTCGGGACGACAAATACGAGAGATCCGACCGATACGAGAGGCGAAGGGGCGGCAGGGATCGCGATCGCGACAGCGATTACTACGACGATCGACGCAAGAGCAGCCGATACTCGAACGACTCGCCGCGACGGGAAAAAACATGGCGCGAGAGTCCGAAGCGCAGTTACGACAAGTACAACAGCGGCGGTAGCAAGGACACCAGCACGAGACACGACGACAACAATTCCTCCAACGACGAGTCCAAATTCGAGAAGAAGACCAACGAATCTGCGACGAAAATGAAGAAGGGTAGCATGCAAACGAAGAAACCCGCGCCAACGCCGACCAAGGGAAAACTACCGTTCATCGGTCGTTTGCCCCTCTTCAAGAAGAAGAACGAGGAGGCGAAGCCGGAGAAGGCCGACATAGCACCGCTACCTTATCAGCAGAGCAAATTCGAGGACACGCCAAAAGTACCGAGCGAAATAATAAATCCACCGGGTGTCGTGCACATTACGAAACTCGCGACACCCGTCAATCTCAACAACAGCATTCCAGTCAAGGTATTACCGCCACCCATGAAGATACTCGTGGCACCGCCACCGCCGACGCTCCGCAACGACAACAAAGTCGCGCCGGAAGTGCCCCTCCCGACACAGCAGGTGGTCGATATGGAGATCGAGGATCAATTGGAGGAAACGATAATCGAGGAACCGGTGGTCGTGGAACAGCCGAAAAAACGCGAGCCAAGTCCCGCGAAATTGCCGTCGTTGCCACCACATCCACCACCTGCTCCGAACCGGCCGCCATCTTCGTTTCCGCCGGTCCCAGTGGCCCAACAGCCACCACCGCCGCAGGTACCGCCGCAGCCGGTCTTCACGCCGAGCCGACCACCGCCCTTCATCGCCACCGCGCCACCTCCCTTGATACCACCGACCGGGCGCTTCAAGCCACCCGCCCAATCGTCCTACGGAACACCCCATGACGACAGCGCATCGTTGGCCGCCGCCGCAGCGTCCTACGCTCAGGCCCACGGTAATCCACCACCACCGATGACCCCCGTCGCACCCGATATCGCCGATATTCCCGAACCCGCGGAGAAACGCCCGGATCCCAGTTTGCCCCTGCCGGACGATCTTCAGGAGGCTCTCAACATAATATTCCCCAAGGAGGAGACACCCGAGACGAAGGGCACGAGCAAAAAGGAACAGGCACAAACGGCCTCCTCGCCCAACGACAACGACGTCGTATACGCCTCGATGTACAGCATGCTCGGATGCATCGGTTACGGGCCCGAATACATCGGTCAACCGCCACCGGAAATAACCCAAGCGGACACCGACACCGAAGCCCAACCGGGCCCTGACGATCTACGCATGCTCGGTATCGACGAAGGAGACACCATTTTTTAAATCTCATCTTTCCCAACAGTATGGCGACGCGAGATCCGCGAGCGCTCCTCGCGGCAAGAAAACGTAACGCTCGAAGAAAGAACGTGATGGGGTTTTTTTGCGTTTTTTTTTTTTTTTTTTTTAATAACTGGACACGATTCTATCGAGTAGCGGGCGTGAACGAACGAGCGTTCACGAGTAAACACACAATGTATTCGGAATAAATGAATGGATATTATCGATCATTCGATATTTTCGCATCACACACGCAACGAGACACGGACATTCCTAACTTCTAGAGTGATTTTTACTACGCAGTGCATCGAAACGATCTCCGACCGTGATGTCGGTGAACGCCGTTTGATTCGCGAACGCGAAACTCGATGAGGAATTTGTATTGCTGAAGATTCTCCGTCGGAGGGGGGGGGGAAGGATCGGAAGGATTATTACGCGCACCCACACGAACACACGGAGATAGAAAAAGGATACATTGAGAAATATATCGTCTTAACAGTCATGTATATCGTAAACTTTATTAAATCCCATTGCGAATGAAAAATCGAATAGCGCTGAGCTGTATGTTTTCGTCGTTACATATCGATAGTTCGTTGACACGGCGCTCAAAGCCAGGCCACTTGGTTCTCTTTTTAGCTTTAAGGTATTCCTTTCGCGGAGGGCGGGTATTTTTTGGGGGCGCAGCAGGGCCCTTTGGAATCGTTGGTAAATTACGGCGGCGCTTTATAAAAATGTCACAATTATACCAAGCGTCAAGGAATAAAAAATTTCGCGCAAATTTAGTTGGTTGAGACATTTTTATATTTTACTTGAAATGTCGCGGCTACGAAAATTCTGCTAGTCGGTTTTTCGGTCTCATTAATGTTTTCTTTAAACATTGCGCATCTAGTTATTTGGTGTATAAATTATTAGATAGAAATGTGGTCGGCGTGTCATCCCAAAAGAGTGTCGTATAAATGAGACGATTTTTCGAGTCGCAACACTTCGTTGAAAGTTCGGGAACGTGGCTTGAAATTTTACCAGTATACGGGGATGTATTTTTATTTCATTGTATACGAAAATCCGTTGATTACTTGAATATTCCGGTTCGTGGAAGGAATACCTTAAGGAGGGTCGAGCGATTAGGCGACGAGTGTTAAAAGATACTGATCTTTTTCACGCGTAGATACGTTCGATAAAAGTTCGATTTTTGAATGATTTTCGCTGTATAAATTTTTAGGCATTTTTAGAATTAAAATCTGCAAATTAGAGACGTTTTTTAAAACGAAATATCGTAAATTTCAACGCGGTTGATATTTCGGCGACACATCTGCTGCGTCAAAGTGTCCACTTTACTATTTGTCTCTCGAAAACGCAGTCGAACTTACGAAAATCTGAACTGTTATCAGGCGTGATAACGTCTAAGAATAAAATAGATAAAAAAAAAACAACAACAAAAAGTCTTGGTCGAAATTACTCTCGAGAATTGAAAAGCACTTTTCAATTCTCATTACTTTACGCTAATAATTTGCGATAGGCTTTCAAGAAAATCGTGCTGAACGATTCGATTCTTCGATCCGAATATCTTTCGGAAATTTTCAAAACTAATCGGGGAATGATATTTCGTTGCTGGCTCTCGTGCAAAGAAGTTAAATTCAACGCGGACAGGCAGTAAAATTGCGGTGTAGGAATGAACGCGAATCCGACTGAACTTTTCGAAAAGTCGATAGGAATAAGGATTTTTTTTTGTTCGGCTCTTAGGCAGCTTAGGGAAACGATTTTTGAGTCTCGTCACATCGTGCACGCGTGTCAGAGTCCTCGTGAATTTATCCCTAAATCAATATCACATTACAACGTTATATCCCGTGCAACAAGAACGTATTTTTCTTTCTTCGTCGTATTAAGATTCGTCCGAGTCTCGATAAAATGTCCGTAACAATGGTTTTTTTCTTCTTCTTTTCGTATGGCACAATAACGACGTTACAAAATCCAACTTGTCCGTTTCGTGAAATTTTCGTCAATTATCGAACAACCAGTGCTCCGTGAGTTTCGTAGCTTTCTGCAAAAGCTTTTGCCGAAGTTACTACGAATAAAAAATATTCGAAGCCAACGTGAGTCTTTTACCGCTTTCACATTGCTCCGATAATCGATATACTTCTCTCCCTTTCGCAATCTCAACACCGATTACGAGAAAACCATTTTTTTTTTTACGAAAAAAACCAACGTGTCAACGTAACGCGCGAGTTTCCAAAGTGAATCGCGCGTGTCCGGGTCGAGGCCACGGGTCGGAATGATTTTGTTTCTTTGCGTGTGAACGAGAAAGGAGCAAGGGAATGCACATTATTTATCAAGGCTCTATTTTGCCTCTAAATCGCGACGGTGTAAAAATTGCATCGAATTGCTATCTACGAGAAGTCGTTCAGTGAAAGTCGTTTCTTCTTCTCCTTTTTTTTTCTTCCCTATATTTGCAAAACGAGTCCGGCGCTCGAGATATTGTCGCCGCCACCGGCTGTCTGACTCGCTTGCGTGCACACCAGTACCGGTGCGACGCAAATTTCCACGGTTATTCGGTCCTCGCCAATTTTCATCATTTCGTCCCAGCACGAGACCGGCTTTTTGCTGTTCAACGGTATCCTCGTTCCCGATTTTAACGACGTCGTGAAACTATCGTCCATTATGAGGGTGGCTTTGCGGAGATCGATCTGTTAATAAAGAAAAAGCGTTACTTTAGCCGATATAATGAGGTGTCGTTGAATCAAGGGAGATCGGGGGGGGATTGGAATATTATTGAGGCGGGATATACATTTACAAAGATCAAAAAATCGATTTCTTTTCTTTCTTCTTTAAACGATAGAACTATCTACGAGGCGATCCATGTCACTTCAGCCAGTAAAAAAAATTCTGACGTTTTTTCTCGTTAAGTACGATTTTTTAAACATTTTTCCATTCAGATGGCTGTATCTTTGGCAGGATTTGATGCATTTACATTCGTAAAAAATGAAAATGTGCGTTTTTTTATGGCCTTCCAGAAAAAATGATGGATTATATTTTATTGAGTAAGTCGAACGTCTGTTTGAGGGCAAAATGTGCAAAAATATTTTTTTTCTCGAGGAAAGTCACTCGTTATTTTTTTTTTTAATTTCCCCGAATTGTGAATAAGAAAAACGGATTTTTGGTATTTTTTATAGTATGGGATTCCTAAGCACCGTGAAGTAACAGCTATTTTTCAATTTTTTTAAATTAATTTTCGATTGAAGAGTGTGGAGGACTAGCTGTATGTTTATCAGGTTTTTGAAATACATATGACATATTTTTGCATATTTTGCCCTGAAACGGACGTTCGACTTGCTCAATAAAATGTAAATTATTTTCTTTTCTGGAAAGCCATAAAAAGACGCACATTTTAGTTTGTTTACGAATGTAAATACATCAAATCCCGCCAAAGTTACAGCCATTTGAATGGAAAAATGTTAAAAAATGGTAATCAACGAGAAAAACCGTCGGAAATTTTTAAAAATATTTCGTCACTCGGTGATTATTTTTCAATAAAGTAACTCGATTTTTCAAAATTATTCGTGGATTTTTCTTACTGGCTGAAGTGACATGGTTCGCCTCATATGTAGAATATTTTCCTAAAGTTTCAAAGCGAATTTCGAAAAACTTCAAACGTGTACAGCTCGTCAACGCCACGCTTACAGTGCCAAACCCCTCGGATTCGGAGCGGGCGTGAACTTCAAACGCGTTTTTCTCAAAACTGCATTATCGAAAGTGGCGTGCATGATTACTCAAAAACTATTAAGCCGATTGAGTTGAAAATTGGCAGAAATATTGATAATATTGGTACCTTCTACTTGACGAAAATTGTTTTTGAAAAAGTGGCAAACAAAACTACTTTTTTAATCCGCATTTTACGGAAATGTTGATTTTTTCTTCAATGCGTGCCATTTTCTAACATTTGCATCTTCTTCATTTCAATAACCGTCACATAAAAACTATACATGTTCTAACTGAAAAAATGTTTGAACTTTTTTGCAAATCAAAGTCTACGGGAAGCTAGACTGCATGGCGATTCGCAAGTCCCGCGACGACCTTGCTGTAACACTCTGCCACAGTTCCGTCATTTTGATGATGAATTAATTTAAAAAAATTGTTTTGTATACTTAAATATACTATTAAAGTATACCTAAAATTTGATAAGAGTAGAATAATTATTTCTTAGTTTAAAAAATCTCTCAATATTACTTATTTTTTTCCTGTCTAAATGTACATACCCCGCCTTAACCCTAGAATGGTACACTAATATTTGTTGCCTTCTGAAGGCACACCGGGGCACAAATGTACTCCACGCGTTGCACCCGATTATCGGCGTTAAAAATAGTGAATAAAATGTTTAGAAGCACACGATTTTCTTCGTCCTTTAACAAGGAAAACCATTGTACCATTTGAAATTTCCGAAAATTCGAAAAGTGTCAAAGTTTAATCCGTAAGGAAAAGAACATTTTTAATTGGTAAAAATGAGTATTTTTACAAAATTCATGGCGCATGAATACCCCAGTGTACATTTTCATGGGTTAAAATTGACAACTGAAAGGTGATCTCGAGAGCGAGAGGTGGAACGTAAATAAAGATCAAGTGTACATTTCGACGAATCTCTTTTAAGGGCTTTAATGGCTTAAAGATGACATTTTTTTACCATATAGATTATTTGTTTTCCACGGATTGTCAAGATATAAGATTTAAAGAAAAAAAATCCGAAAATTTAAGGTCAATCTGTTCAAAATTGAGGGAGTTATGGGCGTTTATAGGTAGGTTCCCCGAACCGGCGAACTGTAAACGCATTTTTCCTCAAAATAACTATTCCGAAGTTGGTGACCACGATATGTAAAAAATCACTGAACCGATCAACTTCTAATTTCACAAGCTCCTTTTACACATCAAAAAGCAGTGCTCGAACGAAGGAATTGTTTTTCGGTGGCTAGTTTTTTTTTTTTTTTTATTAACGAAAATAGAGTTTTTTCACCGAAAATCGATACTTTCACTTTGGACTATGGCCACTTTTTCAATTATCAATATTTTATTTGATACTTCTTCAAAACACTAGATGATTACATGCAAAAACTAAATGCGTTTGATTTTTATATTTCGGATGATTTGTTACCGAGCAACAGTGGTCACCGCGAAGGAGGCTTTTCAAAAAGCGATCTGCACAAACCTTTGTATCTACCACACTTATAAATATTGTTAAATATAAAAATTGTGAAAGGTACTTAAAGCCGTACTCTTTTATGTAAAAAAAATTGAAAACCTGCTCACGTTTCCTCTTTTTGCCGGACACGAGCTAGGTGTAACCCGTTAAATTATATATATATATATAATATGAATATGTTAACTTTAAAGCTATAATCTATTACACAATATATTATATAATCTGTATCATGCTATATTACTCAACGCTCATTTTATGATATGTAATTTATAATAATATGTTATTGTTCGCGAATAATAATAAAACAGCGTGCATAATAAAATTTTACGCTACGTTACGCTCGACTTGCCTCAGTACCGGCATACATTTTTCCTACTCTCCTCATTATCTCTCATTATTATTTGAAACAAAGTGTTAAATTGATTTTTCGTCCATCTTGCGTTAGCCTTGCAAATGATCAATCAAGTCGAGTTTCATTTGCACAACTTTTTTAACAAGTTTGTTTACAAAATGCTATTTTTTCTCTTATATCGACCTTAACTTATTTTTCACTCTGCATACTCTTTTTCCTTGTCATTATCTAACATTTATCTCTGTTTCTTAGTTTAATCCTCCTCTTCATCTCTTTCTCCTCCCCCGTCCTCCTTGCACGTCTTTCTGCACACTTTCTCTATTTCCCTAAAATACTCGCATATCCCTTTTAGTATCTTCCCACATAACGTATTTATAATTTCTCCCTTTATCGCCAAATTATCCATTCGTTGCACCCACTCTTCTGCTTTCTTTCTTGCTTTCTGCGTTACTACCCCCCAGTCTTTTTCACATACTAACAGTTGCCTTAGAGTCTCATTCTCTTCTTTACAAATCCTGCACCTCCAATCCTTTTTCCCTCGCTTTCCCGCCCTCCCTGTGTTTCCGCATCTTAATCTCGCTTACTTTATCCTTCCATTTTATGGAAATTTCTTATCCTTCCATTTTACTCTCTCTTCCGACCAGTATTTCCATGGCCTTTTTTTCGTTTTCCACAATATATTTATGTTACACAAGCAGATTATTTTTATTCTTTCCTTGCCCTTCCTTAAAATTTCATTTTTAAGTTTTTCAATTCTTCTCTCATCCTTTCGTCTATTCTTTCCCTCATCATTCATGTTATCGTTTCTTTTCCCATATCCCTTACAACTTTCTCTAAATGTCTTCCCTAATTTAACGAGATTCCGTTCGTGATTGCTCTTACTTCCTCAAATAGGCAGATTTTTGGCGATCTCGAAGCCATCCTAAGCACCTCTCTCATATACCTCAACGCTCTTTCCTTTATCATATATTCCATAGTAGGCAGCCTGAGGCTGGTCCCCAGCTCTCTTCTCCAAACGTAGTTTGGAGTTATTTTGTTCACTCCTAACGCCATCTTACAGTACCTACTCTGTATTCTTTCAAAAACGCTTGTTTCTCCAATTCCCCATATTTCCAACCTATACATTGCTCTTGCTTTCACCATCGAATCTCACGAAGAGTCCCTCCTCCGTCATATCTCTCCCCACCCTCTTCCATATTTCCCGTGCCATATTTGTTACCTTTGGCGTTTTGCCTGCCAATTTTTTCCATGTGCCCAAATCGACTTTTCATGTAAACCAATATCCCAAGTATTTAAATTCCTTTTCTGAATTTTTCCACCTTTGATCTCCAATTCCTTTTTCTTCTTAGCTTTTCCTCCGTTACTAAAAATCATAATCTTTGTCTTCCTCGCATTTATTTCCATCTTATTATCGTGTGCCCGTCTTTCTAGGTCCCTTAGGTCTCAACTCTTTGCAGATGATTCGATATCAATCACAAATATTACTGTTGACAAAAAAAAAATAGGCCAGCTCAGCTGATCAGCCAACGGAATTAGCAAACCTTAGCTGAAAACGTGATTAGCCATTCGTGTGATTTAAGGGAGACTTTGTCCTTTGTGCCCAGCGGGAGATGTAAGCGGCGCAACATGAGCAGCTAGAAGAAGAGGAGGGATGCCTGTATGGACCAGGCATTGCCGATTAGCGGTAATTATAAACACATTTGTGTAAACACATTACAAAACTTTAAACTCGTTTTTCTCGAAAACACGTTTTTAAAAATAGCTGACATTCTCCTGACTGCTGTAATTAACATATCGACCTGAAATTTGGAGAGCATACTCAGAAAATATGTCTTCGCGGAATGACGGATCGTTTTTTCGATAGATACATTTTTGCATTTATTATTTATCTTTTTATGCGAAAAAAACGCGAAAATTCGTTTTTTTTTAAATTGCCGCCATTTTCCGAAGTTTGTACTAAACGAAAAACCCATCCGTCATTCCATGACCAAAGGGTCACAGATTGATAATATGCTTTGAATTTGTGTTTCAGATCAACAAAGAGGGGGCAGTGATGTCAGCCGTTTACCTCCGGCGATTTGAGGACCTGTTTTCGCGGAGCTGCAACGGCAGCCATTTTGGTTTTTTTTTTTTCAAAAAAAATCTTTTTAACGTTCTGTATATCATGAATAAAGGCAAAAAAAATCACATTCAAAAAGCATTACTCGTTTCCTTTAAAAAAAATGAAATGTAAACACCTGAAATATGGCACTCCAAGGACAAAGTCTCCCTTAAGAACTCGCGAGTTGGGAAACAATTACTGGAATAAGTCGTAAATAATAAATCACGTGGTAAGCAGGGAGAGAGGGGAGCATCTGCAGCGTTAATTAAAATCAGCAGGGGAGAACGTTAAAAATGGCATCACGTGATTAGCAGACGTCCCGAACGCTCTGGTTCGTGACTGAATTTCATAATTACGTTATTAGTGCCGCAAACGTGACGATGTGCGGTCAGCGAAGCCTTCGCCGCCGCAGCCATTGTGTTTTTCCACGACGAATTATTGACGGTCAAAATAGCTTGATAGGCGAGGGTGTGAACGTGTATCCTGGTCAATTCACGCGAGTCCTCGATCGACGATCGTCTCATTCTCACGAGCTTGAAGAGTACCCTCATGTAGTCGAGTATCGTGGCGACCCGCGGCGTCGAGTCCGCCACGAGGGATATGTTCCCGTAATACATGGAATTGTAGAGATTGGCTATCTCCTGCTCGTTCATGCCGAGGCTGTCGGCGTACGGTATGACCGTGTCGCGTAGCTCGACCAACAGACTCTCCTCCGCGAAGGAAGCCATCTCGAAGTGGATCTTCGTCGTCGGCGGCTGATCCCTCATCTGTTTTTGGACTTTGGCCAATCTGCTGCGTCGCACGCCTGCAAATCGTTCGAGTTCACCAGCCATTCCTCCCAGTGGTCAAACTCCTGAGGAAGAACGGTACGGATCGTTTTTTACCTTCCGGAAATGGATAGTTATCCATCATTTGGAGGCCGCTGACTACGAACAGGTCCGGCTTGAAATGCGGCAGCTCCTTGTCGAACTCCTCGATCGAACTGAGCGTCGGATTGTTGGCGTCGTTGTGAAGTATGTATCTGGACAAAAGTCAGATGGATTTTTATCCCGAGGCGAGCTGGAATCGTTTCCTAACGTCTCGGAACCATGGTTGTTACGCGTTCATTGACTCAGAAGTTCTCTGACTTTTGACAGGTTTTGCAAATATCCAAGGGAATTTGGGGTCGAAAAAAGATTTTTAAGATCAAGCATATAAAAATGGTAAATATTTAAAATAAAATAAAAAAGTTTTGCAAAACAAGTTTTTAGTTAAAAGGTTCTGTACTAAAATGTAAAAAATTATGTTCAGTAAAATTGCAAATGAAAACAGTATAACTACAAAAAAGTCCCTTCCTTGGTCACTCGTCATAAGTGCAAGTACTCGAGGCCTTAGGCCACAGTAACATGTATAAAATCATGTGCGAATTTAACAATTTTTTTCGTATGAAAGTGAATCACTCATAAAATTAATTACACATCTACTTAGTATGAATATCAAGCTGTTAGAAAATATATCTTTTTTTCGATGTACAAAATGGCCGACTACTAATATTTTCTTTTGTTATCTTTTTTGTAGGCGCTCCGCCGCGTGACATTTAGCATCCACAATTTTTTACCTACATCTAAAAACAAACCTTCTCGTCAATCTACATTAGAATACCTAGAGAAGTACGTATGGAATTTAAAAAATTTTGTTTTGTTCAAAAGTTGTAGGTATTTGAACTTAAGAAATGAATTTTCAGTGAAAAATTTCGATATGGCTGCTCATAAAATGAAAGGTTTTCGATTAATCAGAAATTCCGTACGTACTTCTCTGCGAAATGCAATTAGAAACATCACTTTTAGATTTGAAGTAAATCGCGTGAAAATTGTTGAAGTTATTGGTCACGCCAATTGGAAAAAAGCTGTTTCGAGAAGTTCCGAGTAGTCGGTCATTTTCTACAGCAAAAAAAAGTTCTCACAGCTTGATATCCATACTAAATAGATTTCCAATTAATTTTATGAGTGAATCACTTTTTCATACAAAAAAAAATTGTTAAATTCGCACATTATTTTATACCCGTTACTGTGGCCTTAAATGGTACATAAACGTAGATATTTTAAAAATGTTAAATATAAATTTTAACGACTTGAGGCTTTTTTTCATAAATTTTAAAGTAGTATCAGTACTTATGACGTTTGACGCCTCGAGCTTTTAAAATTTATATTTCATATTTAAAAAATATCTTTTGAGTACTTGCATCTATGATGAGTGACCGAGAAAGGGACTTTTTTGTAGTTATACTGTTTTGATTTTCAATTTTATTGTACATTATTTTTTACTTTTCAGTACAGTACCTTCTAAATAAAAGGTTCTTTGAAAAAAAAAATTAATTAATCGAAAACCTTGCCTTAGGTTATGAAGGTTTCAGAAGAAACTTTATAATAGTGTAGTTATAGATATTGCTCAAGTCAACAAAGTTGACCAAATGAGCACAAACTCGACTGTCCTAGTATATGCTATTAAGGAGTTGCATTGCCCAGCTCCCGCCTCCATCATCAGACCAGCTTCATGGTACCGTATTATTGCATTGTCACCAAAGTTACATAGGTATGCCAAATTTCAGCTCAATCGGATGCCAGCAAGTGCTTGAAAAATGGATTACAAATTTTAAACCAAAAAGACATACGAACGAACCAAGTCGTAAGTAAGTAAAAGCTTGTAAAGAAAACAGAAATTCGAACAATAATTTAAACATTTTAAAGGAAAAAAAATACATTAAAAGCAAATACAGAACCTGTTCTTTTTAATAAACACAAATTGTGATGTCAGTACCAATGAATAACAAATGAATATAAACACTACAATAATACACATCTACGATGATAATTCTGTGGGTGTCTATAGACAAATCGAATGCAAATGAGCTTGAGAGTAAATAAGTTTCTAGTTTTTAATATTTTCAACATTTGGCACTGACATAACTTTCTTTGTACGTAATAAAGAATATAAATAGTAAAAATATTTATTTTTATACTTTTCAGTTATAATTTCAAGTCAGTTTGATGTTTTGTCATTCTTGCAAAAAGTTAATTCTGGATAAATTACGGAGAATTTTCAAAATTCCTTGACTTCCTGATTACTCCAGGAAGAACGAAATTCCCCGAATTTTCACGGCCTTCCTGGTTTTTCATATGCGTAGCAGCCATGAAAAAGATCGTCGACCAGAGTCACTCGTACCTATTGGCCCTGGCGCTAGTGTAAGGGCCCCAAACCTCTCCGTGCTTGTACTCCAAAATGAGATGTACATCGTCTCGCTCAACTTCGCCGCCGAGTACTCTCACCGACTCGGGAATCATTCGGTGCAGAGATTCTGTCATTTTGGCGGCGACGAGGACGTCGCAACCCTCCTTAGCGAATCGGAGAGCCATCACAGGGGCGTTGCCGCCTATGGACGAGTAGTAGGACGGAGAGGATTTTGCTCTGGCCACGAGTTCGTTGAATAATCTTTCGTTTGTCATGTATCGCCTGAAAATGCAAATTGGCAAAATCAAAGCGGGTCCAACGTGATCTTTGGCGAACGGATATGGCTAGGAACATGGCAAATGCTCACTCTGCGGCAGCTCCGTGTCTGAAGTAATACGCGAAACTCTTCAGGAGCTCGTCCTCGCTGGTGATCTCGTCGAAGTGTTCCGGATTGCCGAGGCTCGGCGCAAAATGCAACAAGTATTTGGCATCGACGAAAACATCGGTGCACGCACCGTAACCAATGGCAACCTTAGGCTTGACGGATATTTTGTGTTCGGTCTCGAGGCTCACGAGGCCGTCGAGGATCGCCGTCAGACGATTCTGAAGATCGTCGTCCGTCTTTCGGTAGTAAATGGCCACGAGAACTACCAGGCAAGTCAGATAAGTGCCGTACTTCAAGCCGCGGTAACCCATTTTTCGACTTTTCCCGAGACCGCTTCGTCACCCTGGTCTTACGTCCGAAGACTTTAACCCCGACGCGCGGGGTCGATATACGAGAAACCACACCGACCACACACGGCCAACGCGACTGATCCACTGCCCTCGGCAACACGGACGAAACTGCGCTCTGGCTGCACTGTGAACGACACTGTTGAACGCTCTCGCTTGTTGGCGCTCGCAGCGCCACGGGGAAAGCGCGCAACAACGTTGCGATTATCGGGGGCGAGCGTGAGTGAGAGAGACAGCGTTACCGGCGCGCACGGCCGAGCGAGACGAGTCGCTCGTGACTCACGTCAGACTTCTTTTTTGATTATTCAGTTGACGATCAACGAAATCGCGGAAATAAAATCGCTGGCAAACAAAGGTATTATTGAAACGTGAAAAAACACAAAATTAGGTTACCTGTGAATTTCGTGGACATTTGTTTTTTTTAGCGCAAAATTTCGGTATCATTTCTCGTTTATTTCCATGCGGAATTGTCGGCGTATAACGATTTCAATATTTCGGAAAAATTGTTTTAGAAATTCTTATATAGATTGGGTATTCTTTGGGAATAGTCGAAAAATAAGTTGTTCGAAATCTTTGCGCGAGCAGCACGAATCTTCGGGAAGTCAATGGGTAAAAAAAAACGGAGTGCTCGAAACGATAAAAAATTTATTGACAAATACGAGACGATACGTCAGTCGACGAAGAAAACAAACTTTATAACGTTACATCCGTTTTTCTTGGAACGATGAAGCCTAATATTCGGCGGCAAATTCATACACAATATCGAATGAATTTTACGAATCACCCTGCATTTCTCAACACAATCAGAATTTACACTCCGATCGACTATAATGCGAATCTTCGCTACAATAGTACTAAGTTCCTTATCTTTTTTTTTTTGTACAAACTATACACTTATCAGTCTTAGCAAAAGATGACACGTTACCAATGTACAGATAAATAGGACAACAATTTTAATATGTACAATACGCGAAATTCCGTATAGAGGACATGTGTATCGTGGAATGTAAATATTCGCGTTCTGCTTCAAATTTGCAGATAATACTCACAATACATGTGTTTGTATGTGTATGTATATACAGGGTGTCCCCTTTTACATAGTGTATATTATACAATCAAATAAAATAATATTTATGTATTTATAATAATTTTAATCTAAATGCATTTTATGTGTGTGTGTGTGTAATCTATCATCAAAGGGTCAAACGTTTTCGATCACTTTGGATAATTGCAAAATTATATTAGAATAATATAATTCATTATATTTCTTATTTTACAAAGATACTATATAGCTTTATAACATGGGGTATATTATTCTAAAATAGTTTTCAAATTATTCAAAGTGATCAAAAACATTTGACCCTTCAATGATAAATTATATATATATATATATATATTACAGCTAAAACCCGTCTTCAGTTTAAACGGATTTTACACAGTTTAATTCAGTTTTTTCAAGTGAAAACTCGAATTATGACGTTGAAGTCTCGCATCGTGAGAATGCAACAAGTCAATTTTTTTGCTGATTTAGTGGACAAAAATCACGCAAACGATTTTTCTTATTTGCATAAGAATCCACGATCTAAATCTATAAAAAAAACTATGGATTGTAATAAAAATGAAAAAATTTAAAATACTTTTGTTGCATTCCGATGCATACTTCAGTGCCATCTAGAATTCGTGATTAGAAGCACAAATAAACCCAAACTTCGACTTGATTCGGAACTAGTTTTAACTGATACATTTCGTTAGATTAAGTTTTTCCTGGTTACGAGTTTTCACTAACGTTGAAATGTATTCATCAGTAAATTCTGGTGTTTAATAGAAGAAAAACTAGTTGTAACAAAGGCTTTTAGTAGGAATTAGTTTTTACTAAGGATAACAAGTTTAAACTACAAACGGGTTTTAATTGTACACACATATAAGGTGTAGTAAAAAGAAATTCATTACTTTTGCATGAAATTGAAGGCTTTATTTAGCATAGTTAGAACGATCCGATTTAGGTCGAATATGCACCGTTTTGATCGATAACTTGTTGCCATTTTGAAGGTAATTTCATTATGCCTTTCTCATAGAAACCCTCGTCCCTATTTTTTTTTAAACTGGGCCAGTCGATTTTCACATGCTTCTCTTGAGGCGAATGTTTCACCAGCAAAATCGCCATAGACAGGAAGCGGTAGTAATCACTTGGTGCCAGATCTGGACTGTAAGGTGGATGCATAAGATGCTCCCAACCAAGCTCCCGGAGCTTCTGGCAGGTCACTATCGATGTGTGTGGTCTAGCGTTATTCTGATGGAACACAATTTCTCTCCTATTGGCCAAAGCTGGCCGCTTCTGGGCAATTGCTTCATTCGGATAGTCCAATTGTTGACAGTACAGGTCCGAATTAAGAGTTTGGCCGTAGGGGAACAGCTCATAGTAGACGATTCCCTGCCAATCCCACCACAAACACAGCAAAATCTTCCTGACCGTAAACCCTGGCTTGGCCACCGTTTGCGTCGGCTCACCGCGATTCGACCACGACCGTTTTCGCTTGACGTTGTCGTAAGTGACCCACTTTTCATCACCAGTCACCATCCGCTTCAGAAATGGGGCGATTTTGTTGCGATTCAGCAGCGATTCGCAGATGGAAATTCGGTTCATGAGGTTTTTTTGCGTTAACTCGTGTGGCACCCATACATCGAGCTTCTTTTCGTATCCAGCCTTATTCAAGTGCTTCCAAACGGTTTTGGGTGCAATGTTTAGCTCCTGGGCAATCGAAACAGTGCTTACATGACGGTCGGACTCGACAATTTCCATTATTTTATCGACATTTTCGACAATTGGCCTTCCAGAGCGTGGTGCATCTTTGACATTAAAATTACCGGAACGTAATCGACGAAACCAAAATTGCGCGTGATTGGCTGTTACAGTATCAGGACCATAAACAATATTCACATTTTCAGTCGCCTGGCTTGGGTTTTCGCGTTTATCGAAGAAAAACTGTAAAATATGGCGTATTGTCACTTTACTGGTGGCTATCTTTGACGGGCGCTCAAACAATATTGAGTCAAGCAATCACAAAACTGTCTGAGATGTTTATTTTGATACGAAATCTTATCTTTCTAATGCCATGTCGCCTAACCCGATCGCACTTATACAACGCGAGATACAGATTACTAAAGCCATCTATTGCAAAAATAATGGATTTCTTTTGACTACACCTAATATATACACCCACACAAACACAGACACTTTTATATAATACACATATACATATAAGGTGGTTGCATAAGAAACCGACTATTTTGGCGCAAAAGTAAAGATACTAGTTCGGTAGCAAATCGACGAACTTGTTTATTCAAAGTATTGCCAATCGGAACCGACAAGCTCAGCCCTTCTTTCGACCACCAATCGGATTCCACGCAGGAAAATTCGGCTTCTTTGGAGGCAATCTCCAAAGAAGCTCCCCCCTGCTTCTTTGCAGGTCATCCAGTCATGTTTTGACTCCTTCGTACAAGGTGAAGTGCTGAGCCGTAAGCGCTGACTGCATCGACCGGAACAAATGGTTATCGGAGGAAGCGATGTCTGGGGAATATGGCGGCTAGGCTAAACATTCCCAGTTCGCTTCTTCTAAGTCCTTCTTAACCGGTTGACCACCATATGGCCTGGCGTTGTCGTGCTGAGACATCATCTCATGACGATTCTCCCATTTCAGCCTCTTCTCGTCAAACGCGTCACTTGCAGTCGATAATCATTCCTAGTGATGGGTTCCGACGGTTTCAGCAGCTCCTGATACACGACATCCCTTATGTGGGTCGTTTTCCGTGGTTATTGTTGTTTATAGAGGAATCACAGTTCACCTGTGGCGTTTCAGCGGTACTTTATAGACCTGTCACCGTGTACATTGCCATCTTTTAAACGAGAAAATTGTCTACCTAACGTTATCTATTGCCAGCGAGCGGTTTCATATGTAAGCACCTGATGCACACAATGAACAAAGGATCGCGTTCACGGTCTACAGCTACCTAGTTAAGTCGAAAAATGGCATTTTCCCTAAATAACTTTATTCGATCACCTTTTAGCTATATTCCTTGAAACGTTCATTGAAATATTCGTAAAATTTAGAATTTTTCCAAGTTGGTGGACATGACATCTCGAGAACGACTCGATGAATTGTTTCCAAATTTACAGAAGATACGATGAAAAACATTTAAAGGTCGTTGACGATCTCACTTCTCAAAAATCCATCTTCGTTTTTTAATAGTTACGTAAAAATCGACGATCGTCATCGACTCGTATTTATTGTTAACTCGAATAACTCTCTTGGTTTTTAGATTTCTGATGGACTATTTAAGCTGGAGAATGTCCGCCGACAAAGGTGGCAAAAAAAATTTCGTCATCTGCAGACAGCCACGTTTGTGTTGTTTTTCTGTATTTTTTGATTATTTTTTTACAGGCCCTCGATACATATACTTTTGTGTTAAAAAAATGCGTTCCTTTTTCACCACCTGTTTCCCAGAATTTTGCCATTTGTTCGGGCCTCTAGGTAGCTATAGCCGCTTAAGGCGTTACGTCTGAGTAGAAAAACATTTTTGACCGTTTTATTTTTATTCGCACAAATGATGATGTGCAATGAGATCGAAGTTTGCATCGTTGGAACGCAATGGAAATGAATACTTATGAATTTCTTTTTACTTCTTTTGGCCAAACTTGGCTACTGAAATGCCTCAATTATTTTTCAAGACAATTATTCAATTATCTACAATATACATATCTGAAAGAAAATTCTTCATAATAATAAAAAGAAAGAAATGAAAATCTAATGAAGAACTTTCGTTGCATTTCAACGATGCGCACTTCAACACCTTTCACACCAAAAAATACGTTCTCCACCAGTTTCCCAGAAAACAAAGTTCGTAATTTATCTATTTTTTCGGGCCTCTAGGTAGATGTCGCAATGATTTAACTCGCCGACCAGGATCTGGCCGACCGGATCTAGCCCACTAAGAATTCGCCGACGTCATGAACTCGCCGACCAAAGATCGCGCCGACTATTTCTTTTGTAAAACTGAAATTGTGCAATACTCGCAAAATGTTGAGTTTGTTTGTTTATGTGTGTTTGGATTTGTCCTCTCTCTTTACGGGTCGGCGAGCAGAGTTGCGAAATTAATAATGAAAAAGTAATGCATTATTCATTACTTTTTTAATGGGTAATGGAAAATATTTCATTACCCATTAAATTACATTCGGTAATGTAAAAAAATTCCATTACTCATTACATTATATTTTGTGATGTAAACAATTTCCGTTACTCATTACATTGGATTGTTTAGCATTAAAAATGTTCATTACTCATTACCTTATATTTTGTATTGTAAAAAAATTCCTTTACTCATTACAATACATTTTGTAATGTGAAGCTTTTTCATTACAAAATGCAATGCAAAGGTAATGAAATTTTTTACATTACAACCTTTAATGTAATGAGTAATGGAATTTTTTTACATTACGAAATATAATGTAGTGAGTAATGGAATTTGTTCACATTACTAATGTAATGTGGAAAATCTCCATTACTCATTACAAGGTCATATGGATTATAATTCTTTTCCCTTTTTTTCATTACAAAATGTAAAGTAATGAGTCATGAAAACGCTAATGCATTACAAAAAGTAATGCATTATTTGCAACCCTGTCGGCGAGTTAAGGGGTTAGACACTCTAGAATTTTCGAAAAATCGTTTTTTCTTAATGGTCCCCTAGGACCTCAAAAATGATATCCCAAAAGATTATGGCCGGGAAAAATCTCAAAGTCCTCGGTTTACGAATTTTAGTACAAGGCCGCCTGGTCCGCAGCTCACTACTCAAAACTTCAAACGCGTTTATCTCAAAACTGCATTTTTTAAACTTGGATTCACTTGAAATGTTGAATATATCTTGAAAAACACATTGTCTATGGAAGTATGTAGGATTTAAAAAATTTGTATTGCATAGTTCATTTGTTATTAACAATTATCAGACGATTTTTTAGGCAAATTTTTCGATTTCCACTTTAAAAGTGCGCCATTCTGCTAAAAACCAACACATCAAAAAAAAATCTTACGTACTTCTATAGCAGTTATCATATATAATCGAAAAAAAATCACAATTCAAAAATTACAGGAGCTGTTTGTCCTGCCATGGACCCTGGAAAAACGGAGACGTCATCGCAAAAACGCTGCACAGCCGCCATTTTGAAATTAATCGCTTCAAAAAAATTATTGTCTACAGTCACCGCTATGTATGATAAACACCCCTTTTTGTAATCTCGATTTCTTTGTAGTTTTTCTGAAAAAAAAAAAAATCCCCAAAAAGCAGAGTTGGGCGTAATCCTATTTATAAATATGAATACGAATTTATTCACATCGTGATTTTCATGTGAATATAAATACAAGTACATTCATACTTCACTTACTGTAAATACGAATACAAATAAAATCGTATTCACAAATATTCTGAACATACAAATAAATATACAGAAAAAATTGTGAATATTCACTAAAAATGTGACTATTTAGAAAAAATCCTGCGAATTAAAAAAGAATCACTTCAAAATCTGTGAATGGGGGATATTACGATATCTGTGGCCCCAAGTTTTGGCCATGCAGTCTTTATATTTGGCCCAAAATAAGACTGTTTCAAGAATACAAAAAATCGAAATTCGGCTTTTAAGGGGGTGAAACAGAGGTTTTAAATTTTTAATAAGGCAGAGTATTTTTTGGGTAAATTTCTTTAGAATTCGGCGTAAACATTCTAGAAAACAAGTAATTTTCAAAGAGTTAGGTAGTTCATTGAAACACGATTTGTAACGGGATAAACGGGAGCTTGGAACGTTGTTAAACATTATATTTTTTCGTCACATCCTCTGAAATTCAGCTTCCCAGAAGGGTGATTGCATCATTGTTCTTTGTCAATAATACAACAAAAGTAGGTTGTATTATTTTGGTTGGGTGGGCATCGTAATCGTGCCCACCCAACGATTCCACACACACACACACATCGAAGGTGCTCCAGACCCACCCAACGATTCCACACACACATCGAAGGTGCTCCAAACCCACCCAACGATTCCACACACACATCGAAGGTGCTCGAGGCCCACCCAACAATTCCACACACACATCGAAGGTGCTCCAGACCCACCCAACGATTCCACACAAACATCGAACGTGTTCCAGACCCACCCAACGATTCCACACACACATCGAAGGTGCTCCAAACCCACCCAACGATTCCACACACACATCGAAGGTTCTCCAGACCCACCCAACGATTCCACACACACATCGAAGGTGCTCCAAACCCACCCAACGATTCCACACACACATCGAAGGTGCTCCAGACCCACCCAACGATTCCACACACACAAAAGTCGCATTTTCTATCGAATATGGCCGCTGCATGGTCAAAATTGGGAACCACAAACATAATAATGCTTCGACTTTCAACCCCCTGTTTCACCCCCTTAAAAGCCGAATTTCGATTTTTTGTATTCTTGAAAAAAGTCTTATTTTGGGCCAAATATGAAGACTGCATGACCAAAACTTGGGGCCACAGATATCGTAATACTGCCTATGAATGCAAACGTATTCACGAAAAATGGCAAATACAAAAAAATGAACAGAATAAGTTGAGAATTTTTTCGTATTTAAGAAAAATTAAAATTATATCCGCAATGGCTTGATTAAAATTTACACCAAAAGTGAGTTTTACGTATTTTGAGAGAAAACATTGCGTCGAGGCAAATAAATTTTTGCAAAAAAAGTTTCGAGTTTCAAATATTACATTATAAATATGAAAAAATTCGCAAAATGAGTTGTGAATTTCCTCAAGTTGAAGAAAATTAAAATCGAATTCACGACAATTAAATAAAAATTTATTTCACTTATATTCGTATTTATAAATAGAATTACGCCCGAGTTTGCCAAAAAGCCTATTTTTTCAGCCTCTAGAGTGGCCCGCGGTCTTAAATGGTCGGCCAGTTAAACGGCAACCGGTATCCCCATTATTCCTTGTCCTTTGTATGGAGTCTCATGTGTTTCTTGAGATTGTCGAGTCGGTTGCAGCGACGATCGCAAAAGTCGCACTGATACGACATCGAATTGCTGTGAACAACGATGTGACCGTTGAGATGGCTGATCTGTTTGAAGCGTTTGTTGCATATGGTGCACGCATAGGGTCGTTCGTTCATATGAGCCGAAGCGATGTGAGTCTGCAAATTGGTCTTTCTAACGAAGGTAGCTTTGCAAAGATCGCACTCGAACGGTCTCACATTAGCGTGTACGGCAAGATGCGACTTGAGAACGTTCTTGTACTTGAAGTTTTTCTCGCATAAATGACACTGGAATGGTCTCTCGTCGTTGTGAACCTTCTTGTGTACGGACAAGTGTGCCAGCTGTTTGAACATTTTCGCGCAAATTTCGCACTGATACGTGCGTCCGTCCTCGTGCGTCGCGCTCACGTGACGTCTCAGTGTGTCCGCGAGGGTGTAACGTTTGCCGCAAATTTTGCACGAATAGGGTCGTTCGTTCGTGTGCGTCATGAGATGTCCATTGAGATTGCGCTTCTCGAGGAATCTCGAGCCGCACACGTCGCATTGATAGGGCTTCTCGCCGTTGTGCACGTACATGTGTTTCTTCAGTGAATTCGAGAGGCTGAAACGTCGCGCGCAAACGGTGCACGAAAATTTTCGCTCGCCCGTGTGTACCAACATGTGAGACTTCACGTGGCCGGCCTGCTTGAATCTCTTGCCGCAAATCTTACACGCGTATTTGCGCTCGTGCGTGTGCGTGTAAACGTGACGCTCGAGGACGCTCTTAGTCGTGAAGATCTTTTTGCAGATGTCGCACTCGAAGAGGCGCACAGTATCGCGACGTTTGGCCGTGTGCGGCAACGTCGGGTCCGCCTCACCGCGTGAACGACACGTGTGAAGCTTCAGCGACTCGAGACTATCGAATTTCACGGAACAACCGTGATCGCATCGAAACGAACGATAGTCCGTGTGCGTTAACGAGTGCTGACTCAAATGTCCCAACTGCTTGAAACTCTTGTCGCAGAGGTGGCAAACGTAAGGCCTCTCGTTCGTGTGCGAACGCATGTGCCTCTTGAGCATGCTCGGGAAGTTGAACATTTGCTTGCAGTACGTACACTCGAGGTTAGAATTGCTTCTCGTTGCTCCTCGAGCCTCCGGTCGCGAGCGACACGTTTTCGAGGCTTTGCGAGACAAAGTCTTGACGCTGATTGGCTGACGGGTGCGCAGGCTCTCAGGACTCTCCGGGCCACGAACTTTATTTTCCTTTGACGCCTCGTCATTTGTTTCTTTTGTACGCTTCTCGGGACTTTTTTCTCTCAAGTTCTCTTCTTCATTTCTTTCTTCCAAATCTTTCTCTTCGTTTCTTCCTATAAAATATTTATCGTCTTTTTCTTCCGCGATATCCTTTTCTCCGTTTCTTCCTATAAAATCGTTTTCTTCAATTCCTCCATTTTTCTCGTCCCTTTTCGTGCGAGATCTCTCGTCCGGCTCTTCACCGTGTGCGTCACACTCGTTTTTCTCTTGCTCGTGATTGTCCGTTGTTTGCCGGCCGTTCGAGCAGGGCTCGCGCTGCTTGTGACTTCGCTCGGCCGTGAGACTGCAACCGTTGGATCCCTTCGCGCCGATCGTACGGCAAAGATCCTCGCAGATGTTTCTGCCGAAGAACAATTGGCTGGGTATCGAGCCGTTGCGCGAATTCGGCCTCGTGTTCTCGGCAACTTGAACGACGCGGAGAGCGTCCCTCAACGATCTGCCGGGATGATCGTCCATCCAGGACCGGAGGATCAGTCGGAAGTCGCGGCCTTCCTCGCTCGCCGTTCGCGTCGCGTCACCGTGAACTACGCAAAAGTCTCGCAGCAGCCGACGAATTTCACGCACTACGCGCTCAGCGTACGCGCGACCGTTGCCGCTCTGAATTATTCGCGGCGCACCGATCGTCGTCACGATGTCGACCAGCTCGCTCGCCACTGCGCGCGCGTCGTCGCTCTCCAGCGACCTCAGAACGACCAACTTCGTGTGTTGCTCCTCGTAGACCAGAACGCGAGCCGCGCTCCCTTCCTTCGTGTCTCCTCCCATCTCTATCACGTCTATCTGAGCTCTGTGATTTATTCGGACGGGCGCGAGCGGAGCGGAAGCCTCGTGCGCGAGCGTTGGGTCGTTGGCGCACTCGCCGGTTCTCGGAATCTCCGATGCAGAAAATCGTTCGCGCGGCGTAGCCTGCCGGTAATCTCCGTCTCGCTTTATCGAGGCTAAAGGCGCTTCCAGCGTCGCGGGCAACTCCCCGTTCAGGAAAACCCTCGAAGGGATCCATCGGCTGGACATCTCCGGCGCTCGTCTCTCTTGCACATGCAGGCAGGACGGATAGATCAGATCTTCTCCTCCCAGAAACCTCGTTGAGCTTGTTCAGCGACCCAAACAAACCCAAACGTCGCTGGAAAAATTCATAAATCAATGGCGAGAGGGAAGCCGGAGGATTTTTGGTTACGATTGAATTGTTGGAAATTTTCAATTACGTTGATGGACCAGGTATTGGCTTTCTCTCGATCTCTGCAAGGAAAAAATGAAGTATCTCGGATCGTCGTACAATTTTGAGTGTTCTTCTCGTTGACCTTCGAACTTCGATATATTTCGAACTCTTGGATTCGGCAGACTGCACGCCGGTGATATTGGTCGTGTCATCGAGGGAGAGGATATGATAGAAAACAGGTGAGCTACTAACCTAGAGGTTCATCGACGCGTGCGAGAGCCGGCAGCCTGATACGACCATTGTCAACAAACGAATGACGCTGAGCCACATAAATTGATCATTTTTTTTCGCATATTCGTCACGACGCGGCAATGTCATTTTCAAATTACGTTATTATTGCCGGAACGGTTGGTCGTTCCTCCTTTGCACTTGTTCGCGACGTCAAGCGTCGCGCCATTGCGATTTGTCGTTGTTATGCTCATGCAGGTTAGAACGCACCGGAAGTCGTCGATGCGCCTGCGAGATGTTCAATCTCCCTACAGCGAATATAAATTTCATTGGCATCGGGGGAGGAAGCGAATTATTGTCCGTGAGAAGTGTTAGATCACAATCAACGACAATTGGCCTTGAGAGCTCACGGACCGTAATTATGGAAATTTACGAGCCTCTCGGATGTCCGAATTATTCTTGAGGTATATTTCGCTTAGCCGCGAAATTTAATTGGGAACGCAGCAATTTGGCGGCGATGGTGAAAAAGGGACAAACGCGCGTAACCCAGGTAGCATAGATGTCCAATTGACGCCGATAAGTTACCATTTTCAGGTTATCTTTAAGACATTACCGTAAGATAACTATTCGACATCTTTCAAACGACATCCCGTTTAACGTTGTCGTAAAGCTATCTTTTTTATGATATCTTTTGGCGGTGAAAACGGACGTCTTAAAGGCATCACAAGCTGTTATCCAATTGATGGCTATTTTCAGGAATCAAAAAGTTATCTGTCTGCTGTTATCTATTGTATGTAATTAAACGTTGTCCGAAGGATATCCTAAAGAATAATCACATAAGATGTCTTTTTCATGATATCTTTCGGACATCGGTAATATGCTGTCTTTTTGACATATTTGGAATTGGCGGGAGATAGCAAAGAGGCATCCAAATGTTGTCCGAAAGATGACACTTAACAGATGACTTAGATTCACCGGCTTGCGTATTATCTAGTGCAAAGTGTACAAAATAATAAATATAAAAACGAGAAAGTGGTTAAACAAATACACGTGAGTATAAATGCCTCGAATATACTTTCATATCTGCCTCGATGAGTAGATATAGGTATATTTAATGTACGTTTCTTGTATTCTGTAAGCGTACAGTTGCTTTTCAGGTTATATACGTACGGATAATTATTTACAGCGCAGGCACAGTCGATTTTCTTCTCAAATAAAATATGATAAATTTAGCGTCTTTTGTCGCAAGATCTATTGTATTAAGATTTTTTTTCAAAAATTCACTAAATGTTTCCGATTACATAAAAAAATTGAAAAAATCACTCAAGTGTCTTTAGACTGAAACAAATATATTGACATTTCAACAATATAGAAAGGGGTCGGATGTGAAAGTGGTTGATTTGGCGTGGAATTCCCCCATATATACTTAATTCACCTTTATATTCTAAGAGCATACGTTTACTTTGTAGATAATTCAAGGGGTCGTTCGGAGACGTCAGGTTATTTCTGCAGCAGACTTAAAAGTTTAAGTAAGTACACTTTCTTTTTATTTTCTACTTCAATGCATTGAAATAGATCCAAAAACGTCGAAACATAATTGATGAAAATAAACATTATGGGTCGCCGGCCGAAACCTTTTTTTGAACTGGCAGAAAGGCAGCAAAGAGATGCGCAAACAATTTGTATGTATGCAAATATTCAGAAGCTACGCCGATATAGCGACTGTTTACTAATGTAATTGTGAAATCGTATGTTCCAGCGACCAAAAATCCAACAAATTGGCGGCAAAAATGTTCAAAAAACGATTAAATATTCGATGGAGTCAGTCATCACTGACGAATTAGCCCAACATGTTGTTTGGATTCTTGGGGCGGATGATAAACCGAAAATGTCCAAGTTCGAGTTCCCTCAAATCATTATTGGTACGTATATACTAGACGTATACATAAATATCTCATTGTTCCAATATTTTGTAAACTTATTCGCTGTAAAGACGTCATCACACGTTAAATTAAATTCTATTAATAATATTTGTTCATTTCCTTTTTCAGAAGTCGTACGAAGTACATTCCGCGACGCCAAAATAAAGGAAATCGAAAATCGCATCGCGGACTGGCTTCGCCGTGGGGGCGACCGGTTGAAGACTAGGCAACTGGCGGCCGACAAAAGCTGCCCCCCCTAACGACTATAAAAAGAAATAAATATAAAATAGAATACATTTTCTCCACATATCGTACCGTTGCTTTGATCTTTTCCTTTTAAAATATTTGTTACACACCATTAATGTATGTTTAGTCATATTAAATTGCATTTCATTTTTCAATAGCCAGTGAACATTTAATTCCCGACCCTCCTTAAACCCGCCATAACACTATCTTATCTATCTCTTTAACAAAATCGACTTATTAATACTCTAGAATGTTTAATATAGCCCAATATTACCTTTTTTGATTATCAACGATGTTTACCATGTAATAACTAAAATTTGGTGTTATTGGGCTATATTAAATATCCTAGACTATTAATAAGTTGATTTTTATAAAGAAATGGATATATATATATATCGCCAATAAATAGATATCCATTCGATAGGACTTTTTGATATCGTTTGGATGTCGTTTTGTCAACTTTATGGATGCCTTTTGGACAACTTTTAGATGCCTATGACATCTTCGCATTTCCATGCCTTTAAGAGGATATCTTTCGGGCATATCGACTTGATAACTTAACGCTAACATACCGACGACCGATAAAAGTTAACCTCTGGTTGTAAATTTGTCAACCATTAAAAGTTGCCGTATAGTTAACCTATTGGATACAAATAAGTTATCCGTGAAGCGGTCATTAGTGATACTATTTGTAATCCAAACTGGCATCTTTTTGGACAACCAAAAAGTTATCCATATCCGTTTTGGGATATCTTTCGGATACCATATAGATAACATTTTGCTACCTGGGAAAGCGCCGGATAAATAGTACGAGTATATTTGAAAAAAGTTATGTCCGATTCGAATTTTCAAAATGTATGGAGTGTTGATAGTTTTTCTGGATCTGCCGCTCATGTTCCTCGTACTAATGATACGCAATTTTATTTTCCCGGTGAGAATTTGTTTTACCGGGCGCGCTTCTGGCGGGGGCACGTGCGGCGAAACGCCGAACCAAATTTCGGTCACTGTCTCGCTGGTGCACGGCATACCCGTGCATCCAGGTAGCAATTTCCAAATAGTCGTCCAGAATTTGTCTAAATGGGTGCTAATTCTCCGCTTGAGAGTTACCTATAAGTTATCATGGGTCGAATATCTTTTTGGATGATTGTTAACTTCGTGGTAACCGTCGGGCGGACATTTGGTACCCATTTAGCCGAATTTTGGACAAGTTTTTGTGAGTTGTTAATTTTGGACAAGTTTTTGGGAGTTGTTAATTTTGGACAAGTTTTTGGTTATTGTTAGGCAGGTAGTAATTTTCAAATGGGTACCAAATATCTGCTTGCAAGGTACCTATAAGTTATCATGTGTCGAATATCTTTTTAAATGGTTGTTAACTTTAAGGTAACCTCCGGGAGGACATTGGGTACCCATTTAGCCGACTTTTGAATAACTTTTTGAAAAATGCTACTTGGGTAGCGGCGTGGATATGTTCGTTTATTTGGCCCTCTCCATGAATTAATTTTCTCTCTCTCCATTAAGGCCTTAGGCCACAGTAACGGGTATAAAATCATGTGCGAATTTAACAATTTTTTTTCGTATGAAAAAGTGATTCACTCATAAAATGGATTACACATCTATTTAGTATGAATATCAAGCTGTTAGAAAATACATATTTCTTTTTTCGATGTACAAAATCCCGAGTCAAAATGATTGTATATACTTAGATACAATTATTTAAAAAATGATATACAATCATATATATTTATATATAGGTTCATATATAATTGTATATAATTATATATATATACGTAAAAATTTATTTACGGTATATAAAATTGTATACGACTGTATATGAGTACTTTTATTTTCGATTGAAATATCTAGGTATAATTGTATATATTTTTATATGACTTCATATATGATTAGATATAGAAAAAGTTTTCTTTGGTTTTATTCGCGTATGGAAGCAGGTAAATCAAAAGATTGTTTATTAAAAGTTAACAAATTATGTATTGATGCAATATATTTACCAAATTTGATTACAATTATTGGGTTTCTTACAGAGATAATTTCCAATTCTGATCAGTTGATTAATATTAGTTTTTTCTTTATATTTTACCAACAAAACCCGAGTGAAAATGAATATATATATAAACATATATAATTGTATATTAACTGATCATATGCAATTGTATACAAAAATTGGCCCGATAGAATTTGATATATTTTTATATAAACGTATAGAACTGTATATACTAATATACAGTTAGTTATGATATATGAATATATTCGTATACAAAAATTGGCTCGATAGAATTTTATATATTTTTATATAATTTGTATATAATTTATATATAAACTGTATATTAGTATATACAATTGTATACGTTTATATACAAATATATAAAATTCTTTTATATATTTCGGGCCAATCGGGCCAATTTTTGTATACACTTGTATATGATCAATTAATATACAATTATATACGTTTAGATATATATTCATTTTTACTCAGGATGACCTGAATCGAAACTTCTCGAAACAGCTTTTTTCCTATTGGAGTGACAAATAACTTCAACAATTTTCACTCGATTTACTTCAAATTTAAAAGTTATGTTTCTAATTGCGTTTCGCAGAGAAGTACGTACGGAATTTCTGATTAATCGAAAACTTTTCATTTTATGAGCAGTTGTAACGAAATTTTTCACTGAAAATTCATTCCTTAAGTCCAAATACCTACAACATTTCAATAAAACAATATTCTTTAAATTCCGTACGTACTTCTCTAGGTATTCTAATGTAGATTGACCAGAATTTTTGTTTTTTGTTATAGGTAAAAAATGGTGGATGCTAAATGTCACGCCGCAGAGCGTCTAAAAAAAGATAACAAAAGAAAATATTAGTAGTCGGCCATTTTGTACATCGAAAAAAAAAAATATATTTTCTAACAGCTTGATATTCATACTAAGTGTTTAATTAATTGTATGAGTGAATCACTTTTTCATACGAAAAAAATGGTTAAATTCGTAAATGATTTTATACCCGTTACTGTGGCCTAAGACCTTAACTCCGCAAAAGGCTTAGCTATTATCATTTTTCATAATGGCCTCGAAGTTTACTGGGGCATAATAAACCAATCTAAATAAAATCAAATCAAATATCTCTCCTTCCGTTGGCTGCGCAAAAAAAACTCGGCTGTTACAATTTTTCATATTTTTTCCAAAGTTTACTAGGGCATAATGAACAAATCAAATCAAATCTCTCTCTCCTTTGAGTCGCAAAAGACTCAGCTGTTATAATTTTTCATAATGGCCTCAAAGTTTACTGGGGCATAATAAACCAATCTAAACAAATTAAATCAAATATCTCTCTCTTTTGAGTCGCAAAAGACTTGACTGTTATCATTTTTCACGATTGCCCCAAAGTTGACTAGGGTATAATAAACAAATCGAATCTCTCTCCCCCTTTCTCTCTTTTGTGTCCGCACAAAAAATCAACCATCACAATTTTTCATAATTACCCCAAACTTTTCTAGGGCATAATAAAAGACATGCAAAAGACTCACCTGTGACAATTTTTAACTTTTCCGCGAAATGTTACTAGGGCACAAAAAAATTCATCAAATAAAATCATCTCTTTCCCGCGATGCTTCCTCGTTGCCACGCGTTCCCATGCAGAATTGATTGATCCAGCCTCGTATCGTCAATCAACGCGCGCGTGCACGAATTTCCCGATTAGCGTAACGCTCGCGCGACACATCACGGCTACCTCCTCCTGTATATTTAAATAGATTTATTATTTTATTCGGAAGCAATAATTTTTCTTTCGCACAACGTTGCTCTCGATATCGATCATCTGAACGATCGAATTCGTCGCGCTGATTTCCGTTGTTCATTATTGCCCGCGTCTTCTTTTTCCGTGTTTCTTATTACTTATGACGCTTCGTTATCAAATTCGTCAATACATTTACTATACATTTATACGCAAGTACGCGCCGGACAACGAGAGCGCGAAGGATTTTTAGTTTCACACGTTACATTTTTTTGATACTCTTATTTCTTTTTTGTGTGTTTGTGTACATATAATTGCGGGGTCACTAGAAACGAGGCATGGAACTTCCATTTAAAAAAAGTCGAGTTTACCTCGAAATCACGTTATCACACTCGATAAAAAAAAATCGCAATTGAAATGTAAATTTTTCCAAGCTCTCGGATTTGTCCGCTCTTTTTTCTCGTTCGAAATAAATATTCATAGGAATTTTCTCGCGTCTCATTTCTGGTGACCACCTCGATGTGTGCTTATTAATTCGGTTGAGATTTATTCGCCCAGTTTTAGGTTATTTTCCTTCTCGCGACTACGTTTCTTCTTTTCTTCTTCTTTGTGTTCTCGTCGTTCAGCAAACCACGCGACGATCTCCCTACGTGAGTGACTAGCTTACTAAAATATATTCGTGTTTTGTGTCTACACGCAATACGATATTACGATATTTTTTTTATCAAAAACCATATTACGCGTTGAAAATGATTTAAAAAAAATCATTAACAAAAATACTCTTTCGATCGTTCGCTTATCGCGATTAAAAAAAAACGCGAGAATTGTATTCTCCTCGTTTAGCTTTCTCGAATCTACGTATCTTCTCTTACAGCCGAAATAATTCGTAGCTAAGGTCAATTCGTTATTACGCGCGAATGCAACAGGCATTCCGTCTTATTATTGGCAGTTAATTTACACCGTTGAAACAAATTTCACTTTTCTCGATCATTATTCGCCGATCGCGTTAACGATAATACGAAGACATAGATAAGAAACAAAAACGAAGTATATACGTTTACTTCCGAATAGACGATGACAAGTATAAATAGGATTGCATCTTTAATGTTTTTCTTTCTCTCTCGGGCCAACCGCTTTGAGGGTTTGCCCGAGCTCGACGATCGCAGGTGTACAATTGTACAATAAACATTTCGCTGCTACTCGATCTCACCTCGAATAAACAAACTTGTAATAACGACGACAGATATGTAAAAAGAGCTGCCAAAAAGCACCGAAACGAAAATTATTACGAAACGGTACTGTCAATCGCGCTGCAGAGTTCGGTAGATGCGATTGTGTTAGTCTTATTTTTAGCCAACAAAAATTGGGCCCTGGGACGAGCGCGATTCTAATGAAAAATCATTAAAGATTGTGCACGCGGTGGGGAAAAACAAATGCTTTTGAAACAAAATTTGTTCAAAAAGTTTCAACGATGGCAAGGCAATTATCACTGTCAATAAATATCGCGATATTCGTCTCGATACGTGTCAAGATAGTTACCGACGCGTTTAGACCTCAATAATTATCGACGGGATCACGAATGTCGCGATATTTATCGACTGCGTAATGCCGATCACTCGCAATTATTATTTCTTTTTTCAATAGATACCGGGTTACTGGTTATTATTCACGATTCCTTTAAAGGGTTGTACGACATGTTTTCCGCTATCAAAGAACCCAGTAGTGCTTTATGCAAAAGTGAACCATTTTCGAGATATTATTTCGCTTTTTTTCAAGTGAGGGATAGACAACTTTAAAAATTAATTTAAAAAAAACTATGGAATCAATTTTTTTATTGTTTTTAGTTTGAGGACAGTAATAAAGAATTATCAACAATAAAATAAGAATAATTATTAGCCTTCGGGAGTTTTGGACCCCTAATTGAAAAATGTTTGCACATTATGCTTATATTATTGTTGATAATTATTTGTTACTGTATTCTGAAGCTACAAATAATAAAGAAGTTTGATTCCGTAAAACAGTTTTTTAAAAAGATCTTTTAAAGTTGTCTACCCCTCACTTAAAATGAAATAAAAATAAAGTCTCAAAGATAGTCAGCTTTGCATAAAGTATTACTGGTTTATCTGATAGCGGAAAACGTGCCCTATAACCCTTTCACGAGATCGTGACCAATAGCCAGTAGCCATATATATATATATATATATATATATATATATATATATATATATATATATATATATATATATATATATATATATATATATATGAGGCATTCTTCATCAACGGGCCACTTTGTTTCAACCTCTCCAATTTTTTTCGAAATTTGCCAGTTTTAAATATTAGTCAAAAGGAACGTCTGTGATTTTTTTTTAGATTTTTTTAGGGGTCTGTTCAGGATTTTCAATTTTTTATTACGAACACTGTATACAAAAAAATATTCATCAAACAAAAAAAAACATAAGAATGAAAACTTTTAATTTTTTCCGCTATATCGAAAAAAATCAAAATCATAATTTTTCTGCATTGACAAAATTGAAATTTAGCAAAAAAATGGAAATCACAATTTTTTAAACCTAATAAAACACTTTCGATTTCGGTACAAATTTTACAGGATGTCTGTCATTGGGTAAAGAGTCTGCGCAAAAAATTCAGAATTGTACCTGCAATGGTTAAGATGAAAAAAAAAATAAAAACCCTGCCAAATCTCATAACCGCATATATGCGGTTATGAGTTTTCGCAGGGTTTTTATTTTTTTTAATGAGATTTCGCAGGGTTTTTAATTTTATTGTCATCCGAACCATTGCTGGTACCATTCTGAAATTTTTTTCGCCGACTTTTTTCCCAATTGTAAAATTTGTACCGAAATCGAAAGTGTGTTATTAGGCTTAAAAAAAAAGTTCCTCATTTTTTGGCCAAATTTCAATTTTCTCAATGCAGACCAATTCTGATTTTGATTTTTTTCGATAAAGTGGAAAAAATACAAAGTTTTCATTCTTATGTTTTTTTTTTGTTTGATGAATATTTTTTCGGATACAGTGTTCGTAATGAAAAATTAAAAATCCTGAACGGACGTCTAAAAAAATTTTTTTTAAATCACAGACGTTCCTTTTGACTAATATTTCAAACTGGCAGATTTTGATAAAAAAATTGGAGACGTTGAAAAAAAGTGGCCCAGTTGATGAAGAATGCCTCATATATATATATATATATATATATATATATATATATATATATATATATATATATATATATATTTGTGTACGTATGCATTTATATATGTACGTATATATATAAATATATGATTTTTCAACAATCAGCCATTGTTCTTCGTTAGAAAAGAGTCTTGTATGATTTTTCATTGAAACGACGCAGGCCATTTCCGCCCAAATTAGGAATCAATATACAGCCTTCGAAAACGATACAATCACGAGACTCGTGCGAGATACGAAGCAAGAACTTTTTTATAATCGTTTTCATGGCAGGAATATATAGTCTCACTCTCAGTACGATACAATATGGTTAGAAGAACTCGCTCATAGCTGAGTGTTTAAGTAAAAAAAAAACGCAGAGTAAAATATATACGTATAAGATTATTCGAAAAAGACTTGTGTGTGTGGGGATGGGCGACGTATACCGATCGATCGGAGCTTCGTCGATGATTTTTTAGATTGGAAATTTGATTTTTCGCGTCATTCGGAAACCGGAAGTTTCTAAAATCGACTGTATCTTCAACATCGTCCATTCGCATTTTCCCCTATAGGTCCGTGGTTCGTTTAATCGTTTTGCCGTAAATATCGTGCGCGTTGCACCGATCGCTGAACGGGGCGACTAGGAATTTGCATTTTTCTTCACGCCGTTCAAGGAAAGACTCGGGAATTCGTCCCGTCGTGGGAAGACAATTGGTAGAATTGGAAGAAACACTTGGACATACGCGATTATCGGCTGTTGGCCGCTTTGAATATTCGAAAAAAAAAAGAGTGCGGAGGACTCGTAGGCAGCAGGGCCTTAGGATGCTTTCAGTGGCGCCACGGACCCACGGAGCGTTGTGTATTTCCGGTGCGTCGGAAGAGCGAGTCAGGAGCTTGGGGGCTGGTTCGTTCACAGGGAGAAGAACTTGAGGAAAGTCTGAGGTGGTATCGGCACGTGGAGCGAGGCCTGGTCGACGTCCGCCAGTTTTTCCTGAAAGGCTGGGTCCTGATCGGCGATGCACGGATGTCCCAAGGATCGCCAGAACAGGCAACGGCAGTTGCGACACAGCTGAATCATTTCGGCGTACTCTTCCCTCAATCCGAATGACCTGCGGGTATGCGATAAAAGATAAATTAATTTTCTTTTTATTTCACCGAAGAGTCGCAGGTAATTGACAACTGAGGGCAAATAAAGTGGCACAAGTTTTCCAGTTCCCAAATGCGAATTACCCCAAGTGCGTTGGGGCACTTGGTTTTTAAGGGGTTAGCCCATAGTAACGGGTATAAAATCATGTGCGAATTTAACAATTTGTTTTCGGATGAAAAAGTGATTCTCTCATAAAATTAATTACGCATCTATTTAGTATGAATATCAAGCTGTTAGATTTTATTTTTCGATGTATACAAAATGGCCGACTACTCGAAACTTCACGAAACAGCTTTTTTCCAATTGGCGTCACAAATAACTTCAACAATTTTCACTCGATTTACTTTAGATTTAAAAGTTATATTCTTAATGGGATTTCGCAGAGAAGTGCGTACGGAATTTCTGATTAATCGAAAACTTTTCATTTTATGAGCAATTTATGAGTAATTATAACGAAAATTTTCACTGAAAATTCATTTCTTAAAGAGGTCGTCTAGTGTGTCAGATTTAAAAACAAATCGAAAACGGCCTTGCGTGACTTCTGTGAAGAAGAGGAAGGTGTACTCTATGGTCCAGGCATAGAAGATTGATGGTGAGACCATTTTTTTATTATTAATTATATACAACAACTTTCAAACGCGTTTTTCTCAAAACACGAATTTTTCAAACTGCTGCCATGATATCTCAAAAACTATGTAATTGTTACTGCTCAAATTTATACACCATCTTTAGTACATATATAATTACAAGTTGAACTAAAATAATTAAGATTGCTTAGTTAGTTTTCTTATCAGTTATATATTCTTATCAGTTATTTTAGTTCCGTGTAGAGCTTCAAGTCTCACGATTAAAATTGCGTTTGGTTTTTTCATTTCGGATAAGCAGAACGGCCGGAATCATGGCAGCAGTGGAGCACCTCATTTTATATGTGTGCTTTATATGTGTCGGAGATACACCGCCGCCCTATTGGGCGGTGTATCTTCGACTATATTCTATATGACTTCAAAAAATTCACAAAGTTTGCTTAAATGTTAATAAAAATGATATATAATTTATAAATCATTTTATTTTAATGGTTTCTCAAAAAAATCCCCCAAAAAGCATTAAAAAATGGCCTTCACACTAGACGACCCCCTTAAGTTCAAATACCGACAACTTTTGAATAAAACAATATTTTTTAAATTCCGTACGTACTTCTCTAGGTATTTTAATGTAGATTGACGAGAATTTTTGTTTGTGTTTGTTCTAGGTACAAAATTGTGGATGCTAAATGTCATGCCGCAGAGCGCCTAAAAAAAAGATAACAAAAGAAAATATTAGTAGTCGACCATTTTGTACATCGAAAACTATATATATATATTCTAACAGCTTGATATTCATATTAAGGAGGTTGGAGCGATTCAGTTGAGTCAAATGACGGTTTTTTTTTCAATGAACCTCAAAAAAATGCATACGAGGTACAAATTTATTCTATATATGCTAATTTTGTAAAATATATTATCAAAGGGCAAAATTATGCATTTCAACATTTTTATTACGTAAAGTAGAAAAACTTTTGTGTTACTACCAACTTGAAAAAGCATAACATTATCGATGATTATTGTGAAAAAACTACGACAACGAATGTTTCATACAATTCACAATGAAATTTTGAGTAATTCATACTTATGCCTATTCATATTTACGTCACGAGATTATTGGCCCATGGTTTACGATGGGCAAGGTGAGGATTTTTTTTTCTAAATGTTCACAAAGGTTCAGTTTGCGTTAATCCGTTGTTAGAAATGGTTTATCTTGGTGCTAAATAACAATAAAAGTTACATAACCTTTAGTGTAAAAGTCTTGCCCATCTAACCGCACGTTAAATTACATACATTAAACTATTTTTTATCTCTGGTGTTTGGTGGTGAAAAAAGTTCAAAAAATTCGTAGACTCAGTATAGTGTAAACAATAACATGTATTTGTTATTTAATTTAACCTTGGATTGTGGCTAACGCTCCAACTTCCTTAAATAGATGTGAAATTAAGTTTACGAGTGAATCACTTTTTCGTACGAAAAAAATCGTTAAATGCGCACATGATTTTCCCGTTACTGTGGCCTAACCCCTCAACCCTTCGACTGCACACTGGGTCGTTTTGACCGAATCCTTTTTTCAACTGTCTCGCACAACGGGGTACTCCATTCGGGGACGCTCGAATCCCCCACTCCTGCTCTATAGGTGGACACTCGGCCCTTATCTTACATCCTGCCCGTGTACTGAGGACAGCTATCGAATAAGGACCTGGGCTCGAGTCGACCCCGTTTACGCAGGACCGCGGTGAAAGTGAAAACATAATGGCTGGTAAAATTTTCGTTGATATCCATTCACCCCAATATTTTCAACCTCAAATAATCTTTTTCCCTTTTTTACTTTACTTTTTCAATGCTTTTCCTAATTCGGATTATTAGATTATTAGATCAAGATGAAGATTTGTCTCGCCTTCGAGCCGCGGTAAAAATTCCCTTCCAGTCCTTGCCCGGATTTTTTTGCAGCGTCGTGCCCAGCTGCTGGGGCGAAAAATGATACTGGGCCAATTCTCGCCAGATTCGTTGCTCCTGTGCGAGGCTCGCCAGGTGCTCGCATGCTTCGGAGGACGCCTCGAGGTCTCGGGGATCGCTGAGACGTAGTAGGACTTCGCGACGACATTCGGCTGGTAGATCGGACCACTGGGGATGCTGCTGTTCGTCCGGCTGTCGAATTGAATAATGGTAAATTAATACTATTCTCTCTCTCTCTCTCCCTCTTTCTTTCTCTCTCTCTCTCTCTCTCTCTCTCTCTCTCTCTCTCTCTCTCTCTCTCTCTCTCTCTCTCTCTTATTTTCTCCACGACTTAAGGAGTAAGGCCACTGTAGATTTTTGGAAAAATCGATTTTTTTTTATTGGCTTAAAAAATAGTTTAAACCCTCTAGTTTAAAAATAGTTTAAATCCTTTTAACTTCTTTTTTTAATTTTTTCCAATAAAAAACTATTCGCAAAACTTTAAACGCGTTTTTCTCGAAACATGGTTTTTCAAAATGGCACGCAGCATAACTCGAACAATTTTCATTTTTTTTACTTGAAATTTTAACCAGATGTGAACATTTACATTATCTTGAGAATGTCGATCGGAATTTTCAAGAACTTTATTTATTGATTTTTTATTAACAAAAAACTTGCCGTTTTTTTCGTCAAAAATCAATTTTTTTTTTCAAACGCACGCCAAATCCACAAAAATTGATACTTTTTAAAATCCGATCGACATTCTCTAGCTATAGCCCTCTAGATTCATGGTTTTTTTTTTGTTCTAGATTCAAAAGTGCACCAGTGGTGCTGCGTGCCGCGGAGCCCTGGAAGCAAAACATGTCCCGGGAAGATAGCTGTGGAACCGCCATTTTGTTTTTTTTTACTGTAAAAAAATTTTATAATAAAGTTTAATGTATGCCCGATAACACCATTAAAAGTTTTTTTTCAAATACCTTCAATTTCGGGAGCAAAAAATTAGTGAAAAAACCTTTTTTTTTGGGCCGTTACAGTGGCCTTACTCCTTAAGCGAGGCTACCACTGTTACTGCCCAATTTCAACCGTTTTCTTTGGAACTTTTTAAAAATAATTTTGTTTTATCCTGGAACTAAGAGCAAAATATTTTCGTCAGTTATATTAGTTTTGGCAGTCAAGTACTGGGGGAAAAATAATTAAAAAAGAAATAGAAACGAGTTTGAAAAAAAGTTCGTTTTTTCGACCATAATTTCCATATAAAAAGCGATATTTTGTTTACAATTTTCAATTCATCGAAAAAAAAGCGCTCGTACTTGACTGTTCAAGCAATCTAAGAAGCTACAGTTAAAATTTCAAGTCGATTGGACGAAAATTGTTCGAGTTCAGCTGCGTGCCGATTTCAAAAACATGATTTTGAGAAAAACGCGTTTGAAGTTTTCGATTACCCGCTAGGAAACAAATGCACGAGTGAATTTGCAGAAGCGTGGGAGCTTCTCGAGTAGGTGGGTTACGTGATCCTCGTTGGGAATGCTTTTTACTTGGTGATCAAATTTTTGGACGGTATTTTGTGTAGCTGGGACTGCGTCTACCGGCGTGTTATATTATGCATATTAAAATATTATGCATATTCGTTATATACAAACGAATATGCATAATATTTTTGAAGGTTCAGAGGATTCATTAAAAGTGTTTCCAAAAAAAAAATTATTTTTCGAAAATTTTGCAGTGGTGTCCTCCCTTAAGGGGAGAGATACCTTTGGGCGAGGAAAAAAATTTGCTGATTTTCATGATTTTTTTTTAAGTAAGATTTCTTCGCTATTTTTAAGGCTTAAGGTAGGTTTTATTACTGCTTTTGGCTGTAACATGGTATTTTTTATATTAATCTTAAAAAATGGTGGATGTATGCTACAGTCTTCTAAACTGAGAGATATTGATGTAAAAGTTGTTACACTTAATAAATACAGTTTCGAATACATGATAAAATGTTTTTTTATGTATTTATGTCCCCCAAACAAACCTTAAACGCGTTTCAATCTTCAAAACTACTGAACCGATCGTTATAAAATTGTAACCACATATCTTTACAACTATAGCTATATTGCATATCAAGGATTTTTTTAAATTTTGATTTATACTATTTTTTTGCCAAAAACGGTGAAATTTTTGTTTTGTTTTTTTTTTTCGAAAAATGTCTGCCATTTTGTTATTTTTGCATATATAAAAAATCGTACGATATGCGCTATGACCATTAACATACTGAATCTAAAACCGTTTGATTTTTTTCATCAACAGCGCAGAACTAAAATTTTTTGGGGACATTTTTTAACTACTATTTTCGTCTATAAATAGTGACTTGAATAAATAATTTTTTTTCAAATGGATTTATTAAATGTAACAACTCTTATATCAATATCTATAATATAAACCTATCAAAAAAATGCATGAAAATAGCCTATTTTTAGCGTCTGAAGTGAGAAGACCCCTTAAGGTAGTTCTGTAGTTTTTATAAAATCTTCGGAATTGGCTGAAATCTAAGTATGGTGTAGATATGACCTTCGTGGACTGATGCCCAAAAATTCAATTCGATTCACCGTTTAGTTCACGAGATAATTGCAATTGAATATGGGTATTTTTGTACGCGATCCCTATACCTAACACGTAAACCGATAAGAGTTTGCTCACATTTCTCGATATAGGTTCTAAACGGATCTTAGGATTTCAAAATAAAAACACACGTGTACGCAGTACCATTGTGGGATTGATTTAAAAAAAAATGACAAACTTTGACCGTTTAGTTTCGGAGATATCGACTTATGAAAAGTGGTAATTTTATTCCACACCGAACTCAGGCCCAAGCATCTGTAAGGGAATGGCCACAGTGTACGCTGCAGCCAGCTGATCGGCGCGTGGTCTGGGAACTCGAAGCGTATTTTTTTCCCGAGTTCTAGTAATTCTGGACGGATGTGAAATAAATTTATTCTGCAAAGAAATTTAATTTGTTCAATTTATGCATGTATTTATGCATGTATTTGTCTTTGGTACAGCGAATACAATTTAAACTGTCGGCAAGACGTTGCACATCCACGATCCGACGTCCTTCGACAGCGAATTTTTGTTGCTGATCGTTGAGGTTATGGTTATTCTCATCGCGTTTAGCCGCATTTGCTTGACCCATGGCTGCCACAGCTTTCAGACTTTTAGCAAGCGCCTTTTTTCTTGTAAACTTTCCTTTGTATCACATTTGGGTTGACATTTTCACGGTTTTTTAAATTTATATAAAATATTTCGCGGAAGACGGATCGTAGGAAGCTCAACGCTATGACTTCAGGAAAATCGCGCTGTTGCCACGATTGCAGCGCCGCTCTCCATACGAGGGTGAGACCTATCTATGCATGAGGTGCGAATATGTGGTACGTATAGAGGGTACAAGCTCTGTCAAAAATGGACAACCAACAGCATCGTGTAGGCATTGGATGTTACCACGGTCTTACATACAGGTCTGGAAACTCCGTTAGTTCACATGGTTCCTTTGCTGAAGTTCGCCGCGAGAGGCGCTGCAATCGAGGAGTCAGTGTGCGAGAGAGACAGCAATACACACTCTCACGCACCAAGGCTTGCAATCAGTATTTATCGGAGTTACTGCTTGCAAATATTTCTAGGTATACGTGTTCATCATGTGTTTTTCCGAACAATAAATATGGAGATAGCATTTTATTTTACAGCACAAATATAATTCCGCGTTTATCAAACATATAATAACAACTATTTGTTCCTTAGAATTCAATAATGGCGTCTTATAATGGCAATAAGAAAGATTTTTAGTCATTATCGTTCAGCGCGGGGGGGGGGGGGGGGCGTTGGCGGAATGTACAAAATAACGAAAAAACCAAAACGTTATTTCCTTTTTGTTGATCGTTCGTTTATTGATTTGTCAATTTAGACATCTTTTTTTACGACATTTTTTTTAAATTTCATATTTTCTTGAAAGGCCTCATGTGCAACCTTATGTAATAAATTATCGCGTATGATAAAATATCCGAACCATGTTTTTCACATGGAAAGGAAAACTTATATCCCGTTAATACATCTTCGAGTGTTAAATCAAACACGTGAACCTTTGTGACTTGATTAATTTATTGCCAAAAACAGAACATAAACACTGCGAAGTGGAAAAAATTGCATTTAAATCTAAGATTCTATTTAAATTTAACTTTCGTCCCAGTAAAAAGGAACGCATCAAACGTGATAGACATAAAACCGATAATGTTAGATAAATATATATTATTTATTAAAATTTATGAATATTATGAATTAAAAACAATTCTTTGTACTGGGATGATGGTTTCGACGATTCTACCATCGTGCTATGAGAGTTGTTAGTTTATTCTACGGCTACCTACGTTGAGTTAATAAGAAGGCTGCTTCATAAAAAACTAATTAAAATAAAAAACCTGTCACGTAATAAACTATATAGTCTATAGCCAGAGGAAGGGCATAATCGTGATCGACAGGGTACTCGATGACATAGTCAGCCTCCCATCCTTCTGGATCTGAAACGGCGTCTAATTTTCGTCGAAATTCGTCACGATATTTGACCATTTTGGGTTCCAATTTTTCGCCACTCAAAGCTTTCAGATCGCTTAGTGATATCAAAATCTGTGGCTCAGGTCGTTCTGTAATGGTACAATTACCATATTTTTGAGGCTTAATCACGCTATATACTGACAGCAGTTTATATAGATGCAAAACATTGATAGTTTCATTTTTAGGCTTCTGTAAGCCTTGTTGCATTCCGGTACTACGCAGGACTTCGGCTTTACTTTGCGGTTACTCGACGACCATATACAGGTAATGTGTTCGCTGTCAAAACTGACTCCTCGATACTAGCGACACCACGATTTCTGTTTCAATAGTGGAACCACCCCCACCACCCGAATTTCATCGAGTTTCCAGACCTGTATGTAAGACCGTGGATGTTACCATACGCTTCGACCGAAACTTTTGGCTCATACGTGTACCTACAGAACTACCTTGAACATTATAAAATAACTATATGATCTACGTGTACGCCGACGATTGTCTAAACCTCCAACAACATTGTAACCACCGCTACCAAGAAAAGAACAAAAGGAGTTCTTCCAACGAATAAATGTAAATAGACGTGAGTAAAACAGCTTTACTAAAGGTATTCTCTTGCGGTATCTTCACCCTATCCAACGGTCTCTCTCTTCACTTTCCCATATCAAAGACGTGACTTCCGTCTCTGGGTAAAGAACTTGATTGTTTTGACCCGAAAGAGAAATCAACACCGTGTTACGGCTTCTCTAAATCCAATTCAAGTTCACGGTGACGTAACATTATTAATAAACTTTTTACATTTTCGGTTGCAGATAACATTTACGGCCACGAACGTGTACACCGTGAAGACTCCTTCTTTTTCGAGGACATTTTTAACCGGTAATTTTTCGACCCGATACACTGTGATGATTCCTTAAGAAATTTAAAAAAAAACCATGTAACAGCCAAAGGTCGTAATAAAACACACTCTAGGTCTACAAAATGGTGAAGAAATCTTTCCTTAAGGGGCCGGTCCACTTTGAAAATTTCAAAAAATCGATTTCTTTACTGTTTTTGAAAGTACATGAGGCATTCCATACCATTTCGAATGGTCAAAAAGTTGTCCACTCTCAAAAAAATAGAAATTTTGTCAAATTATTTAATTATATGAAAAAAAAACAGTGTAAATTTGTTCAAAATGCATTTTCTCGAGTTGCATTTTCTCGAGTTTTTCAAAATTTTCAAAATACCGTCATATCTCGTGAGCATTTGATTTAACAGAAAAATGTTTAAGACAAAAAAGTTGCAATTTTACATGAACTTTGTGAAAAAATTTTGTTTTGAATTTGTCGATTTTAAAAAATGCCCATTTTCATCAAAATTATACAAAAATATTTTCTTTCGGTCGGTATGTCATCTTCGATTTTTCTAAAAAAATTCCAGACAATACTCTGAAGTGTGTACAGTGACACCTTTTAGGCCTTATAGGCTCAACAAAATTATTACTGTTATGGATGTTTATTACCTGAAAAATGTGAGAAAAATTTGGGAGAGAATAATTTTTAATAATAATTGATTTGTCTAAAAAAATATCTCATAATAATAAAACAAAGCACAGCTTTGGAACAACGAATCGAGCCACTCTGAAAAAAATTGGTGTTACTGTACACACTTCAGAGTATTTTCTGGAATTTTTTGAGAAAAATCAAAAGTCACATGCCGACCGAAAAAAAATATTTTTGTATAATTTTGGTGAAAATGGGCATTTTTTAAACTCGAAAAATTCAAAACAAAATTTCTTCACAAAGTTCATGTAAAATTGCAACTTTTTTGTCTTAAACATTTTTCTGTTAAATCAAATGCTTACGAGATATAACGGTATTTTGAAAATTTTGAAATTTTGAAAAACTCGAGAAAAAGCGATCCAAAAATTTTGAAAAAATTTACACTATTTTTTTTCATATAATTAAATAATTTGACAAAATTTCAATTTCTTTGAGAATGGACAACTTTTTGACCGTGGAACGCCTTACATACATTCAGAAATATTGTGCCAAAATTTTATGAAAATCCGAGCTCTCTAAGTATTTTTTTTAACCTGAACGTCAGGACCTCATTCCGTCTACCTGAGCGTATAGCGCGCACGGCCGATCATAGTATAAACTTCAAACGCGTTTTTCTCGAAACAACGTTTTCAAAATCTAGCTCCATCGTATCTCTAAAACTAAAAAAGCGATTCTCTTGAAATTTGAACCCCATATTGTAAACATGATTCGCAACAAGATGACCCTCGAGGGTTTTAAAATTGAGGAAAATTTTAAGGCGTTTATTTTTACTTTTTTCATTTTTCATCTGATATTTTTTATTTTTGACTAAACTTTATATCCGAGGGTCATTTTGTAGCTGTTGTCATAGTGAATCTAATGGACTTTGATTTTTTTGTTTCAGACGAGCCGTTGCCGAGTTGTGATGGAGCTACCCAGCCCACCTATTTTTGAGGCGTTACGTTAAGGGGTTACCCCCACTTGCGATTTTGAAAAAATCGATTTTTTTTATTGCATTTTTTTGAAGTATAAGTATCTGAGAATATGTCCTGAAAATTTCAAGTCGATCCGAACAAAATTGACTGAGATATGAGCGTTGAAAGAGAAGAATCCGTTGTGTAAACGACCGGAAATTGAAACTTTAAACGCGTTTTTCTCAAAATGGCATTTCTGAAGTCGGTGACCAAGATTACTCGAACACTAATGAACCGATCTTCTTGAAATTTTGCAGGCTTATTTAATACATAAAAATGTAGTCTTTAATCGTTTGGTTTTTTTTTTCAAAAAAATGCCCGTTTTATAGCCAAAAAATGGGCGTTTTTTCGTTAAAATCGAACCATTAACTTTGACTGTCCGCCATTTTGTGAAAAATGAATATTTTTTAAAATCCTTCGATTAAAGACTAGTTTATACTTATATTTGACTAAATCCATCCGCATTTTTTTTTCAGATGATCCACTTCGCCGCAATGTTGGTCACCGCAAACCGTGTATATAAAAACATTATTTCATTGACGGCCATTTGCCACTAAACAATGTAATATTTTTCAATAAAAAAAATTACTGAAAGTTCTTCAAGATGTGTTCTTTAAGATGGTATATTGATCGATTTAAAAAGTTTTGTAGTTTTCTTTTAAAAAATTCATGAAAAAGGCCTTTTTTGCGCTACAAGTGGGGGTAACGCCTTAAACGCGTTTTTGTACTTAAAAATGAATTAAAATGATTTTTTTTCTAAATGTTATTCAAGACTTTATTTATCAAGCCCACAACTTTTATATTCATATCTTTTATAAAATCCTCGAAAATAAATCGCGAAAACAGCCTTTTTTCGTGGCACCAAAGTGGACTGGCCCCTTAAAAATAATCATGAAAATCAGCAATTTTGTCTTCGCCTAAAGGTACGTCCCCCCTCAAACTTCCCGGGAACGGTGAGATTTTTCGTTCACCTGGGTGATGGTGATGGACGAGGCGATGTGTAAAATCCGATCGAGCGCCGCTTTGTGCTTTTCCCAAAGTATGACCGACCCCAAAGCTCTGCCGCCCCAGCAGCATCCGGCGCTGAAGGCTCGTACCCTCTCGATGAGTCTTCGAAGTCTCCCGGTCTGTTGCTGGGACAGCGACACCTCGAGGGCTACCTCCTCGAGCATATTGAACAGTACGCGCTGAGTGCATCCGCTCAGTCCTCCCATCGTGTGACTCACGAGAAGATCGAGCAGCCGTACGATGTAATTGAAGCGACGACAGTCGTGTACCGCCGACAAAACGTCAAGCCTCTTCAGCGCGTCGCTCAGACCGTTGAAACCGGCGATCTATGAAATTAGAACGGGTAGCGGAGAAAAAGAAAAGTCAGAACTGTGAAATTATCGTACGTCACTTTGACAGCTCTCGATGTTTCCGTCCTTCCGTTCTCTCTCTCTCTCTCTCTCTCTCTCTCTCTCTTTCTCTCTCTCCCTCCCTCGATATATTTTTTTCCCTCTGCGTGCGCCTTTCTCAATGACGCGACTATTTGCATGCTGCAGTCAGTGAGTCTGACAAGGGGAGGACGCCAATTGGGACCCACCGATTTCGCCCAAACTGCGTGAGTAGGAGGTGGGTCCGCACTTAAGGGACAACACCACTGTGACGGCTTCAAAAAATCGATTTTTTGAAAACCATCTAGAAAAATCTAAAATACATTTAAGATTAAGATGCCGTTGGACCCAGGTCGAAAAAATAATTATTTTCGGAGATATTGAATATTTTGTGGAGCGGTGCAGCGCTCCATGACGCTCGGGGTCCCGCGCAGCTGCGCGCCTCAGGGTCGGCAGGTATACCGGGCCTTTCCCAGGTATTCTTTTGTCTCCCTTCACAAAAACCGGCTATTGTTATAAATATAGTTTCGAAAAAAAGCCATAGGTGGCGATAATTGAAAAATGTTCAAGTCGTCAATCGTCAATCGTCAATATTGCAGCTGATATCGCGGTATTATTATTCAATGATGGCCTGAGAAGCCTCATGAAAGTTTTGGAGACGTTGGGGATAACTATCGGCCCAAATTGTTTCAATTTTTGCGTTGAAACCGACGCAGCGCGGATCGAGCTGGAGGAGCGCTCGCTCACAGACGCTGCAAAAGAGGCAAGAAGAGCCTCTACAAGTTCGAGAAAACATGCTAGGGACAATGATTTGCTTCTTGAAGGCCAGCTATATGGTGCCGGCATCGCTGATTAAAGGTAAAAAAATTTTTTTCCAATTTATCGCGTAAATTAACAAACCTAAAACTTTGAGGGCGTTTCTCTCAAAACCACTTTTTTGAGTGCGGCACGCAGCAGAACTCGAGCAATTTTTATCCGATCGACTTCAAATTTGGACTGCATCAATAAAACTAGATTATCTAAAGAAGTACATAGGATTTTTTCGATATCTCAATAATAAAACAAAGTTATGGCCTATTTTCGACGAGAAATTTTGCTCGAAAATCGTCCTTTAATTTCAAAAGCGTGCCTATTTTTTAAAAATCAATATTTTTTCAAATCCCTATGTACTTCTCTTCAAAATATCATATTATTAACGAAAACCCTCGGTATTTTTTTTTCAGATCGACTTTGAAGAGAGTTCTGCTGCGTGCCGCGAACCACTGCAGAGGCAACAGTACCTGACGCCGGAGCTTCCCCAGCGTCACCATGGGGCGTGAAAAATTTGAAAATTTTTTTTTATGCATCTTCAATAAAGAATGAACAAAACAAATTTTTTTTTCGAATATCTCTTTTTTTTCCACAAAAATAAATTCTTGAAAAATGGCAAAAAAACAGGGGGTCACAGTGGTGTTGTCCCTTAAGGGAGAATATCAGCTTGACAGGATGAAAAGTGAGGTATTTTTTGCAAATTTTTTTGTTTAAACGGCTCTATCAAATTATTTGAAATTTTGTGTATTAATTATTGAAGTAATGAAGTATACAAGGAAATGTTTTATTTTTAGTACATTTTATTAAGCAGAGGAGCGGTCGCAAAATGGCGTCTCCAAAAAAGACTCCCCGACGGTTGACAGCATAAGTGCCACGGCAAGCATGTGAAATCAAAAATTCAAAAAGATTATTAAATTATAATAGTATAGCTATCGCAGCATCGTAGGAAATTTGGAAATTGTGATTTAAAAAAATGGCGGCCATTTTAAAAAAATCGTATTTTACACAAAAATTTTGCAGTAAATTGTTAATAAAAAAAGTAAACAATTTTTTAAAAAACTCTACGGTGCGACGATAGCGATAAGTTTTCTGAAGAGAATCCTTTTTGAATGAAGTCGATTGGACAAAATTTGACAGAGTTATGCTGTCAACCAGGTCAAAAAACATGGTTTCGAGAAAAACGCGTTTAAAGTATAGAAAGGCCCGTATAGAAGGCTCTGAGAGCGTCGACGCTTGGCGCCAATTTCGAATACTTCTAAGCCGAATATTGTTTTGAAAATTTGTAGGCATATTCTTGAAGGCCAAAACTATCAATTTCAGCAAAAAAAATCGATTTTTTTTCACACTGATATTCCCCCTTAAGGGGCCAGCCCACTTTGGACATTTCAAAAAATCGAAAGCAAGCGAGACTTGAAGAAATCGACGATGATGAGCAATCAGAAGGGATTTGTACAGTGCAGGAATTGCCGATTGAGTTTAGGTAAGAGTTTTTCATAATATACACTTCAAACGCGTTTTTCTCGAAACAACGTTTTCAAAATCTAGCTCCAACGTATCTCTAAAACTAATAAACCGATTCTCTTGAAATTTGAACCACACATTGCAAACATGACTCGCAACAAGATGACCCTCGATGGTTTTAAAATTTGGATTTTTGCTCTTTTTTCTTTGCGAAAAACTGCGAAAAAACGCGTTTTTTTCACTTTTTCGTTTTTCATCTGCCATTTTATTTATTTATTGATAAAACTTTATATCCGAGGGTCATTTTGTAGCTGGTGTCATACTGAATCGGATGGACTTTGATTTTTTTGTTTTAGACAAGCCATTGCCGAGTTGCGATGGAGCTACCTAGCCCACCTATTTTTGAGGCGTTACGTTAAACTATAATTTTTGTACTTAAAAATGAATAAAAATGAATTAATTTTTTTTAAATGTATTTCAAGACTTTACTTATCAAGCCCAACAACTTTTATATTCGTATCTTTTATAAAATCCTCATAAAAATCACGAAAATAGCCTTTTTCGTGGCTCCAAAGTGCACTGGCCCCTCAAGAGAAGATGCAATTGAAATACATTCGATCGTGCTAAGAAGCGCAACGATAATACGATTAATGTTTTTTTAATGTTTAATAATAAAAAGTTCTGTGAAGGAAGGAAGAAAGAAAGAAAGGAGGAAATGTAAAAAGCCCGCAAGGGTGTACATGAAATAAAAGAAGTTTATCTACATTCGATCGTGCAGCAACAATTCAGTGCTCCCGTGTTCACCCCTATGATCCAATACGCTTAGTTTGCAAAATTGACCGATGAAAAACCTTTCTTTCAAAACTTGAATGAATTATGCTTCCCAATGAAGCATGTTTCGGAAAAATGTAGCTGCTCCAACAATGCCTTTTTAAAATATGCCTGGGGTGAAATATATCTACGATTCAAATGTTTCTACGATGAATACCACCCTAAAAATTGTAAAATTATTTCTGATAATGAATAAAAAGCAGCGTACATGATTAATTCCAAGAATTTTTGGAATTTTTATTTTCATTAAACAATGCACCTAACTATATAAATTAACTGGTCGAATATATTTAAATTCTACGATAAATAGTTGAACATTGCGAGAAAAAAAAATAATTAAAAAAAACGGTAGCTGCGAGAATCGAACCCAAGCCAGCGGGGTAACAGGCAATGCGCTTGACCACTGTGCTACAACGCTCACTTGGAAATGGTTGACAAAATATCCCTCAAGCTCTACTAGGAAATCTTTGGAAAGCTTTTTCCCCTTTCCTATGGCCTACTCAGGCGAAATATTTTAGGAACGTTAAGTGGGGACCCACCTCCTCCTACCCACGCAGTTTGGGCGAAATCGGTGGGTCCCGATTGGCGCCCTCCCCTTGTCGCCTCAAAAGGAGAGCCTTCGCAATTTTTGGCGTTTTTTGTTTCAATTTTTGAACTTTCTGAACATTTGCTTTTGCATTTTCGTTATTCCTTTTTTGTTTGTGTGTGTTTCAGTTTTTATTTTATTCTACTTTGATTCGTTTTTTTTTACTTTGACTGACTTTCTATTTTATTCATATTATTTCTCCCTTTTCATCTTCCTCCTTATTTTCCTCTGGGTTTGTTTCGGTTTTTATATTACTTTTCTGAAAATATTATTTTTTTACTTCGAACATTCTATTTTAGTTTCTTTGTTTTCTGGCTTTTCGTCTTGTTTTTTTTTTTTGGTTCGGGTTTCTCCCACTTTTTATATTATGTTTCTCAACTTTTTTATTACTTTGGGCTTTTTATTTCTTTATTTTTAATTTCTCATGTTTCTTTTTCCGCCACATATCTCTCTGCGCCGCTTTCGCTATTATTATTATTATCATTGTTACAATTTTCGCCGTCACTGTTCAATTACCGTTATCATTTTGTAATCATTTTCGTACTTTGTTGTCGGATTATTTTAATATCATTATTACCTGATTGACTTTATTATAATTTCTTCTTCTTATTATTGATATTATTTTCATCGTGATCATCATCATTATTGTTCTTATTATCGTTCTGCAATTATTGCAATTATTAACATTATTATTTCCTCGATTATTATGATTATTAATGTTATTGTAATTTTCATCGTAACCATTCGTATTATTATTGTGTTTCGGCTTTACTACCAATATTTTATTATTATTATTTTTGTATCCTGACATGTCCAATCGCTTTCATGACGACCATCGATATTATTATTGATGCTGCTGATTTCAAAGCAATACCAAGTATTTTTTTTTTTTTTTTTTTTTATTGGGTTTGTTCCAGTCGTACAGGGTCCTTCCCTTTTAACGAGCCCCCAATTCGCCTCTACCGCCAATTCCACACCCCCCCCCCCCCCCCCCCCCACCTGCGGCCGCAGCCGACTTCCCCCTCTGTATCGTATTCACCGTGATATATCTGTCATGGGTATAGGGAAACTGCGGAAAACCTATACCAATACAGCCGGTCATCAAGTTCGCTCCCCAGTCGTGGAACTAGTCTTATTTCGCCGTGAAATGCCGAAGAAAAACATTTCACGACGAAATGTACGCGGCTGGGTTTCGAACTCGGGACCTCCCGGTCCGCAGGTTTAGTGGCGAGCACGCTAACCACTAGACCATCGCACCGGTTGCAATACCAAGTATAATAACGTCATATTATTATAGTCATTTTATGATTATATTATTATTTTATTATTACACAATTATTTCCATCTAGGTTTTTATGATTATATTTATTATTATTTATGTTTATTGTTATTTGCGTTGTTGCTGTCCGACGAGTAATAGTGGTAATTTTATTTCCCAGGTACATATACCCTTTCCGGTTTTTACGCAATACCCACCCCCCACCCCCATTACATATTTTCCCCCTATCAGATTATAATACAACGCAATAACATATAATTTTCTTGCGTCCGTTTTTTTTTGCGTCGCTCGCTCAGTCTTTCGCACATACTGACACAGTTCTTGCACCGGCCCTTACCGGCTTCAATGCGCGCCCTATTTTCGCTTTTAAGTTTTCCCCTGCACTGCGATTCACCCATACCGTCAAATCATCTAGCACTTCTTTTTTTATTGCTTCTTTTATTTTTTTCGCATTCACATATGTGCACCAGGGTCTCTACTTGTGTCCAACATGTCCGACACGTTGTATCTGTATGGCTCTTGTTGCCTTCCCTTCCAACGTTTCCACATCTCATTCTTGCCCATACCTCCTTTGTCTCTCGTTTTATTTCCTTCTCCTCCCAATCATCTTCTACTCCTAAGCTCTCCTTCCTGTTCTTGTACCCACTGCGGTACGTTGACTTCTCTATTTTGCTCTAGACTTTCTGTATTTCCTGGTCAATTTTTATTTCGCTTGCCTCCTCTATTGCTAGCTATAGGCCTCCGAAGTAACTCGAGTGGCGCAGCCCTTGCGGCGAGTTTTGGCAAAACTTGGATTGGTTTTCGTCTGCTAGTGCAGTATGCCGGTCGCCAGTTAAATCAGGTGTTTGCGTGAATGACAGCACCGCGTGTGATGTTTACGTTGTAAAAGCAGCGTTTCACGTCACATTTGGGATTGTTGACGCGTGTTTGAGGAATAACTTTTCCCATCACAGTCCTATTCTCACCAGCGACAATTTCGCGAACTTCCGATACATGATGACTATCGAAAGTTTTCTGCCTATATTACAACATCCTTTATATAAATTTCCGATGCAAACAATAATTTAAACAGAAATTTTGTTGTACGGCAGAAAAAAAATTGTGTGCAGCCAATGTACGTAATTTCATTAACATTCTCTTCGTCACATACCTATGGATATGCTTTTAGGGCGAAAGGAAGTCATGAGGATACATTGAAATCCGCAAGTATTCGTTATTAGTTCCATCGCACTATTTTATTTTATTTACAAGCACATTCCATTCACAATGTGAGATCTAAAATCGATGATGCTTGCTCAAGCCTAGCTCTTTCGTGTTTCTGCCGGTTTGACTCAACCGCCATGCGCCAATCCAAGTGTTGCCACCGGCAGCCGTTGCGCGGCGCCACCACGAAACTTACTTCGGAGGCCTATACACCTCTCGTATTGGCTTCGGGTACAACACCAGCGCCGCGCAGCTTTCGTATTTTTGTCGGCTCAGTCAAAGGCTCTGTGATTGTGATTAAAATCAGCCCCCTGACACTGGCCTACTATTCCTATACGATAAACGAAAACGCGTTTTGTCCCGGCTTTTTAGTTCTTAAAATCGCCACTACCTAGCGTTGGCTGTTATGTGACAGCCTTTGACTCTAAATACTCCAATCAGCTGAACGATTCAATACTTTCGTGGCTTACGTCCTGTTACCGTTATTGCGACGTTATTTATTGGGTTCGAATGGAAAACCATTAGAATGGAAAATCATTCCAAATATATCAATAGACTTTTATTCATGTGAAATAGAGGCCGTCCATATATTACGTCATTCTAAATTTGGGGGGGGGGGGAGGTTCGTCTGCGGATGACGGTAAATGATGGATGAGGGGGGGGGGGGGGCGTTTCGAAATTGACGTCATTCTTGTGATACCAGTTACTTCAAAATGTACAATAGTATATTGTACAACTAGAGTGGTTTCCCCGCATGAGTGATGAAAAATATTTTGCAAGTACCTAATGGTATTAATTATTGAACTCATTATTTATTTATTTATTTATTACATAAGGTTTGTCTACATTATATTCGAGAACTTCAAATAACAGCGTACCTATGAAAATAGTTCGATCGAGCCAAAATGAATATGGGGAGGATACGGAGATATTACCCGTGATCCAGGATTTGCAAGAATGGGTGAAAACTCCGTGGGAGCTATCCAAAGAAAACTAAAGAATGGGGAAGAATAATATTATTATATTAATTAAAATTGCCAAAGTACAAAATAATAAAAGATGATTCTATAACAAATTGTGGGAGCTATCCAAAGAAAACTAAAGAATAGGGAAGAATAATATTATTATATTAATAAACATTGCCAAAGTACAAAATAATAAAAGATGATTCTATAACAAAATGTTTTAATGTTACCCAATTTTTCTCAAATCCGCAAATGTTTTAATTTTGCCAAACTGGTAATGACGTCAATTTTGCGAGAGGGGGGGGGGTCATTAGGAAATGACGATAGGATGATTGTAGGGGGGGGGGGGGTCGAAAATAAGCAAAAATCGATGACGTAATATATGGACGGCCCCATATTCGAAACACCGGCGCAACACATATATATGCATGCCTGTTACACGACTACTAGCGCCACAGTGCGGCAAGGACCTTTTGCGAACAGCATTTGCCTACCAGTGTCAGGGGGCTGGTTAAAATATTGTGGTAAATTATGAAAATTAAAATCGCGCCTCAATTCCATTTTATTTGTTTGCATTGAATCAACTTGTCTGGCCAGAGGAGGCAAGAAGCGTTTCCTTTCAGTAAGGTAAAAAAAGAAAGTAAAATTTCCTTAAAATGTAGGTTTTTGTTCACTTGTAATTTTGTTATAAGACGAGAAAAATGAAACTATATAATTGTGCCTATTAAGGTGGGCAACCACTTTAGATGCGTCGAAAAATCCATTTTTTTTAATTTCGTAAATCGTTAGCAAAATATCTTAAGAATACACCCTGAAAAATTTCAAAACGGTATTCGGATTTCTTCTAACGGTATGTATATAAATGATAAAGGCTCGACTTCCAATCACTGTGACGAGTAAAAAACATTCGATTTTATTTTTCTTTTTCTCAGAGTGCACATATTCGAGAATATGTGAAAAAAATGTCAAGTTAAAATATTGAAAAGTGACCAAGTGACATACGATTTAGTGAGAACAGGTAGCGCAACGATTTGCATATACCGAAACTTTCAATCGCGTTTTTCTCGCAACGACATTGTTTCAATTTGCGGGAGTCATAACTCAAACACTAATCGATGGACCATCTTCAAATTTAGAACACGTTTACATAATATAATTTATTAAAATGTGAACCTAAAGTTGAAAAGAGAAAAGAGAGAGAAAAGAGAAAAAGTCGATCATTTTTTTTTTTCAAACACGTTCCAATATTCAATTCTTGATTTTTTTTTCAAAACTTACGTTCATGTTGTTAAAAAATATCTCAAGAATGTATAAAAATTTGTTGGACTATTTCAGATGCGAATTGCGAGCTGCACAATTCCTGGAAATCGACAACGACGATGAGGCCACGCCAAGGGACACAGCGGATTACAACTTAATTAATGCATGAAATAATGTGAAAAAATTATCAGAGATGTATGAAAATATGAATAAATTATTGACAGAGTGGCGGAAATTTTCGTTCTTTTTTTACAATAAACAAATCCACAAAATCATCTAATTTTCGGCCTTCTATAGTGGTTGCCTGCCTTAAAATTTAAAAAAGATATATCGTCGCTGCACTACTTTATGATATAATGAATGAAATTTTGTTTTCAAACCGAAAGGATGATAATATTGAAAACTGACTTCAAGAGTTTGTTTAGTGAGGTATTATAACTCACAATTTCAATTTCCAACCTCATAAATCCATCTAAGGGGAAACTGTTGGTATCTGCTCAACACGTCAGGAACGTAGAAGATTTAAGGATGAAAAATGGCCCAAGTTTAATCGTTCAAGCTCGTGTCATAAGGCAAACTTCTATTTCTCCGACGCCTTACAAAATTTCTTTAAAGGTAAAACTGCAGCTATCCGTTTGTTGCGTTGTCTCACTTACAATTTGCCGTAGGGAATCGATAAAACTTGCGTTCACTATTCCTTCCGGTATTTTTGGAATTTATTACGCAGCAACTACCGTGGCCCATTTTTAAGGGGCTATACCAGTGTGAGACTTTCAAAAAATCGATTTTTTTGCCTTTTTCGACAATTTATACTTTCAAGAATATCATTATCGTTTATATAATTTTATCTTGCAAAAATCGATAGTTAAATCTTTAAACGCGTTTTTCTCGAAAGGAGATTTTTCAAATTTGCTGACATTGTAACTCAAAGAGCAATTATCCGATTGACTTGAAATTTCAACTGAGTACTCTTGAATATGTTTACTCTACAATGATGTAGGATATTTTTGATTGGATGAAAATTGACGATTTGGCATTGAAAAAAACGACCATTTTATAGGCAAGAAAACAGACTTTTTTCATAACTACGCCATTTTGTTGGATTTTGATATTTTTTGAAAATCCTACGTCATTATACAGGAAATACCTTCCAGTTTAACGAAATTGTTTCCCTTTTCGGTTTCAGCTACTCAATGGGCCGGAATCATGTCAGCAGAGGAGGAACTTTTTTTTGGCGCCTCCGAAGCGCGTAAGTCGCTTGGATCTCAATATTTCTCGATGAAAAAATTATGTAATATAGGTCAAATATAGCCAAACATATTCTTAATTTTCCGAAATATTTAAATGAGTACTTTTCTTCCAAAAAATTCCCGAAAATCACCCAAATTTTCAGCGTTCACACTGGTATAGCCCCTTAATAGAACATATTTTCACTTTGATTGCAAAAAGCTTGTACTACGCTTTTGTTCACTGCGGGTGCTGCGTTCGATTTCATCAACCTCACACTATACTCAGCGAGGAGCCAATCCTCGTTTTTTTTTATTTTTGGCCATATTTGCTTGTCTCCCGTTTCTTCCATGGCTAATTCCATTTCCTTTTCCACATTTTGTCGGATCTCCGTTCATAATGTATCTGTTTATGCGTCACTATAATTTTCTTATTTTATTTAAAGATTACTTTTTTTATTATTATTATGTTGATGCTCTCAATTATTCTCAATTTCAGTTATTATTATTATTGTTCAGTTTTTATTTTTTTATTCGTCATATCTAATCATTTGTTATATCGCTGTTATTTATTCTCGTTTCGATAACGTTATTTTATCATTATTATATTTTGGTAATGCAACTTTTTTTTTCAATTGCCTGAAAGTTTGGCTTTGCGGACAGTTCCCCAAATGAACAATTTCCCGAATAAACGTTTCCCAAACAAACCCAATTTTAATTTAATAATAAATTGGACAATTCCATAATTTAATGACAGTTTAATTATTGAGTTATTATTAAATTAGTATCTTAAGGGGTAAGGCCACTGTAAATTTTTTGAAAAATCGATTTTTTTTTATTGGCTTAAAAAATAGTTTAAACCCTCTAGTTTAAAAATATTTTGAATCCTTTTAACTTCTTTTTTTAATTTTTTCCAATAAAAAACTATTCGCGAAACTTTAAACGCGTTTTTCTCGAAACATGGTTTTTCAAAATGGCACGCAGCATAACTCGAACAATTTTCATTTTTTTTACTTGAAATTTTAACCAGATGTGAACATTTACATTATCTTGAGAATGTCGATCGGAATTTTCAAGAACTTTATTTATTGATTTTTTATTAACAAAAAACTTGCCGTTTTTTTCGTCAAAAATCAATTTTTTTTTTCAAACGCACGCCAAATCCACAAAAATTGATACTTTTTAAAATCCGATCGACATTCTCTAGCTATAGCCCTCTAGATTAATGGTTTTTTTTTGTTCTAGATTCAAAAGTGCACCAGTGGCGCTGCGTGCCGCGGAGCCCTGGAAGCAAAACATGTCCCGGGAAGATAGCTGTGGAACCGCCATTTTGTTTTTTTTTACTGTAAAAAAATTTTATAATAAAGTTTAATGTATGCCCGATAACACCATTAAAAGTTTTTTTTCAAATACCTTCAATTTCGGGAGCAAAAAATTAGTGAAAAAACCTTTTTTTTTGGGCCGTTACAGTGGCCTTACCCCTTAACTAACATGTACACTTTTCCAATTGAAAGTATAATGTAACGTTTTATAAAGTTTTTTTCAGTGAGGCAATCTGGAAAAAATCGCAAGATTTTTAACGCAAAATGATACAGCGAAAAAAATCTTACGATTGGCCAACGTAAAAAATGCATTCCACGAAGTATTTGCCTCGATTAATTATGCAATATGAATGCAAATATTAATTCCTCAAAATTGGAGTTATTCAATTTATTTATAATTTGATCGTCACCCTGAAATAATGTGTTCATTCGGGAAATGATTCTTTCGGGCAATTGTTTTCGAAGAATTTTCCACAAACCTAAAGTTTTACCGAGTTATTGGAAGTTTGAAACAATGATACCTAATAAATGATATATATCATCTAATAATCATGATATCTAATATAAAAAGACTGTCTTTATATTTAATGTCCTCGTAGCATATTTTGCAAGCGCGCGGTTTCAATAAAATCGCCGATCCTGCTCTCGTCGCATCTTTCCTTTTCGCGGCAACGCAGTAGTTTGCCTTCGTCTCGTTATTTCGATACGATTCTCACAAGCGAAAGATTTTTTTTTCCGCACACTCGTTCACGCGTGCTTTTGCCATTTCCCCTCAATCCGGCGACATTTCTCGAGAGGTTTTTCCACCGATTCTAAAAATATACAACGAGACGAGAAGCGGGGAAAAAACAGTAGAGTCGTCTACCAGGCCGGAAGAGTCACTCACCTCGCGGGTGCACTTCAGCGTTATGTGACAATGTGGCTGGACGGCATACTCTGTAGAAAAAAGAAGACAAATGGCGAAGTATCAGACTCGTGACGGGAGCGACGCCAAATAATTTCGTCGTCGACCGAATAGAAACGCAACTTCGAGTATGCCATAAGACGCAAAATTGAGTGTCGAGATTCTGCGAAATTATATAAATACTGTGTGACGCGTACCTTTCTTCTTTTCCTTTTCTCGCTTCTCGCCATCTTTATCGCTGCTGAAAAAGAAAAATGGAACGATACTTTTGTAAAGATTTAGTATCTTCGTTTTTTGTAGATATTGGGGGTACAAGTAGTGTGTTTGGGTTTTTCTTGGTAGCGCAATTTTCTAATAATGAGGGAGTCACTTTTCGTCAACGATTATATATATATAATACAAAATTTTGGAGTTGCATAAACTTGGAGAGTTTGCAGTGGCACGAACTTGGAATTACGTGCATATATATATAGGCCAACTAATATCTGCAACTCCAACCTTTGTGGAACTCCGAATGCACGAAATTCCAAGTTGATGCAACTGCAGACTCTCCGAGTTTATGCAATTCCAAAATGATGCGAAACTAAATTTCCGAAATTGCAAACTTATGCAACTCTAAAAGTGTGCAATTCCAAGCATATGCAACTTCAAATTTAAGCAATTCCAAAATTTGAGCAACTCCAAAACCATCCAAAACTAAATTTCCGAAATTGCGAATTTATGCAACTCTAAATATGTGCAATTTCAAGCGTATGCAACTCCAAATTTAAGCAACTCCAACATTCGAACAACTCCATAATCCTGCGAAACTAAATTTCCTAAATTGCTCGTGCAGCTCCAAAAGTGTGAAAGTCAAAATCTACGCAACTCCAAGTTTATGCAACTCCAAATTTATGCAATTCCAAGTTTACGTAGCTCCAAAACTTACGCAATTCCAAGTTTACGCAGCTCTAAATACGCAATTCCATATTTCCGAAAGTGCGAACTTATGCAACTCAAAAAGTCTGCAACCCCAAATTTGTGCAGCTGCAAATAACCGCAACCGCGGTATATATATAAGATAAAAAAAGAACCTCCGATGCAAAAATTGCTCTCTCATTATTAGGCAACTGCACCATCAAAAAAAATACTAAACCACACAAGTATGGGTTTTTTTGTATAGCGATTTAAAAAAATGACTATCCGTCACAATGAAGATAACAATTTATTTATAATAATAATGATAGTTTTGAATATATAAATTGATATGTATGTGTGTATGACGTCATTTGCAGTTCGTTACCATCGGGAACGGGAAAAATGTACACCTATACCTGTTCCGGCCTACGTACGAAAAAAAGCCGCGCACATTGCTTGATATCGGCGATGCCTCGGTTGGGATACAAAAAAAATTGCGCGTGGGTTTTAATCGTCCATGATTGCGAGTTTAATGGGTTGTCAACAGGCTTTGGAGCCACATAGTATGGAACTTTGCACATTTTTATTTATACTCTTCACGTCTACCTAACGGGTACGCGATTGTTAGATTTTTAACAATGGTGCTAATTCAATCGCCTGACAGTTCGAGTACAATGTTGGCATCATACACTATGATCAATAATAATAATAATTGCTATAGCACTAGTAGTGGTAATAAAAGTAATAATAATTGATATAACAATAAATAAAGTGATAAACAATCAAGAATAATTGATATTTTTATTCTTATGCATTTTTCTTGTTATTATTATCGATATCATTTTTTCCATTATTATTAATATTATATTTTTGAATTACAATTCTATTTTCAAATTCAAATTATATCTTTAAATTCGAATGATAATCAGTGTTTCAACGCATGCAATAGTAACTTGGCTAATTCGGCAAGCTCAAAGATGCTGTACGACGTTTTATTTTTGACAGCTTTATTTTTTTACGATGGCACAAGGGTCGACTAATTTCGTCCTGTGTCCATTGAAAAAAGTTGCATATTTTCATCAAAGGCATGAATGTCGGTCACAGGGAACAACGCTAGGTTGGGATTTCGGTTATGCACGGGGAATGCAATACGCAAGATTGTCTCTCCTGGGTTGTTGCTGCCGCGGCGCTCTATAAGTTGGCTCTCGAGGCTCTAGTATCTAGGTAGGTCACGACCCACTTTTCCAGGGTTCGCCACGATTACATTGGGGGCAGAGGGGCGGGGAGGGGGAGAGCGGTTGGGTCAAACCGATATTTTCCATGCACAGGATTCGACGAGCGATCCTCCCGCGGGGTTTGCACCGCGAGATGCAAGGACAAATTCTTCCGCCACCCCATACACGCTTGACCTGCTCGTGCCCTCTTCAAATCCACACGTTTGTCACCGACGACGCGAAGATCGCGGAGTAGCCTGTTTTCTCGTACGTCAAACTTTGCCTCCCTTTTTTCGCGACCGATTTTCGCCAAACGACAATATGGAATTGCAATGGATTGCGATTGCGGATATTTGCAATTCCATACATTTGAAATTGCACGCTATTTGGAGCTGCATTTGGAGTTGCACACTTTTTGAAGTTGAATTTGGAATTTCACATTTTTGTAGTTGCGATTGGAATTGTATGATATTTGGAGTTGACTTTGGAATTGCGCGCTATTTGGAGTTGAATTTGGAATTGCGCGCTATTTGGACTTGAATTTGGAATTGCGGGCTATTTGGTAATACATTTGGAATTGCACGCTGTTTGGAGTTGCATTTGGAATTGCGCGCTATTTGGAGTTGCATTTGGAAATGCGCACTATTTGGAGTTGCATTTGGAATTGCGCGCTATTTGGAGTTGCGTTTGGAATTTCACAATTTTGGAGCTGCGCCTGGAGTTGCACAATTCGAAAATGTGGTTTTGCATGAATTTAGAGTTGCGCAAATTTTGGAATTTCGTAAACTTGGAATTGCATAAGTTTGGAGTTGCGTAAGTTTGGAATTGCGCGAAATTGTCACGGCATATGGTCGCAATTCCATAAATTTGGAGTTGCGGATATTAGCACAATTTGGGAATTGCGCGAATCTGCAATTGCAGAAGCATGCAGTTGCAGCAACTTAGAGTTGCATGAATCTGCAGTTGCCACAATTTTGTCTGCGATTTCTCGTTCGCGAGATCTTCAATTCGATCTCCGCACACAAATGTTACCTCGGGCGCAGATAATAAATTCATCTCGCAAGAATTAAACAAGGCGGAAAACTCGATAAAATTCGAAAGCAAGAGTAATTTTCTTTCCGCTCAATTGCCCAGCGAGAAATACGCGAAAGCGTGACGAAACCGAATTCAATTGCACCAGTCATCGGTCGTAGCTTCGGACGTCTCTTATTCTCTATTCTGCTCAGCGAAGATCACTCGATAAACTTTTCTCCTCGCGCTCTGTGTACTTTGCATCTTCACGAAAATTTTCTTAGCCATTCTCATTATTTACAAATGGTATAATAATTAGTCCGAATCAAAGGTAAAACCATGAAAACCTAAACAAACCCGAACATACAGTTCGGTAGGGTGTGGGAGTTCGCATCTTTGAATAGACGAAAATTCTTTTTTTATGTTTCATCTCTTTATTTCTATCATTATCCAAAATCTTCTTTCTGGAAATTTATATTGTGGATCCTCAATAAAGATCCTCCAAAACGGGCGACTGTTGTTCATTATCCAAAGAGTGCCAAAATAATTCGGCAATACTAAGAAAAAATATTTTTGTTGCTTTCCAAAGATGCAAACTTCAAAAACAGCCACAGTAATTGTACAGCGGTGGTAGTTTGTTCTGGTTCTTTGGGCAAAAATTCTGCAAAAGATCTTTTTTTCATAGTTTCCTTAACATTTATGGTTAAAAAGAAGACTTTTATAGATAAAATAAACAACCAAGAGTATTTTTTGAAAATCCGCATCAAAAAATTTATCATTTGTAGAAATGGCATGCGAAAAACCTAAAACCGATGATTTTTATCTCGAAATCCATGGAACTTTTACTGAACTGAAATTCTAGCATATAGTAGGACATGATCTCATCTATCGACAGTTGCACGATTACGGAAAAAGCTCCTTTTTTCTTTAAACGCCGATATCTCAGCGACAAATGGTCGTACAGAGGTCTAAAAAATACCGTTTTGAAGCTGAAAAATCAGGCTAAATGACCCCAGAATTAATCAAGCTCAAATTTTGTTTTTTTCGAAATCTTCCA